>JANAVB010042420.1:25286502-25531804 GCA_029216955.1 Iris pallida | reverse complement strand
GTAGAGCTCTTGTTAACTATCCGAAAACCTTCAAACGGTTCTGATTTTGATTTCTGGTTCTCAATCTCGAAAACACCGAAACGTGTCAAGTTTCGGACAACCTGTACTACGAATTTCCAAAAATTAAGAATAATATCTATGAAAATAATTACATATTCAAAATTTTACCTCAATACGAAAAAAAAAACGGCACGCGAAAATCACGTCGGAGTTGACAGCAATCGCTTCGGGAAGTCGGAAACCCATATGAGTTCTCCCACAAAAGCTGCTAAAATTTCTAGGTTTAACGAAATAATAATAATATATATAGTAGAGAGAAGTCGGTGGGCTGCTGGACGCCGACAGGTGGGCCCAGTGCTGACTGTACAGCTAACTGTGCAGATGACTTGTAATTAGTTAATTTAAATGCAGAAATCGTTAAAAACTCATTTTAACTCCAAATAACTCCAAATAAATATCAAAAAATCCAAAAATTGTAGAAAATTATAGAAAATACATTTAACCTTCTAAATATAAATAAAAATGTTTCACCTCATATTAGTCCTAAATGGCCTCATAATAAATATTGGAAGCCTTTAAAAATATATAAACCTTAATGAATAAATACTTAAATATTGCCAAAAATTATGAAAAATTCTAGAAAATATAAAATAGCATAATAACCCTAGAAAAATATTTGGGGTCAATATATGCTCATAGGCTTGCACAGTAAATTTTAAAAGTCTTAGAAATAGGTTTTTCCTATATTAATTATCTAAAAATCCCAGAAAAATTGTAGAAAAATACAGAAAATATATTTAACCTAATAGATCTAAAGAAAAATACTGGGTCTCAAAATAGTCACAAATGGCCTCAAAATAAATTATGAAAGTCATTCATATATATAAATCTTCATAGATAAATATTTAAAAATATATAAAAATGTCTAAAAATCATAATAAAATATAATATAGTTATAGAAGCATATAGATCCTATCTAGAGATCATGTGACCACAAGATGGTCATAACTCACCTGTGGGCTTAGTCACAACTCCAATGATCATAGAAAGTTAAATGTAAACTAATCAAATAAAAAATAAAATATATCACAAAATTTGGGAAGAGGAGTTACAAGGATGGAGGTATATTCAATGTAAGGGCAAGCCTGTTGGGGCTAGTAAAAAACGGTGGTTGACTGACGACGAGTATGATGCCGCTCACCGATTGTCTTGTTAAACTGTGACATACAAGAAGTGAGAGATTTGGAGAAGTAAGTCAGTACACTTGCACTCGTTATAATCTCTAATTTGATGAAGTAAGTGACTACACTTATAATTCTTATTTTCTCTAATAGTGTATTTAGAGATGAAGTCAAAATGAGGACACCCGATATTACCGATGAGGGACTTCAAAGAGAGGTTGATTGTACATTTTCGTCATGGTTTCGCAAATACGTAAGTAATGAGATTATAATTAAGATTATAAATATATAATCTAAAACATTTAAATTATAAATATTTGTTTACAGATTTTATTGCCAGAAACACTCACTCATGAGAGTGTTCGTTATCTGGCATTGGGACCGAAGAAGCAAACAAGACTTGCCAGGCTATGTCGTTAATGACTTCAGTTTTAAGGCAACTCAGAATGCTATAAATGTCGAATTTATCAATGACGGCATCAGTACCAAGAATTCCGGTGTTTGCATAAGAGGCACCATCTATGACGACGAGCCGGACTTTGACTATTATGGAGTGCTTCGGGATATTGTAGATTTACAATATACTGGCCATATGATATACTATTGTGATGTTCAAATGTGAGTGGTTCGATACGACACCAAATATCGTTGGATGTTCTGGAATCGTAGCCTCATGGCTACTCTAGCATGGTCGAGAAGAATTTCTTCTTGAACTGGGTCTTGAACTGGTCCCAATGGCTCTCCCTCTCGCAAACAACGGCTCATTCCGGAACCAGACTCCTGCTAAGTCTATCAGCAGAAATCCCGCTGCCTCGACCTGGAGGTCATCCGGCATCCTAACTCCCAGAAGCTTCCTCTCTACCGAATCTAGTCAGTCATCTGCTACTACTATGCCCTCAGTCCCTGAGAACTCCTTGGGATTCAGACCCATGAAGTCCTTGATCGTCCCCGCTCTCTGCCGTGGCTCTACATGTGGTGGGACCACGGACGTCCCTCAGAACGCTCCATGCTCTGGCGGAGTAGGGTAGTCTGCTCCTGATGGTTGTTAGGAACCCCTGAATCAGTGTGAGCAGCTGGTTCCGTCGAGTGTGACGAAGCCTGGATGGGTATAGTGATAGGTGGTGGTGGAAGTATCGGGTCCTGCTGGGCCTGGGATGTGGAAGGTGTTGTGGTATCTGGGTTTGTGGATCTGTGGAGTGGGATATGGTAGGTGGAGGTGTATCAGTCAACTGGTCAGCTGACTGGATATGGAGGGCCCATTCTCGGGGGTAACATATTGGGATGAATGAGTAAGCACCA
Source organism: Iris pallida (assembly GCA_029216955.1). Lineage (NCBI taxonomy): Eukaryota > Viridiplantae > Streptophyta > Magnoliopsida > Asparagales > Iridaceae > Iris > Iris pallida. The sequence goes on along the minus strand of JANAVB010042420.1, from coordinate 25,529,324 downwards.
TCTAATAAAGTAAAAATGACTTATAAGTGTTTGTTTAAAGTAAGCAATCATATGCAAGGAAATCTAATTATAATACAAACATGTGATGTATTTCCTATGTTGCAATCCTAGCATTCCTCTAAGTGTTCTATGCGTCATTCCTAATATTGTCTAATTACCTTAAGTTCCTAATTGCAGGCATGCTTGTACAATAACGTAACCAAACAGTTTAGTCAGGACCTGCGTGGGCCACCACTAAAAACATGTCACGACCCGCTACCCAAATTTTGGGCCAGGCCGAGTCATGCCCAGCCTACGTTGAGATAAAACGTAGTAAGCTGTTCTAAAGACAACAGGATAAGACTAAATGTGCTAACAGTTCTATAAGTGAAGAAGAATCATAAATGCTCCAAACACAAAAGTCATCTCATATAGTAAATGTCCAAGTACAAGTGAACTGAAATGTAAAACTGGATACATGTCCAGTTACAAAAATATAGTCTAATACATGTCTACTCTCAAAAGTCTAAGTAAACAAAAACAACTAGGCGAGGTTCCCCGCAGGAACATCCTCGTAAAGCAGCCGGGTCCTCGGTAGTAATCCCATAATATTTGTCACAGAGTAACTCCTCCTCAGTAAGGACACCTACAACGTTATCCTGTCAGGACGGGAGCAAGTACTAAATCTAACAAACTAGCATATGAGACATGAAAATGAACATGAAGAAATAACTGGAAGTATGGCATCACATAGTCTATCATGGCAAGGACACATATGTCATAGAGACAGATGTATATGTAATGTTTAAAACTGTAGCAGGTACGTGATCGGTCAATAGATGTACATGTGCTGGGGCACGTAATGAAATGTACATACGTACAAGTGTAAAGGCGGTAGATGTACATACGCACAAATACCGCTTTGAGATAAAGGCCTACGGCGCAGTAACATATAAAATGAAACTTTGCTTGGTACTGTAGAGGGGGATATGATCACGTACACTACTATCAGTTTCCCCATAACCCATGTTCTATCATGTGAGAGATACATAAAAATTGTTCTAAGCATGGTAGTAACTGGAAGTACAATATGTAGAGATTCTAACTTGCTACCCCAAGGATCAGCATTCAACATGGTGGGGTTTGCAGTTCATTTATGTGACAATATGTAAAGTTCGTAGAAAGTACTTGCCACTAGCAAAGCAAAGAAACAAGCTGCGATAAAAGTGCTATGGATGTCCGGTAACTCATCACTGTAGAAGTAAATACAATAACTTAGTTTTTACACTAAGCTAAATACTATGACACTAATTGGTGAAACACGACTTGTGACTGGACACCTAGCCAAAATAATGACTTTGGCACAGAAGACCAATGTGGGGTAACACATTACTTTAACTAACTTTCTAGGGTCTTTACACTAGTGAGGGGTGGGGTTCAACACGGCTAAAACTCAAAAAACCCAAAAAGCTACAAGTCGTAATTAATCAATAAATAAATCAAAGACCATTGTGTTCTAACAATTTTAGAGATAGACAAAAGGCCTGGTTTTTCTTAAAGTAAAGTACCAAAGTGATCCTTGTTAATCATAGAAATTTATTATAATTTTTCTGGAATTTATTAACCAGTACAAATATTTATAAAATCAGTTTTCCTAAGTATACAGAAAATGAGTTTTGGTTTCATATGCCAAACTAGTGGCAAAACAGTAAATTAAATACTACAAAAAATATACTAAATTAGCTAACTTAACATAGTATCTAAATACTATTTTTCCATAATTTTAGCAGTACTTTAAGTATTTTTAGAAAATCAAAAACAGCATTGCACACAATAATTAATTATCTGCGTATTTTGTCCATGTATATAATTTGAACCAAAGTTCAAATACAGGACCCAAGGCCATGAATCAAGTCCAATATGACTTGTACAGGTCTTGAATGTGTGAAAACACATTTGGGCCCAAATACCCATGCTAGGCTTGGACACCAAATGGTTGCAGTAATTTAAATACACTAAAAATACAATTTGGTAATAGGGCAAAATATTTTATTTTAATATGGTAAAATTATGCATAGTGAAAATATACATACATATTTTTAAAAGTACATATAATATATAAGGAAAAATACTTAATTTATAAAGTATATATCTATATTATATATATATATATTATATATATATATATATATATCATATATATATATAATATATATAGATATATATATATATTTATATAAGGAAAAATACTTAATTTATAAAGTATATATATATATATATATAAAATATATAATATATATATATATATAAGAACACCTAATAATAGTGTATATATAATATATATATATATACACATGAAATATATATACATATATACATATATGTATATTATAAAATAAAACATATATATATAAATTTACTAACTAAAAATATATACATATATAAAAACTGTCAAAAACAGTATATACATATATATATATATATATATATATATATATATATATATATATATCTATATATATATATATATATATAATATATATATCTATATAATATATATATATATATATATACTATATATATATATAATATATATATATAACAGAAAAGAAAAAAAAAAGAAAAGAAACAGAAAAGGAAAAAAAAGAAACACACAGCACACTCGAACCCGCTGCTGCGCGCTGGGGGGGGGTTTAGAATAGGACGGCTGGCCAGGGGGTCAGCCCATGGGTTGTGTTAGGGGTTAGGTTTAGGTTTATTTTATTTCTGTTTAGGTTAGATTTATATATATAAAAATATATAAATCGGTCCTGTGTCCAGACAGTTAAGGACACAGGTATCTACGTGTCCGTGCTAAGCACGACACGTACGGGCCTAGTCTCGTGTGTCCAGCCTTACCCTCGAGTTTGTCAGGACACGGCGAACACCATATGTGCACACGAGACACGCACACACATTGTGACACTTGCAACTTACGTGTCCGGTCGTCGAAGTGGATTTCGAAGGAGCTGGCGGACGGCGGAGGCGTTGGCATCGCGGTGCTCCGGTGGCGCTGGGCGCGGCTCAGCACGGCGAAGCGAGTGAGGTGGTTACGGGCGTGGTGCTCGGCGTGGAGGCGGCGCTGGGTAGATGGCCGGAGTTAGGGTTAGGGCTGGGGTTTGGGGAAGAACGGGGCGGCGGTTGGCTGAGATGGTTGGGGCGGTGGTTGTTGAGTCGGGGTGCACGGGGGGGGGGGTTTATAGGGGTCTAAGGCGTCGGGGGCAGCCGAAATGGCGGGGGCAGGGCGGCGTGGCGGTCGGGCAGTCGTCGGTCGGGGGTCAACGAGAGTGGGTGAGGAGAGAGAGTGTTCGGTCGGGGGGTTAGGTTTAGCAGATAGGCCCTTAGATTTTAGGATTTTACACTATGGTCCCCCCTATAACTAAATGCAAATATTAATTTGCATAACTGAATTAAAACAAATCCTAAATTACAAACTGCTATAATAATAATTTAAATAATTACAAATCTGCATTAAAACAATTCTAATAATTGCAAAGTGATATTAAAACATTTAAATAAATTACAAAATAATATTTTTAATATATAAACTCATTTAAAAATCATTTAAAATTCTAAAAATTCCTAAAATTCTAATAATTATTTTTAAGGCTAAAATTATCATTAAAAATTAATTAGCACTAATTAAAATGAAATTTGAAAACCAGGGGCTTATACAACACTCGGATACAATGGATGTTGAAGATATATTGAGGAAATAGAGGGGAGAAAGAGGTTGATACACAAGACTTAGCTGTCAACCAGGGAGAAAGAGACGTCTTGTCCCAAATATTGAGGCAGAAGAAGAAGAAGAAGAATAAGAAGAAGACGAATTTGATGGGATGAGGATACATATGAAATCGACGATGAAGATAAGGATAGGAGGAGGAGGAGAATGATGATGAAGACGAGGCCGAGGATGAGAACAAAGATGATGATTAGGTCAAATATTGTTGTATATTAAAAACACTTCCAATTACGTGAATTAAGTTTGACCTCATAAAAGCAATTACGTGAATTCATGTTTTTTTTCGTTCGATTATTTACTTATTGCAGATGGTACTCCTAGTCTTTTCGTCGCGGCGGCACTCGTCTCCCTACTGGTGGTATGTATTTTTAGTTTAGAATTTTATATTCATTTACACTTTTATATTGTTAATTATGTTTATGTGTTCTATTTACAGGTCATGATGGCTGGCCGTGGTCGTGGTATTGGTGGTGGTCGTGGGGGTGCTGGTGGTCGTGGTCGCATTCAATCTGCCCGGGATGTGACCCCATCCAGCGAGCCCACCCGGAGAGTACCCGGGGCACAGACGCATCCCGCCGTCGATCGAAAACTTCATCGAGGCATGAGTCCGGATCTGCTAGCGGATCCGTTCCGCTATCGGACCCACCAGCGATCCACCAGTGGATCCTCCGGTTTCTGCACAGTGGGCCCCGGAGTACCCACATACTCGGTTCCATCCGGTTACTGGAAAGTACATGCGCGGACCCGCGGATCCTCCGACGGCACCAGAGAGGCCGAGAGGCGAGTTCCGACGAGTGCTATGGCCCGCGGGGACCTCAAAGTAAATTTAAGATAATTTATTAAATTTCTTTCATTTATTCAAGTTAATAATCTAGTCGTTTCTTCTTTGTAGGTTTTTTCTGTTTAATGTTGTCAGGGCTCTTGGAAAAATTACCAGGGCTAACTTCCATGGTCCCTACCTCAACTTTTCGTCGGTGCCCCCAAATTGAAGTACGTCTGGCTCGACGAGTTGAGGGTATATATCTATATCTTCTGGTTAATTATTAGTTACTCTTTAATCAACCATTTTTTAAATTACGTGTAATTGAATTTGTATGTTAGACGACGTACTGGTGTCCCCCCTATCGCGAGAACGCGATCCACAGACCTACAGAAGCGCTGCCTCGAAGATACAGGATATGATTCATGACCTGAAATGGGGCAGACGAGCCTAATTGGATCCGACAGGACTATTATGAGGACCTCTTAGATATGATGAATACTCCTGCATACAAGGAGAAATCGGAGAAGGCGAAGGCGAACCGATGGGCCGCGGGCTTCATACGGGGGATCAAGGCCCCACGCAGCGACGCTTGCAGATCTGGTGAGATACCGTAAATTCATTTCACTATCGAATTAGGTATTATTAATATACGAGTTAATTAAGTTCTACGAAAATTTTGTATGCAGACCCAACGGCGGTGAAGGAGGGATGGGCGCCAGAATCGTCACCATGCACGACGTGTTCCAGCATACGCACAAGAGACGGAAGGACGGGAGCTTCGTCGACGAGAGGTCCAAGGAGACTGATGTAAGTACTTATGTTTATGAGATTTACGTTAGAATTAAAAGTATTCAGACTATAACTTAGGTAAACTTAGGATTCACACTTAACTTAGTGAAACATAGGATTTAGATTACAACTTAGGTAAATCTTATAATATAAACACATTCATTTGATAGGCTGCTTATCATGAGGCCCTTAGTCGGGCTCAGTTAACTGACACCGAGGATGTCGGTAAAACGACGCCCGTCCGGACGCCCTCTTCTTTGGCCGCTCGCAACGACTTGTTCGTAATACCGTCGGCGGCTTTAAGAAAGGGCACCTGTACGGAGTCGGCTCCCTAGGGCCATTGCACATGGCGACTCAGAGATTTCCACCGACGCCGCCTCCTCCCACGGCCCCGGTAAACGATGATGTTAGGTCGCAGCTTACGTAGCTGCACGAGGCGGTGTCGTCCTTGCGGGGCAAATTGCCACGTATTTTTTTGCCTCCGCTGCTGCTGCGTTCCATCTGCTGCTGGTGTCGTACGTCGACTACTGCTGCCGATCCTTCTTCCGTCGGTCATCTTTCTTTCAACCCTGCTGCCCCTCTGTACCGCCGCCTCCGACTGTGACGGCACTCCTTGATCTCATGTCGCCAGAGCAGCTACGCCGACTTCCGAGCACTGTCTTCGAAGGCTTGCCGACGTACCTAGTGGAGCAGTATTTTCGTCGGGCTAAGGAGGGATTACCACCACCGGACAATCGAACTCCTCCTCCTCCTTGAAGTATTGTATAAAATAGTTTTAAAATTTGGAATATTTGTGGAAATTTCGGATTATAACTGGTTTGGGTTATGCATATTTGTGCTTATGCATATTTGTGGTTATGCATATTTGTGGAAATTTGGGATTATAACTAGTTTTTAAATGGATTATATTTATGGTTATGCATATTTGTGGAAATTTGGGATTATATTTGAGGTTATGCATATATGTGATTCTTGGATGTTGTGTGCTTATGCATATTGTGATTATATATTGGTCCGATGTTCGGATGTTGTGTGAATAGGGAAAGGCCTGCAATTTTTTTTAAATAACTCAGTTAGCGACGGACTAGTGACCGGTTAGCGACGGATATCTCCGATTTTCGACTACTTGTCGACGGAATATCCGTCGCTATCTGTAGAATTGAAAATATTTCCAGTTCGCGACGGATTTTCGACGGCCAGCCGACGGCATATCTAGCATGGCGACGACCTGTCGACGGATTATCCGTCGGAAAGGTTCTGTAGAATTGAAGATGTACAGAATGTTAGCGACGGATATTCCGTCAGATCCGTCGCCCTGGTCGACGGATTAGCGTCTGAATATCCGTCGCCGTGGTTCTGAAAATACCATGTTCGACGGATTCGTATCGGAATTGCCGTCGCCATGGTTCTGGAAATGTCCAGCATTTCCAGAACTATGGCGACGGATATTCCGCCAGTAATCCGTCGCCATATCGACGGATGAGCGACGGAGTCGCGACAACATATCCGTCGCCAGTGTTCTGAAAATGTCAAGCATTTCCAGAACAATGTCGACGGATTATCCGTCAGGGATCCGTCGCTAAGCCGTCCTTTGTTAGCAACGGCGTTCGACGAAATAGCGACGAAACGATACCCTCTGATACACTGTTACGACGGTTTACCGACGGACTATCCGTCGCTAGCGTCCACACAATTCAGTACGTAATACTTGAATTCGACGAAAGACCATCGGGAAGTCGTCGCTAATGCAACGAATTATGATGACGGAAAGCCGTCGCTATTCCGTCGCTTGACGACTACTTAGCGACGGATCGTTATTAGCGACGAGCTATTTACCGACGGAATGTTTTGGCCAATTTCCGTCAGTGATCCGTCGCTAATACTATTTACCGACGGATGGACGACGGAGGGGACCGTCGCTAAATCGCCATATTTTGGTAGTGGAAGAGCTTTTCTCCATGATGGAAGAAAGAAAGATCTTCTATCTAACGTAGCTTCTCTCTACAAGGTGGGTTGGAGAATATATATACGAAAAAAATTGACCGTTTGCAAACTATTCGTTAACAAGTAAACGTTACATACTTTATTCCAACCTACACAACATTCCCACCATATCCCTGAACGTTACCTACTCTATTCCAACCTACACAGCATTCCCACCCTACCCCCTGCAAACACCCTGACATATACCCACCACGCTCACTGCAATCAATGCAAAGCGATGCAAACAGGTCTTCGAAAAAATGGAAGAAAGAAAAACGTCCTTAGAAGTGTGGGTTGTATCTCATTTCCGGTTGAGCGCTCAAAATGGAGTTGGTAATTTAGTCACACATCCGTTAGTAGGTGGGATCATGTGGTGTAGATAATTGGAATTGGTTCAGGCCTTACATGAGAATTCTTTTTTAAAGCATATGGGCCCAATTCAATATCGCATCTCATGGGCTAACTCTGGTTCGGGTCACACCGTGCTCCCAACAAGTGGTATCATAGCCCATGGTTACGAGACTAGTTTGGGCTACTCTAATTGGTTCGAGACAGATGGTGCTAGACGTTTATGTGTATAATCGGATTATACGAAATCTTCTCAAGGTGGAGTATGAGTATCAACTACACGAATTGGATTCAAAGGTGGGATTGACGAGCCCAAGGTGGAGTAAGGCATTGTGGTTGGCACACAATGGTGATGTGGATGAACGTGTCAGTTTGATTCTGTGGTCGAACGGATCGATATGACAATATGTTGGATCTCCTGGATGCTCGGCTGGCGGGAACGAATAAAAATGTAGTAAAGAGTGCTAATGTTGTTCGGCTGGCGGAAACGAACAAAAGATAGCGGGGGTGCTAAGGTTGTTCGGCTAGCGGGAACGGACAAATGTAGCAAGATGCTAAGGTTATTCGGCTAGCGAAAACGAGCTAAGGTGGAGATTGTTGGGTCGTATCTCGTTTCCCACATTGGTTACTAGGTGGGATCATGTGGTGTAGATAATTGGAATTGGTTCATGCCTTACATGGAAAAGACATATGGCCCAATTCAATATCGTGCCTCATGGGCCAACTCTGATTTGGGTCACACCGCGCTCCCAACAAGAATGTCGTTTTTCTCTTGTAAAGCGTCATTCCTAATGGCGTTTTCTTTTCTCTATATTTCTCCTTCCCTTTTTTTGCTCGAGTTAACGGTCAACTAAGAATTTAATAAAAATAAGTGAAACGTCCTTCACAAGGACGTTTTGTTTTTTTATTTTTTAAAGATAGAACGTCCTTCCGTTCTTGTGGTTCATCTAATTTTTTTTCCAAAGTTGATACTTTTCATATAATTTTATAAACATTTTAGGATTTTGGTGAAAATTTTCGTTTTTTTAATCTTTAGGTCTTGAACCCTCGTCCAACTTGTCGTGGATTAGAGTAGTCCCTGTTTTCCAAATCACTTTAACAATCATACAAATACCAAATTATAATATTTTCTACTTCTACTCTCTCTCTCTCTCTCTCTATATATAAAACATCCACATGATTTTTATTTTATTTTTACTTTGTTGCACTTCAAAACAATAGGTACATAAAATATCGATTTTTTAAATTTTTAGTTCGTCCATCTTTGCCGAACAACAATAGGTACATAAAATATCGATTTTTTAAATTTTTAGTTCGTCCATTTTTAGTACTGTGTTTGGAAACATTTGTGGGGAGGGAGAGAAAAATTTGAGGGAAAAGAAAATGGAGGAGAGTAAAATGAAAGTAAAGTTAATTTTTTCTTCCTTTGTTTGGATAGACAAAAAGTAGGGGAAGGAAAAGTTTAAAAATAATTTTTATTTGTTTATGGATATAGGTATAATTACTATTTCCTCCTTGGTATTCTCAAATGATGATTTAATATTAACTTTTTGAGGGGTGGTGGGATAAATTCACTCAAATTCCTCTCATCTATCTCCATTTTCTTTCCACATCTGGGAGGAAAAAAATTTGGTGGGACCCACCTACTTTTTTCTCTCAAATTTTTCTCCCCATGTTCGCTCCCCCTTTCCAAACACCATCATTTAAAAAATTTCTCTCACTTTTTTCTTAATTTTTTCCTTCCTTCCATTTTCCACCCTTCCCATAAAAGAGAATCGTTCGCTCACAGTCTCTCAACCGTGGCGTGTCGGAGAGGCACGAAACAGCTATCCATATATATATATTATATATATATATATATGAACAGTAAAAAGTCCAACGGTCGTCTGACAGGGACTAGGAGAGGAACTTAGGGATCCCAACGGTCGGATTTCGGACGGGATCCGACCGTTGTTGAGAAAGCGAAGACTCGAAACAGCCATCCATCCATCATGAAAGCCACTATCTTGCCATGAATGACGAGCAATATTTTAATATGCTTTTCTAAGCATTGGACCAACACAAAATCGTTGTTGCATGTGGGGGTGGGGCTTTCGAGCTGGGCCCAAATGTGGAACCCACCAACACATGGTTGCTCCGTGTATAATTTTTTTCTTCAATTTTTTTTACAAATTAAATTAAAATATTATTTAGTGTTAGGATCCCACGTATATATATATATATATGAATATTCGTATCTGGGTCTCAAAATTATATCGTTGGTTAATTTCGAGATTCATACCATAATATCCATAAATATGTTAGATCCTAAAACTAAATATCCTTAAATTAAACGACGTGGCTATGATTTTGTTGGACTCCACATATTGTGATCTTGCAAATTCACTCTGATTAATTGGGTTAACGTCCGACTGTGAGAGAGTGTCGATCTCAAGTGTTTTATGGATTTTGTTAACATATACTCTAGGAAAACATATTAACATATTAATAAATACATATATTATATTAATATTTTGATAAGTACACCTACAAATATATATTTCACATCCATTAATACACATTTTAAATAAAATATACATTAATAAATGTTCTGACGAAAGTACCAATACAAAAATATACATTTATCATATGTTAACATGTCTTTAGAGCAATGTTAGCAAAAATTCATATTTTATATCATCACTCAGTTTTCTTATATGTCTTTCTTGAATTATTTTTTTTATCCACCAAAGCTATTGAGAATGTTTATCATTTAACTCAAAAATTAATGCGTATCAAACTACTTGTCAAAACTAGTGGAGATGTTTATCAAACCACTTCCAAAATAATTTCAGGTTGGATGATAATGACACATGACAACTTTGAATGAAATTGTTAATATCCCTACCAATTTTGGTTGGTGAACAAAAATGGAAGAGATAGACAGGACTTTTTATGTCAGTGGCAGTTGCATTTTCTTCGACTTTTGATATTAATTTAGATGCCGGTCAGGATACCTCAAATATAGAACTTAGAGATGTATTTGAAAAAATTAATTCTTTGATATTTATTAATCTCACAGTGGAGATTATTTATATATAGAGAGATTATATCCAGTATTACTATCATATATGATTGTATTCGTATATAGTAACACAAAATAATCTTACCATATACAAATATTACAAATAGTTGTACTACCATATATGATTGTATTTATGTACGATAAATATTAAATAATATATTTTTATCATATACAAATATTACCTTAACTCGCGCTAACATGATATTTATATATGGTATGAGTTTGCTTATGAAACTATTTCTACTAAATTTATGTGTCTATTGATTGGGGCTAGTAGATGAAGATGACTTGGGTAGCCAACTAACTCCTTTTTAATATAAGATAATATCTGGCATGTTAAAACTCGACTGGTTAGTCAATACCAACTTTCAAACATAAATTTTCATATAGGGGAAAGAAACTAACCCAATTTTACGGAATATGATGAATTTGAGACATATACAGGGATGATGCGCCACTAGAGATGGCGTATTGCAAAAAATACCATCTTTAATGACGTCCCATAACCGAAAAATGCATGTTGCCGACGTCATTATTGTTGGCACATTCATTGGGACACCATTACTATTGACGCATTCATTGGGACGCCATTGCAGTTGGCGTCCACTTTGAAATGTAGGATGTGGGATGCTTACTCCAGTGGCACCCAATTAAAGTTGGAGAATTTGATCGTTGTTTGGATCAGAGTGGGGGTGGGGGAAGAGGAGGGAGGTATGGGTTGGAAAGTAGGGAAGCAAAAAGGACGTCATTACTAAGGTATTTTTTTTCTTGTTTTATTTACTTGCTTTAACTATTATAATTCTTATTTATTTTATAGATAGTTAATAACAAATCCTACCCTAATATCAAACCTTAACCTCATCATAACCCTAATCCTAACCCTAACTCTAATTTAAAGATTTATTTTATGGATGTGTGACCAAAACGACGAACACATTTTTGGTGGGCCTACTAATGAGAAAGAGATCCAGCAACTTGAGAACCACATATCTCACTTGATATTTGTTGGAGAGGTATTTTGCATAAATTAAATTTTATTTGTTATATTATTTGCTTGCTTTAATTATTTAATACTTACAAGTCTTTATAAATTATATTTACAATTTTAAGATTATATCTCGAACTACGTTTGCGAGAGCATGACTAACGACATACGGGACACACTATGTCAAATGGGAGCTAACTACCTCCCAAAACGTCTTGGTTCAGGTCTTTAGATTCTACTATATATCTGAGCTACAATTTCTACAACACGATACGGACTTGATCTTAAGTCTGGTTGAGCGTTGGTGGCACTAACGCAACACTTTTCAGGTCTTTTCATGAGGAACAACAGTGTTAGCATATTTGTATGTTAATATAAATATAAATATTATTTTTATGAGTCAATAGTGTATACTTATACCGTATGCGTGTTTGTCACTCTCCGTTCCCAGAATGCGTATTTTTATACATGTACAACTCATATATATTTATTTAATATTTATCATGTATTATCCTGTATTTAAATTCCTTTAATTTTATGTTAATTAATTATCTGCACTTTATTTCCTGCAATTTTATTCCTGCATTTTATTTTCTGCTTTTAACCTCTCCGCTTTGCTTTCGGGTTGGCCTTGGATGGATCCGAATGAACCCGACCCAATAACCCACCTACCACCACCCTTTCCATTTAAAGCCCCCATCTCTTTCTCTCTCTTCATAACTCTCCTTCACCATTACTTCTTCTTCTTCCTCTTCACTCTCTCCACCTACCAGGAGAAGGCAAGTACATCTTACTTCTCCTTCACCCATTTTATGGTTCATTTGTCTTCCTCTTGTGATTCTAAGAGAGTTTAGTACTTAGCATTTTTGATTTCCTTGGCTCGTTTCTTACAGATCTAAGTTGTTGTATTTTCGGTTGTCCATGGGTTTTGATCCACCAAACTGGCGTGCTTTGGAAATGGATAATTCATGTTGTAGAGCTTCTTATTCCACACCATTCTGAACCATGGGAACCTCATTTCTGGCTTGGAACGAAGGTTCCATAAGATTGGAGTTCGGGAGATTGAGTCACGCTCACGTTCTTACGTGCCAGCGTGAATTTTTAGTCACGCACACGTCTTTACGTGTTAGCGTGAATTTTGAGTCACGCTCACGTTCTTACGTGCCAGCGTAAATTTTTAGTCACGCACACGTCTTTACGTGTTAGCGTAAATTTTGAGTCACGCTCACGTTCTTACGTGCCAGCGTGAATTTTTAGTCACGCACACGTCTTTACGTGTTAGCGTGAATTTTGAGTCACACTCACGTTCTTACGTGCCAGCGTAAATTTTTAGTCACGCACACGTCTTTACGTGTTAGCGTGAATTTTGAGTCACGCTCACGTTCTTACGTGCCAGCGTGAATTTTAGTCACGCACACGTCTTTACGTGCGTGCGTGACATTTGAGTTACCCTCACGTCTTTACGTGCGTGCGTGAATTTCTTATCATGCTAACACTGTGCGTGCGTGAATTTCTTATCACGCTCACGCTGTGCGTGCGTGAATTTCTTATCACGCTCACTCTGTGCGTGCGTGAATTTCTTATCATGTTCACGCTGTGCGTGCGTGAATTACCCTTCGCGCTCACGCTGTGCGTGCCAGCGTGAACCATTTTTCACGCTCACGCTGTTTATACGCACACTCCAGCGTGAACCACTTTTCACGCTCACGCTGTTTATACGCACACTCCTTCCTACTAACTTGGCGTACCTTTTTACACGTACGATTCTTGCGTAACTTGTTGGCCTTAGCATAGACTTGGCGTGACTTGTTGGCCTTAGCATAGACTTGTTGGCGTGACTTCTTGACCTGGGTGTTTCGATTTGTTCTCTAATTTACTTATTTAATGGTAGCATGATAATTTTCCTATTATATCCTTATGCCTTTTGCATGAACTCGATAATCTTAGCATGTTAATATTTTTGATACCTATGGTTGTGTAGAACGTGCCCTGTGTCTTGATTGGTTTATGGATACCCAGTAAGGCTGGAACTTAACCTTGAGAGTTATAGACTCGACCCCATTTATTACTAAATGACTTTCATGCCTTGTCACCATTGATAATAATGGTTATCTTGACTAAAATTGATCATGCGTTCCTAGTTGGAACTAAGAGACTGGCTAGTCGTCTTATTGAATTAAATGAATGAGACACGTTCATGTAATGAACTATTGTAATCGATTAGCCGATCCCGAATATTGACATACAGGCATGTGCAGGCTTCAATTTATTTATTTTTCTACAAAGCAACATGTGTACTTTATGGTCAAGGCATGATTACTCCGTGGTTAGATTTGATTGTTGTATTACGCTATGTAAGATCTACAACCTAGCCGCACGGGTATCGTTGTAGAGTTGCGCATATCGTACCCCGTACGAAAGTACTCATTTGAATGACCATGATCCACGGCATGGGATTTCACTCAACGTAGAGACTATTAAGTTAAATAAAATAATAATTGTATGGAGAGAATGGATCCTCGAGTTCTTACATGGCAGCCCTCTTGGGACTAGTAGTGTCCGACAGGCCGGCTGGTTCCCACAGATACTGTAAACCTGCCACACGGGCAGGGAGCGGTATCTGCTTATATTATTATTGTATATTGTATATTGATGACGGGCGTCCCGCTGGGACTCGTCTAATTCATGATTGGCGCAATTGATTGACTGGATAGACTAGCCTTGCTCGCACATAGTAAGAACTGAGAAATCCCTATTTGCATAAGTCCAGGATAACTTGGGACTCACAATAGCAAGCCGTAGGAGTTGATTGGCCGTTCAAGATGATTTGTTTGTGTACTGTACCTACTCTGTTACCTAACTGAGATGATCAGAATGTCAGGACATGACGGGCCAACTTATGTCCTTATTTGGTTGGGAGGTTGGTTCGAAGTGTCGTGACGTTATGTGAATCATAGTGGAAAGCAGAGATCTATTATTATATTCTCTTACTTACTGGTTTAATCCTTCATATCGTGCTTCCTTGTGGTACTTGCTATTAGAGGTCTAACCTCTCTGGTTTTGCATGGCCAGATTTAGAGCCGGTTCCCGAGGACTCAACTTACTTCCACCTCCAAGATGGTCAATACTAGAGGAATGATCGCAGGAGGACTCGAGTGGGTTCCTTACTCCCCGCTCGTTTTGTTATTTACTTCATACTTAGCCGTTTGGCACCGACATGTTAGTCGGATTGTCTTGTAATTACTTTTACATAATTGTAACTAAGTCAGACTGCAGCTGATAACAATTGTGTATATGTTACTATATCATCTGGCTATGTTTTGTAAAACCAGATCTCAAGAACATTTTGACTAAGCGTTTGGGACGCCTTACTGCTTTATCTTACATGTTCTCTATTTTTGCTTCTTGTTTGAATGATTGAGACAATAGATGTGGAGTGACCATAGTAAGACTCTCATGTAGTATGCAACCCCTCGTCTGGTTAGACAACATTGATCGTATTATACGGTATTCTTCTACCCGTAATACGTAGCTGGCTGAGTCATTCCCCCGCTCTCCAGTATTCTGGTTCTGGGACGTGACAGTGTTACTTTATTTTTTTTAATGTAGTATTACTTTGTTGTTTCTACTTAAGTCTGGTCAAATGAGCATTTCGTTACTGGTAGACAAGTGACCGGTATTAGTTATGAAGCGGCATCTTTCTGATCGCTAGACGTTGGACGGCAGATGTAGTGGACCAGACACACCGCAAATACTAGGTGGTCTCCATTTAAGTGGAATGGTAAACATCATCCAAGTTTTGGTGGGTGAATAAAAATAAACTCTTTCCTTAGAGCATGAATCGAGAGTGCTTGTTCAAAGTTCAACTTACGATAACATCTATTAAACCATTTACATTATTTTCTCTCTTTTTTTTTTTTTTCCAAAGTCAAACCTACTAATAAATTTGTATTTACAACAATAAAAGTACCAACCATCTGATTGTATTATTCTAAACAAGAAATTTATATATCCCTTTACATGATGCAAGCAAACAATGTATATAACATCACTTACAAAACAAATACTATATACAATAATAATTGTTACATGCGGGGTCGATCCAGATTTTTTCGAGACCCATGGCAAAATTTAAAATGATATCCCTTTTTAAAAAAATTGAAATCGTTTTAGAAAAAACACAAATAACTTCCACTGGGTATAAACTGTATTAATTTTGTGAACACCAACTACACTAAGTAAGTTACTATATTAATTTTGTGAACACCAATATTTATCATATTATCAAAAAAATTTGACTCTCATAGTTCATAGGCCCTTGGACAATCGTCGTGGTCGTTCTGGGCCAGGGTCGGCCGGTTACATGTTGATTTTATTTACAACTGGACAACCTTTTTCATCCAAGATAAAACTGTATAGGTTGGAGCAAGCAGTAAGGTCTCGTTTGGTTCGCGGAATCATCGAGTTGGAAAAAGAAAGCGATTATTTTTCTATGTTTGGGTACCAAAGAAAATGAGGAGGAAAGAAAAGTGATTCCCAGTAGAAGTGGAAGAGAAATTAGAGGAGAAATTGATTTCATACATCCAAGTAAGGAATAACTTTTCCACATTGAAGTATTCATTTTTCTTTCCAAATTTCTCGGCATTTCAAAATATCGGAAAGAAAATTTAATAGAAATTATAATTTTCCAAAGAAAAAAAAAAATGACAAGGAATTGATTTCCTTTCCCTTTCATTCCGCAAACCAAACGATGCCTAAATGACAAATTTTTTCAATCGTAGTGAGAAATTATTAGTATCTTTGTGTATTCGTCTTATTTATTTAATATTATCGGACATTGTGAGATATTATGGATGTTTGTTCAAATAGCCAATTCTGAAAGGTTTGTTGACCTGTCCGAGCTCTCTAACTTAGTGGTATTAAAACGGACATTCGGACCGACCGACAAGGTTCGATCCTCCAATCGTGTGTGTGCATGGAATTTCAAAAAGAAATGTTGGTTGGACTAGCGTTCATACGAAACCCCCTACAAATAAATGATTAAAAAATATACTATTTTGCTGACAACATAGCCTAATTTTAGCCCCCCAACTCTTAAAAAAAATAAAAAAAAATAGAAAGGTTGGTCAGGGAAGAATTAAAATTAATTATTAAAAGAGCTAAGCAGTTAATTTGAAAAATTATTTTAAAAAGTGGTGACTAAAATAACCATATATATATTAAAAATAATCTAATTAACGTTTAATCTTTCAAGCTGTTGAAACGAGACAAGGATTTGGTAAAGACATTTGTGCTGACACGCTCGGAGTGGTAGACCGCGTGTGGATGACTTGTTCTGGACTATCCATCGTATTACAGCTGTCATATATATGAAATCTGCCACTCTTACAACAGCTCATAATTTGAACCACGCTAATTTGTTTTCTTTATTATTATTATTATTATTATTATTATTATTATTATTATTATTATTATTATTATCATCGTGTCATAATGAAAGAAAGTTAAGACCTCCAACAATTTTTAGCGATTAATCGTGGTCGCACTTTTGTTCTACTACATATATATTTGACCATTTCTTACTCCCCAACAGCACTTTCTTGTCGATGTCATATTTCCACGACGGCCATCCCCAATGGAATGTTTTTATATTTCTAAATTTTATTCTACATGGCATTGGTACAGGATGGATTTTTTTTTTTCTATTTGTAAATAATTTTATAAAATTCTCGAATTCCACCTTCAAACTAAATCATAAAAGGATTACTTAATATTTCTCATTTTAATATTAAAAGTGCCACTTTGAGAACTATTAACAAGTGTTTTTTTATACAATTTCTATATAGAAACTCTCTCAGCTAGAATATAATTTTTTTTTATAATACAATATCAATTAGGATAGAAACTCAATTTTAAAAATCTACATTGAAGATAGTCTAAGAATATTTTGTTAATTATTATAATCTTTTAATTATTATAATCTTGATTAGAATAATATAATTTTTGATTATTTTTTCAATGTTTTACAATTTTGTTGAAAAAAATGGGGAGATGTTCTTTAAATAATCAATAATGCTATGGGGACACATTTTTTTGGCACACTCCATAGTCAAATTTATGTAACAATACATTATTGAATGTCAATTATTACCACGTTTTTCTTGACATTTAATAATACACTGCTATATCAATATGGCTATGCTCCTATGGAGTGTGTCAAGAAAAGTATGTCCCTTTAGCATTAGTCTTAGGTCTAGTTTGGTTCGCGAAATCATTGCATTGAAAAAGGAAAATGATTATTTTCCTATGTTTGGGTGCCAAAGGAATTGAAGAAAAAATGAAAGTGATTCTCAATGGAAGAAAAATTATGGAAAAAAGTAATTTTATCCATTCAAGTAAGGAATCACTTTCCCCACATTCCCTCCGTCCCAAAAATATAGTCTCACTTTCCTTTTTAGTTTGTCCCATATTATAGCCCATTTCTTTTTATATAATGGATGTTTGTTGAGTAATTTACAATTTTAGCCTTATTTAAACTGCAATTATATCAAGATAAACTCTACAATTCTCTATGCATTTAAGAGTTGCATTTTGAAAATATACTTGAGCTTTAATGATGGATACTGAAAAGACACTTTAGTTTATATAATTTGCCAAAATATTGCCTCCAAAGTTTAATTTACATAGTAGAATGTGATGACATTAAATAAACCCAATTAGAGATTTAATGGCATTCATTAACCCAATTAGAGATCACAATAAGTACAAAACGTTCATGCAAAATTCAAAACTTCTATGAGGGGCAAATTGGAGAGATTTTGTTTTGTTGGACATATTAATTGAATTTTCTTAATCTTGGTGAAAATAGAAATATGACTATATTTTTGGGACGGAGGGAGTATTTACTTTACTTTCCAAATTCTTTGGCATTTTCAAATATCGGAAAAAAAAATCAATGGGATTAAAAAATTTCAAAGGAAATAAAATGCTAAGGAATTGATTTCCAATCCCTTCTATTCCGTGAACCAAACGAGACCTAATTAACGTTTATTTTTAAATCCTACTACTACTGAGCTAGAGATTTCGGACTATTCACTTTCAAATGTCCATTTCTGTAACTCTCATCCAAGCAATTTAGTTTGAAGTTTGGATTTACTTTTAACAATTTGCTCCCAGGAACTGTCTTGAACCCCTTGAAGATGTATAACTTGAATTTGTAAATGGCTTTTTATAAATGCACTGCACCTTTTGATCAGGACTAGTCCATTAGGACTAGCCCCTGATCAAAAAGTGAAGTGCCTTTTATAACAAGGATTGTCCAATTTTTGGACAGTCCTACAAACTGAATTGACTGCCAGAAAACTTGGCAGTCCTAAGTCTCAGCATATGAAACAAAAGGACTGTCCATTTTTCTGACAGTCCTTACTGTATGTAGGACTGCCAGAAATTTAGACAGTCGTTGTTATAAAAGACACTTCATTTTTTGATCAGGGACTAGTCCTAATGGAGTAGTCCTGATCAAAAGGTGCAGTGCCTTTATAACTAGCCTTGTAAATTTATCCAACCTCAACTGAAATTTTCTTCTTCTTCAAAGTTTACAAATAGCGAACTTCAATGCAAAACTTGTCACCATGGCATGTGGCAAGCGATTAGGAAAATATTGGAATGTGTTTTTGTTAACAGGAGAAGACTTTTTATGACAATGACAACTTATCATTAATGGAAGGGATCAATTCCTCAACAATTCATTTTCTTACATTGTGTTTGGGAACATTTGTGGGGAGGGAGAGGAAAATTTGAGGGGAAGGAAAATGGAGGAGAGGAAAATGGAGGGAAAGTTAATTTTCCCTTCCTTTGTTTGGATGGACAAAAAGTAGGGAAAGGAAAAGTTTAAAAATAATTTTTTATTTGTTTATGGATATAGGTATAATTACTATTTTCTCCTTGGTATTCTCAAATGATGATTTAATATTAACTTTTTGAGGGGTGGTGGGGTAAATTCACTCAAATTCCTCTCATCTCTCTCCATTTTCCTCCCACATTTGGGAGGAAAATTTTTTGGTGGGACCCACCTACTTTTTCCTCTCAAATTTTCCTCCCCCATGTTCTCTCCCCCTTTCCAAACACCATCATTTAAAATTTTCCTCTCACTTTTTCCTCAACTTTTTTCTTCCTCCCATTTTCCACCCTTCCCAAACAGTACAAGTGATTTCTCAATTGGATAGAAGGAATCATTATTATTTTTTCATTGTGAATCTTTCCTTCTCAAATTTTTTAACACCAAACATAGAAAATTAATAATTTTACTTTTCCAACCCAATAATTCTGTGAACAAAACGAGGTCTTGGCTTTTGGATGGAAACGAAAAACTAACCTCTCTTTTTTTCCATTTCGTCGGAACTATAGAAAATATGTTAGTCTTGGTTGGTGCAAAAATAGAAAAATAAGTCATTATAAAAAAATGTTTCGTCTTCTTTGGTGCCAAAACAGAAAATATGTCTCGTCTTTGTAGGTATGAAAATGGAAGATAAGAAAATAAAAAATGAGTAATGTTATTCGTACTTCTAAATTATTTTTCCAAATTATCCATTCTTACGTCGCAGCTAACGTGACGTGTTAAATAATATTATATATTATCTAATATGGTAGTTGTTGTCACGTTCTGAATCGACAAACCGTTCGTCCCCGTTTCCATTATGTCGAATCCATCGTTCTCGCTAAGGCGTGATGTCGTACGAGTCTGGGGTTGCACTCGTACAAGACAATAACATTACATTTGATCATTTATTTGAAATATCAAGTTGAAACTTCACAAATTGCAGAGTAATTGAACACGCAGTATAGCAAGATAGAAATATGTTTTTCATTGATAGGTTGCAACGAAGTGTAAGTCATATTACATTGGATATGTCCTTGTGACTACATTTATTGAAAAAATATATATATATACTCGACAAGCTGTCTGAACTAAGACTTGTCGTTCCATACATTCACCTTTTTATACATTGAAAGCTTTTGATGAATTGGCTTCAAAATACTTCAGAATATGAAGTGCTTCAAAACGCCTCTCCGAACTTCACCTTTGGCTTAGTGACGTGCAACCCCAGAGTCCTCGTCACCTGTGGGGTTGAGAGATTAGTACACTTGGAAATGCACTAGTGGGCGGGACGAACCCACTCGTATAAACCGACTATGATTGTTAAGGTAGGTATGCATTGGAGTTTTCTTTCTATTTAGAACTAAATGAATTCAGTTCATATTGGTATCTTTCCATTTGAAATACTAAACAACATAGAGCAAAACATAGCATTTTATCTCAATTCTTACCACGTCCGTACACGTCCCTGTATAAAATAGAGATTATAATTTTCACCTGCATAAGACAATAGGTGAGCATGCTATCTTATATGCGGTCATCGGTGTTAATCAGCACGAGAGACTATTCTTCATGGCATTACGACGCGTCCTATCAGACTAGGTTGCAAGCCTAGTTGGAGGTCCCATAATGCCTCGTGCCAAGCACGAAATCTTAAAATTTTCCTAGGTCGATTCGATTCCGATGCCTCGGATATCGTTTCGAGGAAACCCTTATGCACAAATTGTCTATGACCATGCAAATGTGAGAACAGTTTAACATATGAAACAGATTGCATAGCATGGACATAATTAAACATCATTATCATTTTTTTAACTCATGCAACTAAGTCATTTTCTCCAAAGCCGTCTTCCGATTTAGCGTCCCGTAGGCACCAAATTTTTTGAGACACCGTATGCCACAACCAACGTTTCATCATTTGATTTTGCAGATCATGGAATAGTCTATCCCTTTTCTAGAACCTTATCTTTTCTCTTTTCGATGTGAAACTTATACTTTCAAAGTAAATTACTCTAAATCGATACATTATTTTCGAGTTCTTGATCTTAATGGATTGACATGCATTTAACTTGGCATCGTCGATTTGAATAAGTTCGAGGCAAAAGAATTTCGTTTGCGGGAAGGAGTAGAAAAGAAGGGGCCGAACCACCCACCAAGTATTTGATTGTGCCGAGGGTCGAAGCACTTCGCAACGTTCAAACTTCAGTTACGCGAGGTCCTGCAATGGCATCAACACTTAGTTAGAATTCCTTCTTTAATCCTTCGTTTCGAAATTCGTAGAATGCATTCAGAAATCGACGCGAAAACATATGCATCAAAACGAACCAGCGAAAACTCAAGAAAATTATACAATAGTCTGGTCCCGTCGAAGAAACTCTTATATAGAGCTCACTCGTCGAGACGCAGCTTGCTGTATCTAGGACTTATTCCAACAGAAGTCGTTCCATTAGTTGGATCGGTTCTCGTAACATTCGTCCAAATCGATTTATTCAATGCCACAAAGGATTATGTAAGCCAAGCTCAACGATCGAGTTAGATAATCATCTAAGTTTCCGACCGATCTGACTCGCTGCAAGCGTATTAAATAGTCCGTCGCCTATCGAAAACGAGACACTACAGCTGACATGCCAAATTTTAACCCAAAATATTAATAACCCAATTTTTTTCATGTTAACTTTAATGTTTATATATATATATATATATATATATATATATATATATATATATATATATATATATATATATATATATTAATGTTAATACTAATATTAATGTTAATGTTAATATTAAAATTAATATTAATGTTATTATTAATATTATTTAGTAATAATAACATTAATTTTAATGCTAATATTATTGTTGATATTAATATAAATTTTAATGTTAATACTAATTTTAGTTTTATTTTTAACGTTAATTTTAGAATCTGCCATGTTAGTGCCACATCATGTCACGACCCGCACCCTGTTTAGGGGCACAAGAACATGGGTACGTCCAGCCTACGCCGCAGTGTCGGCGGTAGAACGCTGTATAGGTCCTCTATAAAATCTAACATCTAACAACAAGATATATAAACCTGTCATCTCCGCACGGAGGTATAATATAACATCTCAACTTTATATCCCAATCACAAGTCTAGGAAAGATAGAGCACGATATGAAATCAGATAAAAGGAAAAAACTGAATATAAATAGAGTTATCACACCACACAAAATAGATGTTTAACACAAATAAATACAAGTCCTAAAATATAACTAAGTCTCAACTAACAATCGGAACAATCCGATACAAACTGAAAACTAAAAATACTAGACTAGAGTAAGCACCCTCTACTGAGCTAGATGCTCCTCGGGCGCCTGAGTGTCACCCTCATGTGCCCCATAAAAGGTAGGGCAGTCACCATCATCATCTGTAATATTTTCAACAGGTCCAGTCAGGACAGGAACGAGTACAAAATCTCAAACAACAGTTCTAGTTATACAATATTGAAAATGTAGCAGTAGATAGAGAGAATATACTAGGTAAAGTAGAGCGTACATGCATCCTGGCAGATTATATCAAAACTGTAATGAGATAAGGCAAGAAAACAATGTATAAAATGTACGAAATCTGGAACTGCTATCTATGTGAGTTTAGCACTAGTTTCAACATGTGATCGGCTTAGAACTTGATACAATGTTTGACCTGACTAATCATACGTGAGTGTATGATTAACACTATACAATGAAGACACTATAGTGATACAATGATGATACAATATAATACTATGGGATATTGATCACATATCTACGCTAACACCGACATCCCTGACTAATATAGTGAATCCAGTCATGACACGTCATGACACGTATTCTCTGAGGAGGTCGCAAGCCTATGCAGGAATCGTATCTATACAATGAACAATAAACAATAAAGACTTGCCAAGTGTATACCATATATATAAGAGGAATAACATCTTATGACGGGATCCAGACAATACCAATCCGTGTGCACCATGTGTCAAGAGAACAAGGATATGTGAAACCCATTATTTTTGTAGCTAATTATTTAAGTAGAATATTTGTGTTATTAATTAACGTTTTCAAAATTATTATTATTAAATATTATTATTAATTATTTTTGGGTGAAAAAGGATTTTTGAAAATAAATATAAACATGGATCTTTGATTTTCGGACCCTGACCCGAGTCCGAGCCCAGACCCAGGCCCGAGCCCATTCTTTATTCTATTTCTCACTCCTGATTTTGACCCGGTTTACCTATTAATAATAAAAAAAAAGAAATAACTTTGGGCTAGTCCCGAAGGACCAGCACTCTCCCCTACTCCCCCTCTTACGTTCACCCCCTTAATTCCCTCCCCTTCAGTTTCTCTCACCCACAAACCATTTCAGCACCACTCCCTTGTAACTCCCAACTCTTCCACTCCTCTAACACTTCCCCACTCTTTATTAACCACTTCCTCACACCACCTCATCAGAAGAGACAAAAACCAAATTCCCTCATAAACTCTCAATACTCTCTCTCTCTCGATTCACTCATTATCCCTCTCTGTCTCTCTGTCTCTGGGAAAAGAATTCCCACAGAACCCCTTCCCACCAAACCTTCCAGCGCGCCCTTCCCCGCCGAGCGCCGACCATCTGCCGTCGGAACCCCAGCGCGAGCCCCCGCCTCCGGCCGACCGCCCACCGGTGCGCGCCGCCCCGATCCGCCTCTCCGGCGACCAGCACACCCGCGGCTCCCCGCGGGATCCGCCCTCGGCCGCGCCTATTTCTGACTGTCGACGCCTTTCGGTGTTTCCCCTCCGGCGCGCTGCCACCCCGCTCCGCCCGCGAGCCTCTCCGCCTGCCACCGGGACCCGCGCCCCCTTTGCCCCTCTGCGCCGACTCCGGCGTGCGCCAGCTCTCCGACGACAGTCTCGTCTTCCCTGTCAGAGCGCTTCCTCGCGTGCCCTAGCCGTTCTCGGCAGCGCCTCTGGTACTGTCTCTAGCCGAGCTCATTTCTCTTTGGGCGAGTGTTCTCTAGATTTGTTCTGCTGTGCCTATTTCTGAGTTTTCGACGTTCGACATCGACGACGTTGGGTCAGCATCATTTTGGAACGCCGCTGCTGGATTTCTTCTATTCTTTTATTATATCATCTGAGAGCTCTAGCCGAGCACCCGAGGTATAAATTCTTTGCCCCGTTGCGTTTAATTCGGTAGTCTATGATGATGACGGTCCCCGGTTTTCCTTTGGAAAATCTGACTTAGCTACGTGGTAGTTTCGGTTAGCTACGTTAGCTTTTGGTGTGGTTGGTTTACGAGATTTTTGTGATGTGGTTGCTGAGATTTTTATGTTATTGGTGGATTGGAGGATCCCGAGTATTTCGGGAAGATTCTGGTGGTTGGAAAATTGTTGCGGTGGTTATATTTTCGGGATTATTATTTGGTTGGAACAATTACAGGTTTTGTTGGCGTATTTTCCAGTTTTGGGTTGTCCCGAAATAGAGGAAATGCTGCCCAAATTTTTACAAAACTTTATTTATTTGGATTTCAAATTGGTTTTCGGAAAATGAATTTAAAACTGATTTTCGGGCGACGACCGTACCGGTCTGTGGGCCCTAGCGAAATGCAAACGTACCGGTCCGACCGGGCGTTGAGGTATTAGCTAGATGTGACGATGGACCGAGTCTGAGACTCCAACTTTTGATTTAAATTATTTTATTTTTAAGTTGTTTATTTTAGATAATTATTTACCGCACATTTTAATTAGGTACTAAATCATTTTCTCTTATTTTATGTAAAAGAATTGTACAGGGCATAAGCCCATAACTCTAGGATGATTAGCTGTGCCCATGTATTGCT
The DNA here is from genome assembly GCA_029216955.1 of Iris pallida. NCBI lineage: Eukaryota > Viridiplantae > Streptophyta > Magnoliopsida > Asparagales > Iridaceae > Iris > Iris pallida. The sequence continues at coordinate 25,503,915 of JANAVB010042420.1, read as the reverse complement.
TAGCGTAGGTTTTACTTTCTTTTCTGGGTGGATGTTGATCTTGGGTGGTTTTGGATTGAACGTATAATCGTAGTTAGAGCGTAATCATATGATTAATTAAGAATTAATTAAATGGATGAAAAATTAGTAAATAACTAGTTCATGATTTATCATTAAAAGAAAACTATATTTTATAAAAATATTACAAAAATACAAAGTTTTCCAAAGTTAATTGATTCTCGTTGTTATTTCCAAATAATCCAATTAACCGGCTTAATCAAACGCACGTAGTTGTGACGTAAACGTTAGCTGTAGATTAATACAAATTAAAATCTGACTAGGACTTACTACTAGAGATTGCAACTAGCACACTTAGCCTGGTTATTCAAGGTTCTAAGTCGAGTTCTCAACTGTAGGAACTCGAAGTTACAACTGACGTTCCTCCTCGGTACCGACCCGTCTTTCCAGTCATCTAAAACATGGCAAGTTTCAGATTATGTTTTCTTGTAATTTCCTTAGTAAAGTTAAGCTGCATGATAAACCACACTGCTGACACGAAACTCTACCTTAGGGTTCAACTACTGATTGTTATTGTTACTGAATGTGGGACTGGGGGAATAGTGTAGACGTTTATGACCAAAGCCCCTACTGAACTGACTGTGTTAGCTTACCCCTCTCACACACGGGGATAAGCCATATCGTATCGCTAGGATACTACTGATCAACCCAAGCCGGTCATAGTTGTTTGCATATTCAAATCACACAGAACTGTTTTAAACTGCTAAAAATATTATTTCAAACTGTTTACCCTACACTTTTCAATTACTATTTAAATTATGAGATGCATATTTCGTTCTTGTTCCCTCCTGACTGGAGACAACATTTTAGGTAACACTGAGGATGACGAGCTATACTATAATAGCTATTACGACCGGTTTTCTACCGTGCGACGGTACCGGAGCCGTCTCTGGAGGACGCTGATCCTGGGACTGCAGAACCAGATGCTTAGATAGTTTCCCTTTCTGTATTTTCTTTTATTTGGAGTTTGTAGTTTTCTTTCTGCATTTCCCTTCCAGTTGTATTTCTGAATTTTTATTAAACAAAGTTTCAATTCCGAATAGAACAGTTGTAACAAATGTAATTGTGTTGTTGTGAATACCTGCAATGGAACAGCTTACTGCCGCCGTCTTACCACGGTGTAGGCTGGGCATGGTCCGGTTCGACCCATTAACTTGGGATCGGGTCGTGACAGGATATCTACACTAAATACTAGAAATAAAGACGATATCATAAAACAGAAATATTATCAGAGAATGTACTCGTCTGTCACCATGTACGACTGATATGAATAGATGTCCGAACTGGTGACACATAGTCCTATTTAGAGTAAAACAGGTTATTTAAGTACTCAATTTGAAATAATGGAAATCAGCAATGCAAACTACATGATTCTAAGTCAACTAGGTCAAAGTCAACTCTTGGTCAACTTTGGTCAACTGTCTAGGTCGAACTAGGTCCAAATCAAACTTCTAGTCCAGTGGGTCATTATCTGAGGTAACTTGGTCAATCTCTAGAGTTTAGCAAAAATCCTAGGTAGCTATTTCTAGGTTGTACTAACCTATACCCAAGTCATATACCATTATCCATATATATATGCATACTATGACCTATATCATATATATACCATATCTCACAGTATCTCTATACCACATATGTATACATATTGTTAACTCAAAATCAAGTTACCCATATACATAATATATATAATATACAACACAAGGTTATCTAATATGTGTATACCTATACATATAGGCTATCCAAGTCATGCAAGGGGGTAAGCCTTCCTAACTTATCCCCAACCATATCCATCATACTTACTAACCCTCAACTCTAAACACTCACTCAAGGACACTCTGTAGTGCCCCGTCCCGCAAATTCAATCGGAGAAATCGAAACGCCGACGGCGTTGGAACTTAGCCTTACAACGGCTGCTCAAAGGCTTGCTCGTCCGAGGCGACTCCTCGCACAGGTGGGGTAGTTTCGGTGAACTTGCCTCATCTTAGTCTTCACTTAATAACTCGCACGTTTTCAACTTGCACTGGTAGGCTAATCTAAAAGCTATGAACGCACATAGCTAAGGGATTAATCTCGACCCGTCAAAATGTCCTAGAACATGGAAATGGTCCCACGGTCAACATAGAAGTCGCCTCAGCGTGCTTTCAAATGACACTCGATCCTTCGATCCCGTGGCTTGGGAGAAAGAAGTTGGCTTAAGTTGCTAAGTTGCCCCAACACTTGAAATAGCCTAAGTCATAGGCGTCGCCTGCGTGAATGCTTGGTAAAGCAAGCACGGTCCCGTCGTTTTGCCCCAACACTCGAATCAGCCTAAGTCATAGGCGTCGCCGCATGAATGCTTAATAAATCATGCACGGTCCTGTCCCGCAAGGCTTGGCATAGCCTTCACACGTCTCGTAAGTTAAGTCATCTTTTACGGCTTGTTGACTTAAGTCTAGGCACCCGAGAACTTGGTGGTTTAAGTCGACCCCGTGCATAGCACGTTCCCTCGATGCGTAGCTCGGCGTAGCCCTTGCTCGTCGAGTCGTTGCCTAATAAGTTAAGACAAGTGTTGCGTTGGGCTATCGAAGCCATTTCTAGCACTGTCCCGCTCTATCTGCGGTTGTCAAGTCGCGTAGTCCCTTGGGAACAAGGCTCGTTGTATAAGTATATGACTTGAGCGATAGTGTCGCCTATAGAACCAGGTCTGTCTAAGGTACGAGCTACGTTGGATCTAGTAAAGAGTATGCCACGATATCACGCCCCAGAACCAGAATTCTGGAGAGCGGGGGAATGACTCAGCCAGCTATGTATTACGGGTAGATGAATACCGTATAATACGATCAATGCTGTCTAACCAGACGAGGGGGTGCATACTACATGAAAGTCTTACTATGGTCACTTTACATCTATTGTCTCAATCATTCAAACAAGAAACATAAATAGAGAACATGTAAGATAAAGCAGTAAGGTGTCCCAAACGCTTAGTCAAAATTTTCTTGAGATCTGGCTTTACAAAACATAGCCAGATGGTATAGTAACATGTACACAATTGTTATCAGCTGCAGTCTGACTTAGTTATAATTATGCAAAAGTAAGTACAAGACAATCTGACGAACATGTCGATGCCAAACGGCTAAGTATGAAGTAAATAACAAAACGAGCGGTGAAGTAAGGAACCCACTCGAGTCCTCCTGCGATCATTCCCCTAGTATTGACCATCTTGGAGGTAGAAGTAAGCTGGATCCTCGGGGACCGGCTCTAAATCTGGCCATACAAAACCAGAGAGGTTAGACCTCTAATAGCAAGTACCACAAGGGAGCACGATATGAAGGACTAAACCAGTAAGTATGAGAATATAATAATAGATCTCTGCTTCCTACTAGGATTCACATAACATCACGACGCTTCGAACCAACCTCCCAACCAAACAAGGACAGAAGTTGGCCCGTCATGTCCTGACATTCTGATCATCTCAGTTAGGCAACAGAGTAGGTACAGTACACAAACAAATCATCTTGAACGGCCAATCAACTACTACGGCTTGCTATTATGAGTCCCAAGTTATCCTGGAATTGTACAAATAGAGATTCCTCAGTTCTTACTATGTGCGAGCAAGGCTAGTCTATCCAATCAATCAATTGCGCCAATCATGTAATTAGACGAGTCCCAGCGGGACGCCCGCCGTTAATATAGCATGTACAATAATATAAGCAGATACCGTTCCCTGCCCGTGTGACAAATTTACAGTATCTGTGGGAACCAGCCGGCCTGTCGGGCATTTAATAGTCCCAAGAGGGCTGCCATGTAAGAACTCGGGAATCCATTCTCTCCATGCCATCATTATTTTATTTAACTTAATAGTCCCTACGTTGAGTGAAGTTCCATGCCGTGGATCATGGTCATTCAAATGAGTACTTTCGTACGGGGTACGATATGCGCAACTCTACAACGATACCCGTGTGGCTAGGTTGTAGGTTTTACATAGCGTGATGCAACAATCAAGTCTAACCACGGAGTAATCATGCCTTGACCATAAAGTACACATTGTGTTTTTGTAAAATAGATAAATAAATAACTAAATAAATAAATAAATAATTTGAAGCCTGCATGTGCCTGTATGCCAATATTCGGGATCGGCTAATCGATTGCAATAGTTCATTACATGAACGTGTCTCATTCATTTCATTCAATAAGACGACTAGCCAGTCTCTTAGTTCCAACTAGGAACGTATGATCAATTTTAGTCAAGATAACCATTATCATCAATGGTGACAAGGCATGAAAGTCAATTAGTATTTCATGGGGTCGAGTCTATAATTCTCAAGGTTAAGTTCCAGTCATACTGGGTATCCATGGATCAATCAAGACACATGACACATTCCACATAACAATATGTATTAATAATATTAACATATCATGATTTTATCAAGTCCATACGAAAAGACTTAAGGATATAATAGAAGAATTACCATGCCATCATTAAATGAATAAGTTATAGAACAAATAGAACACCCCGGTTAGAAAGTCACGCCAACAAGTCTAAGCTAAGGCCAAAAGTCACGCCAACAAGTCTAGCAGGTTGGAGTGAGCGTGTAAACAGCGTGAGCATGAAAAGTGGTTCACATTGGCACGCACAGTGTGAGCGTGAAGGGAAATTCATGCACTCATAAGTGAGCGTGAAAAGTGGTGACAAGAAATTTACGCACGCACGCAAGACGTGAGCGTGACTCAAAATTAACGCTGGCACGTAAGAACGTGAGCGAGACTAAAATTCACGCAGACACGTACAGACGTGAGCGTGACAAAAAATCTACGCTGACACGTACAGACGTGAGCGTGACTGAAAATCCACGCAGACACGTAAGAACGTGTGCGTGACTAAAAATCCATGCAGACACGTAAGAACGTGTGCGTGACTGAAAATCCACGCAGACACGTAAGAACGTGTGCATGACTCAAAATCCACGCAGACACGTAAGAACGTGTGCGTGACTGAAAATCCACGCTAACATGTAAGAACGTGTGCGTGACTGAAAATCCACGCAGACACGTAAGAACGTGTACGTGATTGAAAATCCACGCAGACACGTAAGAACGTGTGCGTGACTGAAAATCCACGCAGACACGTAAGAACGTGTGCGTGACTCAAAATCCACGCTAAGTTAGGAGATCAAAACCCATGAACAGTCGAGAACACAGCAACTTAGATCTAGGAGAAACCAGCCGAAGAAATCAAAAATGCTAAGTAGTAAACTCTCTCAGGATCATGAGAGAAAGACAAATAAACCATAAAAATGGTTCTCCAAGCAAGAAGCAAGATTGCACTTGCCTGCTGTTGTTGGTAGAGGGAGTGATAAGGAAGAAGAAGAAGTAATGGTGAAGAATGAGAGTTATGAGGAGAGAGAAGGAGATGGAAGCTTAAATACGAAGGATGGTGGTAGGTGGAGGTTTGGGTCGGGTTGAGCCACCATGAACCCGAAACCCTCCATGAACCCGAACCACAAGGCAAGACTAATAGCAGAGAATAACAGCAAGAAATAAAATGCAGAAAATAAAATACAGGAATAAAATTGCAGGAAATAAAATGCAGATAATTAATTAACATAAAATTAAAGGAATTTAAATACAGGTTAATACATGATAAATATTAAATAAATATACATGAGTTGTACATGAATAAAAATACGTATTCTGAGAACGGGGAGTGACATCTCTACCCACCTTAGAAAAATTTTGTCCTCAAAATTTCAAATCCAAGCAGGTAGAAATATCGAAGCTAAACTAATACAAGCAATTCTAGTGAGCAAGCAATCATTATTACCATATCAAAAGAAAGTACTATATATGTAAATTCATCATTCTACGATATCAAGGATAAGCAACATCGCCTATCCGATCAAGGATAACAAATGGGCCCATGTACCGCGGACTCAATTTCCCGCGAACGCCAAATCTAATGACCCCACGAGTAGGTGAGATCCGCAAGAATACGTGATCCCCAACAGAGAACTCTAACGACCTACGATGCTGGTCCTCCCAATGACGATACCGGTCCTGCGCAACTCGAAGTCGATCTCTAATTCCCTTAACCACTTCCACCGTCTGAACAATCATTTCTGGGCCTAACATCTTCCTCTCTCCGATATCATCCCATGCAAGCGGTGACCTGCACTTCTTACCGTATAGTGCTTCGAATGGCGCCATCTGGATACTGGCTTGATAACTATTGTTGTATGAGAACTCGACTAAGTGCAGGTGACTCTCCCAAGACCCTCCAAAATCTAGAGTGCAAGCTCGTAACATGTCTTCTAAAGTCTGAATCGTTCTTTCTGATTGCCCATCCGTCTACGGATGGTAGGCCGTGCTAAACCTTAACTTGGTACCCAGACTATGATGTAAGCTCTTCCAAAAATGTGATGTAAAGCAGGTATCTCGATCCGACACAATACTGACAGGGACTCCATGCTGCCTGACTATCTGTTGCATATACAACTCTGCCAACTTTTTTGTAGATTGCCCTACTCTGAAAGGAGGAAAGTGTGCTACCTTCGTAAGTCGGTATACTATCACCCAAATAGCGTCCTTACCACTTGGTGATCTCGGTAAACCGGTCACAAAGTCCATTGTAATATGCTCCCATTTCCATTCTAGAATAGGAAGCGGTTGTAATAACCCAGCTGGCCTATGCTGTTCTGCCTTCACTTGCTGACATACCAAGCAACGGGAAACAAATCTAGCTATCTCCTTCTTCATCCCGTTCTACCAAAAATGCTGCTTGATATCTTGGTACATCTTGGTCCCTCCAGGATGAATAGAATACTAAGAACTGTGAGCTTCTGCCATAACCTCTTGTCTGATATCTCCACTATGCACAGATAGACGTGATCCAAACCTAAGTGTACCATATTCATGAATTCTCATCTCCTTCCTGAGTCCTGACTCACATTCTGTCCTAAGCTTCTGAATCCTTGGGTCTTGTGCTTGAGCTGCCTTGATCCTGCCTACCAAGTCGGATTGAACTTGCGGACTTGTTAGAACTCCTATATCACTAGGAAGTATAACTTCGATGCCCATCTCCTGAAGGTCTTCTAAGATATGCCTCTGTGTTGTCAACATAAATGTGCCGCCTCTCCTGCTGAGAGCGTCTGCTACTACATTAGCCTTGCCTGGATGATACTGAAGCTCTACGTCATAATCCTTGATCAACTCTAGCCATCTCCTCTGCCTCATGTTTAGTTCCTTCTGAGTAAAGATGTACTTCAGACTTTTATGATCTGTGTACATCTTCACTCGGTCACTATATAAGTAATGCCTCCATAGCTTTAGAGCAAACACTACTGCCGCTAACTCCAAATCATGAGTTGGGTAATTCTTCTCGTGGTCCCGAAGCTGCCTAGATGCATATGCTATCACCTTCCCATGTTGCATAAGGACACATCCAAGTCCTTTACCTGACGCATCACAATATACTGTAAAACCTCTGGGTCCAACTGGTAATGTAAGAATAGGTGCTGATATCAACTTCTGCTTCAAAGTCTCGAATGATGCATGACATTCTGCCGACCAAACAAATGGTACATCCTTCCGGGTTAAACGGGTCATGGGTGCTGAAAGCCTTGCAAAGTCTGACACGAACCTTCTGTAATATCCTGCCAATCCCAAGAAGCTCCGCACATCTGCTACGGTCTTGGGTACTGGCCAACTTTCTACTGCTTCTATCTTCTTGGGATCTACTGTTACTCATGCTCCTGATATGATGTGACCCAAAAATAAAATGTGATCCGACCAAAACTCACACTTACTGAGCTTGGCATACAACTGGTTCTCTCTCAGAACCTGCAATACTTTTCTGAGGTGGTCTTCATGCTCCTATTCACTAGCAGAGTATACGAGAATGTCGTCAAGAAACACAATGACAAACTGGTCTAAGTATGGCATAAAGATGCGATTCATCAAATCCATGAATATTGCTGGAGCATTGGTCAAACCAAACGACATTACTAAGAATTCGTAATGCCCATACTTCGACCTGAATGCTGTCTTGGGAATATCCTCCTTCCAAACCCTCACCTGATGGTACCCTGAACGAAGATCTATCTTGGAGAAAACTCTAGCTTTGCTCAACTGATCAAATAAGTCGTCGATCCTGGGTAATGGGTACTTATTCTTCACTGTTGCCGCGTTAAGCTTCCTGTAGTCAATGCATAATCTGGATGACCCATCCTTCTTCCCCACAAGTACCACTGGCGCTGCCCATGGTGATACGCTAGCTTGGATAAACTTCTTCTCCTTCAGTTTCTCTATATGCTGATATACCTTGGCCTGCTCTGAATCCGTCATTCTATAAACTCGATCTGATATCGGTTTAGTTCCTGGTGCCAATTCTATACTGAACTCAATATCTCTAACCGGTGGTAGACCTGGAAGTTCTTCAGAAAATACGTCAAGAAATTCTTCAACTACCTTCGGAATCTGAACTTCTTCCATTGCTGCTATTACTCCCTGCTCTTGCTGAGTTGCCTCTGATCTGACTAAGGTGAACCGCTCCATGCCTGGAATATCAAAAGATACACTCCCTCTACGATAATCAATTGTCGCATGACTGTCTTTCAGCCAGTCCATGCCTAAGATAACGTCGAAATTTCCAACAGAAAATTCTATCAACCGGGCGGGTAAGGAATGCCCGCAAACTACAACGCTACACGCTAGAATAACTCTACTAACTCCTACGAGCCCATTACCAGTGAGTATATTCAACCTCCCTGGCAATGCCTCGAACTCCATTCCTAGTCGTGTCGTAAATTGTGCAGATATAAATGAGTGGGATTCTTCCGAATCAAATAATACTACTGCGGGATATGAGGTGACGAGAATGTTACCTGCCACAACATCTCCCGATGCCAATGCCTCCTCTAAGGACAAAGTGAATGCTTGCCCTCGACCTCCTTGCTGGTTTCCATGCTGCAGCCTAGCCTGATGTTGTTGCTGGCCCCTTCCTTGATGATGCTGGGGTGGTCTCTGCTGGTGTTGCTGCATCGGCGGTCCCTGTTGCCGAAACATCTGAGCCTGCGGACGCTGTGCCAACGGCCTTACTGCTACTGCTGGTCCTCGATACTGGCCTGCCTCTGGTGTTGGCAGAGCAGGAAACTGCTGTCCTGGTCCTCCTGACCTCGAATTCATAGGACATGTGGTAACCCGATGGTCTGGATTTCCACATGTCAGACACAGTCCATTCAATGTCCGACACACATCTCTAGTGTGCCCCATCTTCCTATAATAAGTGCAGCCCGCCGGGGGTTGCTGGTTCTTCCTCTGTTGCTGTTGCTGCTGCCTGGGTGGTGGTGCTGGTCCTCGTATCGCCACATCGTGGATACGAATGCCAGTGGATGGTGCTGTTGTTCGGGACGCTGCTCCCCCTCCTCCTTCAATCTGACTGTGGGATCTCTTCTGACCCCCAGTCCTTGTCGCAAGCCTCTGAATGGTGATCTCATGCCTTCGAGTCACCGTCAATACTTCATCGAAAGTTTGCTAATTGTGCCCCTCTATCAATTGCAAGAGTTCAAGATAAAATCCTTGCTGAAATCTCATAGCCCTCTGGCTCTCTGTTGCTCCATCTCTGGGGCGAATCTACTCAATCTGCAGAACTCCGCTGCATAAGCATCTACAGTCTTGCCAGCCTGTCTGAGGCTGACAAACTTCTGTTGTAGCTCAAACCGTGCCACAACTCCATAGTACTTAGTCTTGAATCTTGCAGTAAAATCGTCCCAAGCCACAGGACGTCTGATGCCCACTTCCTCTGATTTCCACCAATCACGTGCGAGATCCTGAAGTAATAACTTCACTAGATCCACACGTTCTTCTGCCGGTACCTTAGCTACTGTCAGAATAGCCTCCATGTCCTTAAGCCGTGCATCTGCTGAGATGGCATCCTCCGTGCCCTCAAAACGGCGGGGGTTGTACTTACAAAACCTGGCTGATGCTCCTGAATCAGTCCTCGCTCCTCTTTCCAAAGCCGTCTGCAATCCTTGGTTGAGCAACACATTCTGCACTTATAGCTGAGTGTGCATGCGTTGCTGGGCCAACATCTGATGTTGCTGAGTAGCCATCATTCCTCTCATGTTCTCCAGAAGGGCTGGTGTGTCCACTTGGGTAGGTGGAACTGTCGGTGGTGGTGGAACATCCGGATACTGCGATCCAGCTGTCGGTTCCACTATCACTTCTTCCTGGGTAGCCTCTTGAGTTAGTACTGGCCCTTGTTGCTGATCAACAGGATCAGGTTGTCCATGCTGCTCTTGTTGTTGCTACCCAGCTCTGACCGATACGGACGAAGTACCCCTAAGAAAAGGGACAAGAGAACAATCAAACAATCGGACATGAGGGATCAATGAAGTCAAAGGATATCGGAATGTCAAGCAAGGGTTGAGAATAACGAATCATGAGATCAAGGGTGAACACGTGTGATTGAGACATCCTATAAATCAAAATACCCCACAAGTCTGAAATCAGACCTGCATGGGTCACCACTAAAACCTTGTCACGTTCCAGAACCAGAATACTGGAGAGCGGGGGAATGACTCAGCCAGCTACGTATTACGGGTAGATGAATACCGTATAATACGATCAATGCTGTCTAACCAGACGAGGGGGTGCATGCTATATGAAAGTCTTACTATGGTCACTTCACATCTATCGTCTCAATCATTCAAACAAGAAACAGAAATAGAGAACATGTAAGATAAAGCAGTAAGGCGTCCCAAACGCTTAGTCAAAATGTTTTTGAGATCTGGCTTTACAAAACATAGCCAGATGGTATAGTAACATGTACACAATTGTTATCAGCTGCAGTCTGACTTAGTTACAATTATGCAAAAGTAAGTACAAGATAATCCGACTAACATGTCGATGCCAAACGGCTAAGTATGAAGTAAATAACAAAACGAGCGGTGAAGTAAGGAACCCACTCGAGTCCTCCTGCGATCATTCCCCTAGTATTGACCATCTTGGAGGTAGAAGTAAACTGGATCCTCGGGGACCGGCTCTAAATCGGGCCATGCAAAACCAGAGAGGTTAGACCTCTAATAGCAAGTACCACAAGGGAGCACGATATGAAGGACTAAACCAGTAAGTAAGAGAATATAATAATAGATCTCTGCTTCCTACTAGGATTCACATAACATCACGACGCTTTGAACCAACCTCCCAACCAAACAAGGACAGAAGTTGGCCCGTCATGTCCTGACATTTTGATCATCTCAGTTAGGCAACAGAGTAGGTACAGTACACAAACAAATCATCTTGAACGGCCAATCAACTACTACGGCTTGCTATTGTGAGTCCCAAGTTATCCTGGAATTATGCAAATAGGGATTCCTCAGTTCTTACTATGTGCGAGCAAGGCTAGTCTATCCAATCAATCAATTGCGCCAATCATGTAATTAGACGAGTCCCAGCGGGACGCCCGCCGTTAATATAGCATGTACAATAATATAAGCAGATACCGTTCCCTGCCCGTGTGACAGATTTACAGTATCTGTGGGAACCAGCCGGCCTGTCGGGCACTTAATAGTCCCAAGAGGGCTGCTCTGTAAGAACTCGGGAATCCATTCTCTCCATGCCATCATTATTTTATTTAACTTAATAGTCCCTACGTTGAGTGAAGTTCCATGCCGTGGATCATGGTCATTCAAATGAGTACTTTCGTACGGGGTACGATATGCGCAACTCTACAACGATATCCGTGTGGCTAGGTTGTAGGTTTTACATAGCATGATGCAACAATCAAGTCTAACCACAGAGTAATCATGCCTTGACCATAAAGTACACATGCTATTTTTGTAAAATAGATAAATAAATAACTAAATAAATAAATAAATAATTTGAAGCCTGCATGTGCCTGTATGCCAATATTCGGGATCGGCTAATCGATTGCAATAGTTCATTACATGAACGTGTCTCATTCATTTCATTCAATAAGACGACTAGCCAGTCTCTTAGTTCCAACTAGGAACGCATGATCAATTTTAGTCAAGATAACCATTATCATCAATGGTGACAAGACATGAAAGTCAATTAGTATTTCATGGGGTCGAGTCTATAATTCTCAAGGTTAAGTTCCAGTCATACTGGATATCCATGGATCAATCAAGACACATGACACATTCCACATAACAATCTGTATTAATAATATTAACATATCATGATTTTATCAAGTCCATGCCAAAAGGCTTAAGGATATAATAGAAGAATTATCATGCCATCATTAAATGAATAAGTTATAGAACAAATAGAACACCCCGGTTAGAAAGTCATGCCAACAAGTCTAAGCTAAGGCCAAAAGTCATGCCAACAAGTCTAGCAGGTTGGAGTGAGCGTGTAAACAACATGAGCATAAAAAGTGGTTTACGTTGGCACGCACAGTGTGAGCGTGAAGGAAAATTCATGCACTCATAAGTGAGCGTGAAAAGTGGTGACAAGAAATTCACGCACGCACGCAAGACGTGAGCGTGACTCAAAATTAACGCTGGCACGTAAGAACGTGAGCGAGACTAAAATTCACGCAGACACGTACAGACGTGAGCGTGACTAAAAATCCACGCTGACACGTACAGACGTGAGCGTGACTGAAAATCCACGCAGACACGTAAGAACGTGTGCATGACTAAAAATCCACGCAGACACGTAAGAACGTGTGCGTGACTGAAAATCCACGCAGACACGTAAGAACGTGTGCGTGACTCAAAATTCACGTAGACACGTAAGAACGTGTGCGTGACTGAAAATCCACGCTAACATGTAAGAACGTGTGCGTGACTGAAAATCCACACAGACACGTAAGAACGTGTGCGTGACTAAAAATCCACGCAGACACGTAAGAACGTGTGTGTGACTGAAAATCCATGCAGACACGTAAGAACGTGTGCGTGACTCAAAATCTACGCTAAGTTGGGAGATCAAAACCCATGAACAGCCGAGAACATAACAACTTAGATCTAGGAAAAACCAGCCGAAGAAATCAAAAATGCTAAGTAGTAAACTCTCTCAGGATCATGAGAGAAAGACAAATGAACCATAAAAATGGTTCTCCAAGCAAGAAGTAAGATTGCACTTGCCTGCTGTTGTTGGTGGAGGGAGTGATGAGGAAGAAGAAGAAGTAATGGTGAAGAATGAGAGTTATGAGGAGAGAGAAGGAGGTGGAAGCTTAAATAGGAAGGATGGTGGTAGGTGGGGGTTTGGGTCGGGTTGAGCCACCATGAACCCAAAACCCTCCATGAACCCGAACCACAAGGCAAGACTAATAGCAGAGAATAACAGCAAGAAATAAAATACAGAAAATAAAATACAGGAATAAAATTGCAGAAAATAAAATACAGATAATTAATTAACATAAAATTAAAGGAATTTAAATACAGGTTAATACATGATAAATATTAAATAAATATACATGAGTTGTACATGAATAAAAATACACATTCTGGGAACAGGGAGTGACACACGATCAAAGGAAGTCCACGCGACTTGTTGTCGCCGAGATCGGTCTCGCGGCTTGGGAGTCTCGTTAAGTCTCGAAAGAAAGAAAGAATACATGGTCATGTTAAGGAAGGATTGGTTAGATCGAGTTGAGACTTGCATGGTCATTGGACAACTTGTCGACAAGGTGTAGTCTTCTCGAGTGATCACCGGGGCGCCGGGATCATTCGGCCCGGGAGAAGCGAGTGTGGCTCAAAGTAGGATGCTGGATAACCGCATGGGAGAGTTCGGCCCTACCGGGCTAGCTACCCGTGTAGGTACTGGCCGATATCCCACGAGCCAGTCCAAGATAGCTTGACATTGCTAGTGACCTCCTCATGTAGATGTGTCGGCAGATAGCGGCACACCGCGTATATGCCTTTGGATTGGGTCTAGAGCTTGAATGCAGGTCTAGTCGGTAACATAAGGTCTGGGCCTAAGATTGGGCTGCAGCATAGGCACCGTGCTTGGCACGATAGATGGCATCGGGATATTCATAGAATCAACACTATGTTTCACAAGTCTTGTCTAAGTTAGCAAATGAGTCGATCAGGAAGGCCGCAAGGTGGTAGCATGATAAGTTGATATGTTGCGAGGCGCGGTCTCAATCTTGAAGCATGTACATGTCTAAGCAGATCTTAAGACACGAATCAAGTCTAGCGGCACGACCTGCACGAGTCGTCCCATTGCCGTCCTTGGCACTTGAATCGTTGGCACGAGGATTGATCTAGAGGCGCTTGAGTTTAAACAAAGGTCTTGGCACGGCCGAGTTCGCGTAAGTTGCTCATCGGCATAGCATTGTCTTGAATATGTATAAGTTGCGAATAGAATGTGGCGCGACCCTGCCGTCCCGAATTGAAGTTTGGTCAAGTACCTAGGCGATGAGGCACTGCCTAGATCGAAATACACGATATTGTAGCACGACCCTGTCGTTGCATGTTGAGTTGGTTAGACGTCAAGTCTTAAAACTGATCCTAAGGCAAGACTAGAAAGACATGTTGGCCCATTTTATTTTGAGTAACTAACAGCATCTTCGTAGTTTAGTCTTCTGTTCTTTTGATTCAAATATTCTCAGAAGATCTACTACATGGAGTTCTTCCGTTCAAGAGCATTCTTCTTCTTTCTTGAAGACTGTAGCAGTTACCAGCGTTCCCTGCATAAGACGGCGTCTTCCTGCTTAGAGTCTTCGAGTCTGTACTGGTCTAGGTATATCTGTAAACACCTAAGGACGGATGACAGTAAAAAGAACAAGTCAAAAATCAAATAGCTACAGAGAGGCATACCGGCGGTATGCTCCGGCATACCGACGGTATACCATTTTTAGAATACAGAAAGTTGCTGTGACAAATAGTCGGCATACCGGCGCATGCTTCGGCATACCGGCGGTATACCGCTTTTCTTGTCCAGAAAGTTGTTGTGACAAATTGTCGGCATACCAACGGCATGCTCCGACATACCGACGGTATACCGTTTTTAGCAACCCAAAAGTTGTTGTGACAAATTGTCGGCATACCGACGGCATGCTCCGGCATACCGGCGGTATACCGTTTTTAGCAACTCAAAACTTGCTGTGACAAATTGTCGGCATACCGGCGGCATGCTCCGGCATACCGGCGGTATACCGAGTTTCAAATATTTGGTTTTCGAATTGCTCTGACTAGCATTAATGGCCGCATTTAATGCTCTCAAACGGTCATTAATATGACCGTTACTATTTGGCCGATATACCGACGGTATGCCGCTGCATACCGATGGCATGCCGGTCTGTCTGTATTCAGAGCATTAAATGCCACCAACTCTTGGTTCTCTTATAAAAGAAAGCTATCTCTCTCTTGAGCTTTCTAACCAACTCTTCCATAAATTTTCCAACAACCAAGAGCTCCACCATTAATACTCTTCCAAGCTTTTCATTGTCATCCTCTCCCAAAGTGCTAGAGTATTAAAGAGTTGTACATTTCGATCTTCACGTGTTAGAAGATCAACAAGTTCTTATTCTCTTTTGTTTGAAGTTGGCGAGCCTTCATAAGAAAACTCGTGTGTAGAAGTTGGCGAGTCTTCGGATCCAAACTCGTGTTGAAGTTGGCGAGTTCTTCGGATCCAAACTCGTGTGTACTATTTGGTTAAATAGTGGATTAAAGCCGGAGAGAGTTCCGGGACTGGACTGCCTCAAAAGAGGATACCAGGATACATCCTTGCGTTTGCGTTTGATCTTTCAACTCTTTACTTTCAGTTGTCTTTATTGCATCAATTGGTGTAGTTAATTTTTAATTTCCCTATTCACCCCTCCTCTAGGGTTCTACAATTGGTATCAAAGCTTCGTTCTCTTGATTTGGATTTACACCCCTGAGTGATCCATGGCCTCTAACCCTAGCATCAACACGTTTCACAATGAGGGACACTCCACAAATAGGCCTCCCCTATTTGATGGTACCAACTATAACTACTGGAAGATTAGGATGGGCATTTATCTAAAGTCCATAGACTTCGATTTATGGAATTGCGTGATAAATGGCCTTCCTACTCCTTCCAGAGCTATTGAGGATATTGCTTCTGACACCCTTCGGGAGACACTTGCTGAAAACATCAAGAAGCTTGCTTGTCGAGATGCCAAGACAATGAATGCTCTTTACTGTGCTCTCGACAGTAGTGAATTCAACCGAATCTCTACTTGCAAGACTTTCAATGAGATTTGGAAGTTACTTGAAGTCACACACGAGGGAACTTCACAAGTGAAGGAATCCAAGATCAGTAGACTCACGCAAGAATATGAGACTTTTAAAATGAAGCATGATGAATCTATTGCTAGCATGTTTACTCGTTTTGGTGACATTATTAATCCTCTCTCTTCTCTTGGAAAGGAATATCCCGCTCATGAAAAGATAAGGAAGATTCTTAGAGGATTGACGAAAGCTTGGAGTCCTAAAGCTACAGCAATCATTGAGGGGAACGATCTAACCGTCATGAACCTAGAGACCCTCATGGGTAAGCTAATGACTCACGAGCTTGATACGAAGGATCAAGAAGAATCCTCCATTCAAGAGAAAGAGAAGGAGAAGACCAAAGAAAAGAAGAAGACTCTTGCTCTCAAAGCATCAAGGTCCTACTCCAAGGATAGCTCCGACGACAATGAGTCGGACGATAATGAAGAAATAGCTCTCACAGCTAAGCACTTTCGAAAGTTCCTAAAGTTCAACAAAGCCAACCGCTCTAGACGGGACAATAAAGAAGATCCGGCATGCTATCAATGCAGAAGACTCGGACACATCAAGAGGGATTGTCCGATGATACGAAAAGACTCAAGCAAGTACGAGAAGCCTAGCAAGGGAAGCTCGTCCTCCAGAAAGTTCGCCAATACTAGCATTTGGTGTGAAAGCGACGCGAGCGACTCTGACAACGACAAGGAGTGCAAACACAATGCCAACGTCTGTCTCATGGCAACCGATGAGGTACTTGATGATTTTTCCTTAAACACTCTTACCTATGATGATTTGGAGAAAGCCATTCTTGAGTTACATAAAGAACACAAAGGTGTTCAGAATAAATACAAGAAATCTCTTAAGGAGGTTGAGGCTCTTCAACTTGAAGTAGAGAGGCTCTCAAATATCATTATTGATGTGAAGGAAAAAATCTTCTATTTTCGACACGGATGAAATGGAGTCTTTGCGACTCAAATTTCATGAATCTCTTGACACCATCAAGAAAAAGGATGATGAGATTCAATCCATGAGAAGCTCTTATGAATTTGCCATGCGCAAATGTCAAGATGCTAATAGAAGAGAATATTCCACTTCTATTAAGTATAATAATCTTCTTACACGGAGTAAGAATTTAGGTAATAAGAATACCACTCACATGCATGCTCCAAGACACCCTCACACTCATCACAATGCTAGGCATAACCATTACATGAACACTACACACAACTCCTTTTCTAACACAAGAAAGGACCTTTTGTCAAGAAGAACACCTCTCATCATGCTTTTTACTATCATCATAACACTCATGGTAGAACTTCTCACACTAGAAACTCACACATGCACAACACTCACACTTCTTCTTCTAAATCTTCTTTGATGTGCAATTATTGTGGTTTGGTCGGTCACACTTCAAACTTTTGTTATACAAAAAAACAAGTTGACATGAGAGTTCTTAAGTGGGTTCCTAAGACTAACACTCATGGACCCATAAGATCATGGGTACCAAAATGTTCATCTTCAACTTATGTTGTAGGTGACGAATCCTTCTCATGCTAGAAGCAAGTGGATTCTCGATAGCGGTTGTTCACGGCACATGCTCGGTGATGCTTCACTTTTTACAACGCTATCGATGAAGAAAGAAGGACACGTCTCCTTCGATAACAATCTTAAAGGTTATATTATTGGAAATGGTAATATCGGTTCTCCTCCTTATCCTTGTATTAATAATGTATGTCTTGTTACTAATCTCAAGCATAATCTCCTTAGTATTAGCCATCTTACCGATAATGGCTATGATATCAAGTTTGTTAAACTCAAATGCTACATTACCGATAGCTCCAATGGAACTATTGTGTATGAAGGCATTAGAGAAAACAATATTTATGTTCTTTATCTTGTTGAAGGTACTAACAATGACAGGTGCCTAGTTACAAAGAACGATAAGAGTTGGCTTTGGCACATGAGGCTTGGACACGCCAACATGGATACCATCTCTCGCCTCGCCTCCAAGAAGCTTGTACGAGGACTTCCTAGTATCCCTTTCAAAAAGGATATGGTATGTGAAGAATGCGAGAAAAGTATGTTGACCAAGTCATCCTTCAAATCTATCAACTCTGTGAGTACCACTAGACCCCTTCAACTTATTCATATGGATCTTTTCGGGCCTAGTAGAGTAGCTAGCCTTGGTGGCAAACTTTATGCTTTTGTTTTAGTTGATGATTTTTCGAGATTTACTTGGGTTATTTTTCTTGCTTGCAAAAGTGATACTTTTCGTGAATTTGTTGCTTTTTGTAAACGTGTTCAAAATGAGAAAGGTTTTTCTATCAACAAAATTAGGAGTGATCATGAAGGAGAATTTGATAATGTTGATTTCAAAAGATTTTGTGAAAAGAATAGTTTTGGACATGATTTTGCTTGTCCTCGTACTCCTAAACAAAATGGTGTTGTGGAGAGAAAGAATAGAACCCTTGGCAATATGGCCCGGGTTATGTTAAACCAATATAAGCTCCCCCAATATTTTTGGACGGAAGCCGTTAATACGACGTGTCATGTTATTAATAGAGTCTTAATTAGACCTATTACTAAGAAGACTCCTTATGAGCTTTGGTTCAACAAAATTCCTTCTATTGAATATTTCAAAGTTTTTTGTTACAATTGTTTTATTTTGAATACCAAGGATAACCTAGGCAAGTTTGAAGAAAAAGCCTATGAAGGAATATTCCTTGGATACTCTACTCATAGTAAAGGTTTTCGTGTTTTTAACAAAAGAAGTCTTGTTGTCGAAGAGTCAATCAATGTCTCCTTTAATGAACTCAACTCTTCTACATTCTCCTCTTCCGAGGATATTGATGACATCTCGTTTGGGTTGGAGAACTCCTCTATTAAGGATCGTCCTTCTTCATCTAACAATGAAGTTGTGACCCCATCTAAAGAGTCTCCTCCTCTCGAGCCTCCTCCAAAGGATCTCCCAAGAGAATGGAGGTTTGTCACCAATCATCCTAAGGAGCTTATCATTGGGGATCCTTCCTCAAGTGTTAGCACAAGATCCGCCACTCGTGATCTTTGTGCCAATGTGGTTTTTATCTCTCAAATAGAGCCTAAAAATATTAATGATACTTTTTTTGATAAATTTTGGATGATAGCTATGCAAGAGGAGCTAAATCAATTTGAGCGAAGCAAGGTTTGGGAACTTGTCCCAAAACCTAGCAATCACCCCATTATTGGAACTAAATGGGTGTTTCGCAACAAACTTAATGAAGATGGGTTAGTGACTCGTAACAAAGCCCGATTGGTTGTTCAAGGCTATAACCAAGAGGAAGGCATTGACTACGACGAAACCTATGCTCCGGTTGCACGTCTTGAATACATTCGTATGCTTTGTGCCTTTGCTTGTTTTAATAACTTTAAGCTATTTTAAATGGATGTTAAAAGTGCTTTTCTAAATGGTATTATTAAAGAGGAAGTTTATGTTAAACAACCTCCCGGTTTTGAAGATTTTTAATTTCCTAATCACGTCTTCAAACTCGATAAAGCCCTTTATGGCCTAAAACAAGCTCCACGTGCTTGGTATGAGCGTCTTAGCTCTTTTCTTGTTTCTTACAATTTTTCAAAGGGCAAAGTTGACACCACACTTTTTATTAAATCCCATGATGGGACTCTCTTATTGGTTCAAATTTATGTTGATGATATTATTTTTGGTTCTACTAACAACACACTTTGTGTAGAATTTGACAAAGTTATGCAGAAAGAGTTTGAAATGAGTATGATGGGTGAACTCTCCTTCTTATTGGGATTACAAATCAAACAAGGACCTAAAGGAACCTTCATCAATCAAGCAAAATATACAAAGGACCTCCTTAAGCGTTTCGACCTTGACTCATCCAAATCAATGAGGACTCCTATGGCCACAACGACAAAGCTTGACAGTGATGAAGATGGCACATCGGTCGACATTCGTAAGTATAGAGGTATGATCGGTAGCTTACTCTATTTAACTGCTAGCCGTCCGGATATCATGTTTAGTGTTTGCTTGTGTGCACGATATCAAGCCAATACAAAGGAATCACATTTGAGTGCCGTTAAGCGCATTTTTCGTTATCTCAAAGGCACCATTAACATGGGTCTTTGGTATCCGAAATCCTCATCCTTTGAGCTTCACGGCTTTTCGGATGCAGATTTTTCCGGATGCAAGATTGACCGCAAAAGCACTAGTGGCACTTGTCAATTCCTCGGGAAGTCCTTGGTATCGTGGTTTAGTAAGAAGCAAAACTCTGTTGCTCTTTCAACCACTGAGGCAGAGTATATTGCGGCTGGTTGTTGTTGTGCACAAATTCTTTGGATGTCACAAACACTTTTAGATTATGGCATTTCTCATTCTTGCACCCCTATTAAATGTGATAACACTAGCTCTATCAATCTCACGAAAAACTCGATTTGTCACTCACGCACGAAGCACATTGAAATTAGACACCATTTTCTTCGTGACCATCAGCAAAAAGGAGATATCCGTCTTGAATTTATTGATACTACCTATCAATTAGCCGATATCTTCACTAAGCCTCTCCCGGAAGATCGCTTCTCTTTCCTTTGCCGTGAACTAGGCATTTTGTCCTTTGATCCATAGTCCCATTCGGCCGGCACACCGACAGTATACTACGGTATACCGGCGGCATGCCGTTTTTCCAAGCAGAATTATGTTCTGTTTCGAAACTCGGCATACCGTCGGTACACGTCGGCATACCGCCGGTATGCCGGATGGAGGCGGACAGGACACGTACTCTGAGATCCGGGCCCACTTTTTTATCTCTCTTCCATTATTATTTTTATCTTATCTTTATTCCCTCTCATCCATTCCATCCCTTTTAACTACCCATCTCCTCAACTCCCTTCCTATTTATTACTCTTCAAATCACTTTCCCCCTTTCTCTCCTCTTTTTACTCCACTCTCATTAATTCATCCCATCACCTTTTTATCTCCCCACTTTAATCCTCCTCTACAACCGTTTCCTCCCTACCCCCCCTTTCAAACTCATCTCTTCATCTTCCTCCTCTACTTTAAAAACCCTCTTTCTTCCATCTCCTCTCTACTACTTCTTCTTCCACACCAAAGCACCAAATCCCTCTACATGGCAAACCCTAAGCGCCCCCTATCCTCCTCCTCCTCCTTGTTCAACCCCTTCGTCCCGGTGGCGCTACCTACCGGCTATGACCAACGCGTCTTCTCCAACTCTCTGGCGGCCGAGCTTTGGTTCCAGCACTTCGTCTATCACAACGTGTTCAAGGGACGGGCGATCAACTGGAACTTCTTCCCCGGTCACGTCCCTTTGTTTGACGACGCCGGTCTCTCCTCTCTTCTTCGGCGCCAAATTCCTGTCTACCCCGCTGCTGTCCGACTTTTCTATTGCAATATGAGAGGGGATGACGACGATCCATCCGCCATTCAATCTATGGTCAATGACCGTCACTTCCGTCTTACTTCTCGGGAAGTGGGAAACATCTTAGGCATCCCGGACAAAGGAGAAGCGTTACCATCTTTGGGTGCTCTCAACTCCTCGGCGGCGTCACCTTTCGACGAATTCTGCCGTATCATCTGCAAGGGTCCCAACCCTCCTGCCATCCCGGCCCTCTCTGTCCAGCTGGAGCTATTTTACTACGACCTCCATCGGATCGTGTGCCACACTATATTTCCTAAGGGCGGGAACTATGACGCAATCACCGATGATGCCCTCGTTTGCATGTATCATCTCTATGCCCGGAAGCGATTCTCCTTCCCGAAGACTCTTCTTCTGTAATTCCGGCGTGTCATGCCTTCGGGGAAGCAGAATCTCTACTATGGCTCTTTTATCACTCTGCTTATGGAGGCCAAACATGTTGACCTGTCTCTCTGCTCCTCGGATGGCGTCCCCTCATATCTTGCTGTCTCCCGTACCCTTGCTGGCGCCTCTACTTCCCGTGCCTCATCTTCCCAAGAGCAACCGGCATCCACTCCTGCTGCTCCCACATCTACCCCTCCTACTTCGGGCCGTTATATGCCGTTCACTCAGCAGCACTTTGATATGCGGATGGCCCAGGCGGAGGAGCAGATGCGGGCCCACACTCGTGGACTTGGCACCCTGATCCAGTCTCGTTTCCACGATCAGGGGTATTTTATTCAGCACACTCTGCAAGACCGGGATGCCTTTCTGGATCTTAATCTTCAGGATCCCATGTACACGGCCCCGCATTTCTCTGACCCCAATGCCTATGGGTTTATGTACCCTGACGGCATTGATCCTTTTGGCGCCTTCCAGCAAGCTCAGGGTGATGATGATGATCCGGCTGAGGATTAGGGATGGACTTCCTTTTGATGATGGTTTCGGTTCTTGAGTGTTTCTAGTTTTTATGTGTTTGTCTTTATGTTGTCTTTTGTGGTCCTTCGGGGACCGGTGTGTGGTTGTTACTAGTTGTTTGCTGTCCTTCGGGGACTTAATCTCTGGGTTTCTATAGTGTTTGGCTCTCATGGTGGAGAGTCCTTTTTGTTTTCAGTATGATATGTTTGTGTCAAGCATGTATTCCTTGTTTACTTCAATATATTAATGCATGCTTCTCTTTATATACTCATGTCTTTTTTATTATGCACTGTTTCTATTGATTATCCCCATCTTTGACTAAGTGACAAAGGGAGAGAAATCGTATTGAGGGGGAGCTGTCTACCTACGGGGGAGCTACTCCCTGAAGATGCTATCTCTCTATTTTGTCAATTATCAAAATGGGGGAGTTTGTTGGCACATTTTATTTTGAGTAATTAACAGCATCTTCGTAGTTTAGTCTTCTGTTCTTCAGATTCAAATATTCTCAGAAGATCTACTACATGGATTTCTTCCGTTCAAGAGCATTCTCCTTCTTCCTTGAAGACTGTAGCAGTTACCGACGTTCCCTGCATAAGACGGCGTCTTCCTGCTTAGAGTCTTCGAGTCTGTACTGGTCTAGGTATATCTGTAAACACCTAAGGACGGATGACAGTAAAAAGAACAAGTCAAAAATCAAATAGCTACAGAGCGGCACACCGGCGTTATGCTCCGGCATACCGACGGTATACCGTTTTTAGAATACAGAAAGTTGCTGTGACAAATAGTCGGCATACCGGCGGCATGCTTCGGCATACCGGCGGTATACCGCTTTTCTTGTCCAGAAAGTTGCTGTGACAAATTGTCGGCATACCAACGGCATGCTCCGGCATACCGACGGTATACCATTTTTAGCAACCCAAAAGTTGCTGTGACAAATTGTCGGCATACCGACGGCATGCTCCGGCATACCGACGGTATACCGTTTTTAGCAACTCAAAACTTGATGTGACAAATTGTCGGCATACCGGCGGCATGCTCCGGCATACCGGCGGTATACCGAGTTTCAAATATTTGGTTTTCAAATTGCTCTGACTAGCATTAATGGCCACATTTAATGCTCTCAAACGGTCATTAATATGACCGTTACTATTTGGCCGGTATACCGACGGTATGCCGCTGCATACCGACGGCATGCCGGTCTGTCTGTATTCAGAGCATTAAATGCCACCAACTCTTGGTTCTCTTATAAAAGAAAGCCCTCTCTTTCTCTTGAGCTTTCTAACCAACTCTTCCATAAATTTTCCAACAACCAAGAGCTCCACCATTAATACTCTTCCAAGCTTTTCATTGTCATCCTCTCCCAAAGTGCTAGAGTATTAAAGAGTTGTACATTTTCGATCTTCACGTGTTAGAAGATCAACAAGTTCTCATTCTCTTTTGTTTGAAGTTGGCGAGCCTTCGTAAGAAAACTCGTGTGTAGAAGTTGGCGAGTCTTCGGATCCAAACTCGTGTTGAAGTTGGGGAGTTCTTCGGATCAAAACTCGTGTGTACTATTTGGTTAAATAGTGGATTAAAGCCGGAGAGAGTTCCGGGACTGGACTGCCTCAAAAGAGGATACCAGGATACATCCTTGCGTTTGCGTTTGATCTTTCAACTCTTTACTTTTAGTTGTCTTTATTGCATTAATTGGTTTAGTTAATTTTTAATTTCCCTATTCACCCCCCCCCCCCTCTAGGGTTCTACAAGACAATCGAAAGGGTTTAAGCTGTACAAAGTAAATGAACGTGTCGGTTTTGTATGGGGGGGCGAGAAGCTCACTCCACCAGTACAGTTGAGTACTGACACCCACACAGTGTTCATGTACAGGCGCAGGTAGAAGCTCGTCGCGCAGAGCTCGCTTGGATGCATCGAGGCACGGAGTTCCTTGGCGACTCGAAACGTGCGGCCGCGTGGATTGAAGACTTATATAGGACATAATGTATGGACATCGCCTTCCGAAGCTTCCGTTGGCTCAAGCATTGTAATCGAGAGATGAGAGAGAGTAGAGTGACTTGTAAATGAGAGAAAAGTGAGCACGAAAGACTTATAATATTGGCCTTGCGCCCACAAATGTAATCTTGTATTCAATATAAATAAAGAGTTTCTTTTGAATGACTTGTGTTCATGGGTGTTTGTTCTAAATTTTTGCTGCATGATTCAATATTTCTGCTTGGGACTTCTGTGCGACGACCCCGTCGCCGCCGATGTAATCGGCCATTATGGAACTGCCTTGCACGAACGCAATCTAGCCTCGTGCGACATCACGCCTTAGCGAGGACGATCACTCCTACGGAAGCGGGGAGTGACACACTCAACCCTCATCTAGCACACACTCACAAGTCACACACACTAACTAACTCATTCATATATGATACCCTAGCCTAATCTAACTTTATGACACATATTCACTCTCACACACAAGCACCCTCTCCATATTGGTATGACTCAACTATATACATCCTATTGGACACTAACCCCATTTCCAAGGTCCCATGTCCCTCTCATGGTTGCTACAGGACCACAACATCTATACTCCAATCTATTTCACTGACACACACAACCTTACCTGACAATTGCCACACTTGAATTTGCTAGGCTAAAATACTTACTGTCCTGCCTATTGCAGGACAACCTCCAAGGCTCTAACATCAATTGAATGTTACAAACATCAAAAAATAACAGTGAAGACTAACCTTCACTTAACTCTACTGTCACTAAGGCCTAAACCTAAGCCTATTGGTCTCATAACCACACACACACACAAAACTCTAAATCAACCAAGCCAAGCCAGCCCAGGCAGGGCAACACCCTGCTGCTTACTGCTGCTGCCCCTGATGCATTGTGTCTATTGCATTGCTGCAAGGCTAACCCAATGCAACACCCACTCTCATTTCAGTTTTAACATTCAGGTATAATAAACAACCAAATTTCTCATTTTTTATTCCAATTTAACTTTCAGGTTCTCTCATACCAACCCATGTCACACACACTCAGAAATCAACCCCTGCTATATTTTACAAACATGGCCAAATGGTCATGTTACTCAATGACAGGAAATCGAAATAAGGCTAGGTCCCAAGTACAACTCCTAATCCCACACTCGAAAACACCCAAAATTCAACCAAACTTCTCCACATTGAACCCAGACATGTAGTCCCATATCCCTGACCTGTACACATATATAATCATTGCAAAAATTATAATTAAATTGATTAAAACATATTAAAATACTCAGGAACTGAATACTGATGCTCAGTATCAGGAAAATAGGGGAAAACCCCTAACCAAGTTCGAAAGTCTGATAAAACCTAAATTAATGGTTGGTAAAGTGTCGTACATGTGTTAGTGTGTCCCACGGGTCATGGGGTGTCCCTGCAACAGGACACAACGTGTCCAGACACTCACGTACACACACAGATACACACAGTTCAGTGCAGTCTCATGCATATGTGCCAGTCGGTCCAGGATACGACACACGACACGAGACACCTCGTGGTCGTGTCTAGGGGTTCGCCAGGTATAGGGTTAGGTGTCCAAGTGCCTGAATCGTGTCTTAGTATCCTCGTGTCCGCGTATGGAACGCGTATCAGTGGCTCATACGCGCGCGCGTGTGCGTGTGGTCGAGACAGTACGGTCGGGATTACTCCTAAAATACTCAAAGATATTGCCTCAAATTTTGTGTACACTGTGTCAGTGGTTGCCCGCATCCACACACAAATTTTCATGTGTCGGAGTGCTGTGTCGTGTCCGCTAGGACACCCGAGCAGCAGGGGAGCACAGTACTCCCCTGTGCAGTATCCAAACAGTAGGTTCGTGTCCAATTGGACACGAACAGAGACCCAAACCCAACTCAGTCATATACAAATCAATTCCCCACCTATTAGGCTACCCAAAACTAAAATTAGTTTTGAAATTGGTTTAAAATCAATCCATTCGGACATTTCACCAAACACCTATTTAAAAATACCGATACGTGTCTGATACGGGTATCAAATGGACACGAAATCCTACCAAACTTGGGCTACACCTAGGGGAACCCTAAATGGATGCATCTATGAAGAAAAACTATGATTTCAATAGGTGTAGATAGGTTTACCTATTGAGAGTTAGAACCTCAATATAAAGGGCCTAGTATCGATGTCTTCCTCGATTTGCAACGGTCTCGAAGCTCCCAACCCTTGCTAGCTATCCTCCAATGGCTTCTACTACTGTAGGGGAGTCCAATGCAAAAGACTAGGCTCAATTTGGACTTGATTTGATGAAATGGGGTGATTTGGGGAAGAACACTAAACTAGGGTTTTGTTTGTTTAAAGAAGGAGGCAAGGGGGTGTCATTAAGTGTTTAAATAGGGGGGGAGAGGCTCCTTATGGCAGCCTAGGGTTAGAGTTTAGATGTAGATGGATGGCTAAGGCTTGTCCACCCAATTCCAAGCCTTCCTATTGGTTCTAGGCTTTCTTTTCACAAATATCCTAAAGGAAAATATCTTATTAGAAATATCTAGATATGTTAACATTGTCATTACTAGGTTATCCTAATCAAGACTCTAAGCTCATGGCTAATCTAGATTAGGCTAAACTCTAGGTTAAGTCTCAAATAATTAACTAGCACATATTTAATTAATATAATTCACAATTTCACAAAATTGTCAAAATGACCTAAATACCTCCAGGCTAAAAAGTTGCAATTAGTCATCATAATCACATGACTAGGCTCCCATGGTCATGGTTAGTCTCTAGGCTTAGCAATTTCTAGGGTTACACTAGTCAACCATCAAAATCACAAGTCGTGGTTTTAAATAGTTTTAAATTAACTAAAAATCACCAAAAATCATAACATGGTTTAAATATCATTATTAAATGATTATAATTACAAAATTTTAAAATTACCCTTATTTTAGAAACTGGGTGCTACACATCAGCTGCCATGTAAGGGGGATGACTTGCAAGGATAATTTGGAGGGACAAATAACATTATTCATGAACAATATTTGAAAATATTTTTTTTCTTAATGGAGAAAATTAGGAAAAAAGTAATATATATATATATATATATATATATATATATATATATATTCACTTTTTCACAAATCAAATTAATGAAAAAAACCTGAATGTAAAAATTTTAAATTAAAAGATCTCCCAAAATGAGAAAATTAGTGAGGATAGCACAAAAAATGATAGGGACGATCACATAATAGGGGCCATCATTTTAAAGTTATAAAAGTGGTAAGAGACAACACACAATTGGTTAGGAGGCAACACATCATTTCAAACTAGGGCTATAAAACGATTCAAACGACTCGCGTTCGACTCACATTCTGCTTGGTCCAAGCTAGATTCAAAGCTCGTTCGTGGATTGGTCGGTATCGAACTCGAACGATTTTTTCTGTTCAAAGGGGTGTTCGAATCGAGTTCGACCATAGTTTGTTCGACTTGATCTTATTTGCGAACGCGCTTAAGCTCAGTTTGATTTCTCGTATTAAGACTTCTTCTAGTATTTGTATGTTGCATTTTACTGTATCTTTCCTCTTTGTTCTCTCAAATCTTAATAATTGTGTCGAGACGACGCTTTGATCCACTAGAGTATAATGGTAAATTTATGATGTAAGAAGCACAAGTAATTCAACAAACAAGTCTTTAGGAATTGAGAGCAACAGTGTGATGGTTTATACATCAAGTTTAATAGGACTTTGGCTCGGTCTTGACTCAGACTATGTTCTTGTTTGTTCGAGTTCGAGAGTTAAACCAAGCTGACTCGATCATTTCAAGTCTCTAATCGAGCCGAGTTGAAACACCATTTTTTGGATCGACCTTAAGCTCGGCTGGAATCAAACTCGTTTAATAGTTTAGTCAAACCAAATTCAAACAGTACTCTTTGTTCGAGCTCATTCGTTCGATTTTCAGCCATATTTCAATTTCCTCACACAACTTAGTCATCCTTTTGCAACATTTTATTCTTTTGAACACCATCATTGTTGATTCTGATTCACATTATAGAATTTTGGAAGCTTTATAAATCGTGACAATCGAGTTGGGGACGACGAATGATTGTCATGATTCTAGTCCTGGCAGTATAAGACATAAAACTCTATACATTAGAACTTTCTGAATTCTGACAGCATTCATATTTCCTAATCTTATCCGATCGTCACGATTTATAAAACTTCCAAACCCTTATGCCTCGTTTGGTTCTTGGAATCTTGGGGTTGGGAAAGGAAAGTGAATACTTTCCTATGTTTGGATGCCAAAGGAATTGAGGAGGAAAGGAAAGTGATTTCTAGTAGAAGAAAAATTAGAAAAAAAATGATTCCATCCATCCAAGTAAGAAATTATTTCACATTGAAGTAATCGTTTTCCTTTCCAAATTCTTTGGCATTTCCAAACATCGGAAAGAAAAATGAATGGGAAATAAAAAATTTCAAAGGGAAGAAAATGACAAGGAATTGATTTCCTTTCCCTTCCATTCCACGAACCAAACGAGGTCTTATGATTGGAAATTACCGATAATTGTGTTTGAAAGAGTAATATATTGCAAGAGGAATATGAAATTGTTTGAGAGGGAGAGGGAATAAGGCCTCGTTTGGTTCGCGGAATAGAAGGGAAAGGAAATCATTTTCTTGGCATTTTCTTTTCTTTGGAAAATTAAGATTTTTATTGATTTTTCTTTCCAATGTTTGGAAATATCAAGAAATTTGGAAAGAAAATTGAATACTTCAATGTGGAAAATTGATTCCTTGCTTGGATGGAATCACTTTCTTCCCCTTTTTTTCTATTGGAAATCACTTTCCTTTCCTGCTCAATTTCTTTGGCACCCAAACATAAGAAAGTAATCACTTTTGTTTTCCATCCCAAAGATCCCACAAACCAAACGATGCCTAAGAGTTTGGATGATTGAAATTATATCTTATTCTATAATATATTTTTTCCAAAAATAATGTAGGTATCAAAAAGTTGCAATATTTTTAAAAATATTTTATATCATATCACCTTGTGTGATGGCCGTAGTAATTTTCTCAAAATAAACCCAAAGCCATAATTAGTAAGGATAGCACAAAAAGTGATAGGGACTATCACATAATAGGGGCCATCATTTTAAAGTTATAAAAGTGGTAAGAGACAACACACAATTGGTGAGGAGGCAACACATCATTTCAAACTAGGGCTATAAAATGATTCAAACGGCTCGCGTTCGACTCACATTCTGCTTGGTCCAAGTTCGATTCAAAGCTCGTTCGTGGATTGGTCGGTATCAAACTCGAATAATTTTTCTGTTCAAAGGGGTGTTCGAATCGAGTTCGACCATAGTTTGTTCGACTCGATCTTGTTTGCGAACGTGCTTAAGCTCGGTTTGATTTCTCGTATTAGGACTTATCCTAGTATTTGTATGTTGCATTCTATTGTATCTTTACTCTTTGTTCTCTCAAATCTTAATAATTGTGTTGAGACGACGCTTTGATGCACTAGAGTATAATGGTAAATTTATGATGTAAGGAGACATGTAATTCAATAAACAAGTCTTTAAGACTTGAGAGCAACAGTGTGATAGTTTATACATCAAGTTTAATATGACTTTGGCTCGGTCTTGACTCAGACTATGTTCGTGTTTGTCCGAGTTCGAGAGTTAAACCAAGCTAACTCGATCATTTCAAGTCTCTAATCGAGCCGAGTTGAAACACCATTTTTGGATCAACCGTAAGCTCGGCTCGAATCAAACTCGTTCAATAGTTTAGTTGAACCGAATTCAAACTGTACTCTTTGTTCGAGCTCGTTCGTTCGATTTTCAGCCATATTTCAATTTTCCTCACACAACTTACTCATCCTTTTGCAACACTATTCTTTTGAACACCATCATTGTTGATTTTGATTCACATTATAGAAATTTAGAAGCTTTATAAATCGTGACAGTCGAGTTTGAGACGACGAATGATTGTCATGATTATAGTCCTGGCAGTATAAGACATAAAACTATACATTAGAACTTTCAGAATTCTGACAGCATTCATATTTCCTAATCTAATCCGACCGTCACGATTTCTAAAACTTCCAAACCCTTATGCCTCGTTTGGTTCGTGGAATCTCCGGGTTGGAAAAGGAAAGTGATTAATTTCTTATGTCTGGGTGCCAAAGGAATTGAGGAGGAAAGGAAAGTGATTTCTAATAGAAAAAAATGATTCCATCCATCCAAGTAAGGAATTATTTTTCCACATTGAAGTAATCGATTTCCTTTCCAAATTCTTTGGCATTTTCAAACATCGGAAAGAAAAATTAATGGAAAATAAAAATTTTCAAAGGGAAGAAAATGACAAGGAATTGATTTCCTTTCCCTTCCATTCCGCAAACCAAACGAGGTCTTATGATTGGAAATTATCGTTAATTGTGTTTGAAAGAGTAATATATTGCAAGGGGAATATGATATTGTTTGAGAGGGAGAGGGAACAAGGCTTCGTTTGGTTCGCGGAATAGAAGGGAAAGGAAATCATTTCCTTGGCATTTTCTTTCCTTTGGAAAATTAATTTTTTTTATAGATTTTTCTTTCCGATGTTTGGGAATATCAAAAAATTTGGAAAGGAGAGTGAATACTTAAATGTAGGAAAGTGATATGGAATCACTTTTCCTCCGAATTTTTCTTCCATTGGAAATCACTTTTCTTTCCTCCTCAATTTCTTAGGTGCCCAAACATAGTAATCACTTTCCTTTTCCATCCTGAAGATCCCACGAACCAAATGAATGAGTTTGGATGATTGAAATTATGTCTTATTCTATAATATATTTTATTCCAAAAATGATGTAGGTATAAAAAAGTTACAATATTTTTAAAAAGATTTTATATTGATATCACCTTGTGTGTTGGCAGTTGGCCGAAGTAATTTTCTCAAAATAAACCCAAAGCCATAATTGTCAAGTAAACTTTCCCTATTATATTCCCTAGAACCCTACCAAATGTTTTAACTTGAAAACCACCTTGCCTTCTCCCTTTCAAACCTCCCCCCCTCCCCACCACCGTTTCCCAATCACAAAACAGTTCCCACACGCCGCCGGCTCCCTCTTACCCCCGTTTTAAAATTAAAAAAAATTCCTCTTCGAAAAGACAATTAAACCCTCGCACGCTTCTTCTTCCTCCCTACACCCATACGCGCTTTTCTCCAAAATAAGTAGTGAATAAACACCCAAATTCTTCTTCTTCTTCATCAATGTCGATGGCGATGGGTCGCTTCGCCTTCTTCTTCTTCCTCCTCCTCTCCTCCCTAACCCTTGCTCTCTCCCAGACCACCAAGAACACCACCTCCCTCGGCTGCAACGGCGTCCAGCTCACCTACTCCCTGACGAAGCTCGAGAAGATCCGGCCTTTCCTCCCCTCCTCGCCCAAGTCCCAGCCCTTCGCCTTCGCCGCCACCGCCACCATCCTCAACAACGGCCTCGTCGACCTCCTCGCGTGGTCCTACCTCATCGAGTTCTCCCACCGGGAGCTCCTCGTCTCCGTCAACCCGGGCGTCCTCACCTCCTCCTCCCCCTTCCCCTTCAACACCTCCGACCTCCCCCCCGGCGCCCCCGTCTCCTTCTCCGGCTTCCCCAACCCCGACCTCAAGACCCCCATCGCCACCGCCAACGACCTCGACCAGATCCAGACCCAGATGCTCCTCACCGGCACCCTCTTCGGCGCCTCCAACGCCTCCGCCCCCCTCCCCACCCGCCTAGCCCTAGACGACCCAGCCTTCCTCTGCGCCGCCGACCCCGTCCCGGACTCCAACTCCTCCACCACCATCTCCGCCTGCTGCCTCCCCAACCCCAACCCTCCCCCTCCCAACGCCACCGCCAACGCCAACTCCTCCTCCGACGGCTTCCTCCCCCGCCGCTCCGGCGACCTCACCATCTCCTACGACGTCCTCCAGGCCTACGGCTCCAGCTACCTCGCCCAGGTCACCCTCGCCAACGGCTCCCCCCTCGCGCGCCTCGACAACTGGAAGCTCTCCTGGCAGTGGATGCGCCAGGAGTTCATCTACTCCCTCCGCGGCGCCTACTCCGCCCTCAACGACCCCGCCCAGTGCATCCTCGGCGCCCAGGGCCAGTACTACCAGGCCATGGACTTCTCCAAGGTCGTCACCTGCGACCCCAACCCCACCGTCCTCGACCTCCCCGTCGACCGCACCAACGACACCAAGCTCGGCATGATCCCCTTCTGCTGCCGCAACGGCACCATCCTCCCGGCCCAGATGGACCCCTCGCAGACCAAGTCCGCCTTCCAGATGGAGGTCTTCAAGATGCCCCCCGACCTCAACCGGACCAAGCTCCACCCCCCCCAGAACTGGGCCGTCACCGGAGGCACGCTCAACCCCACCTACCAATGCGGCCAGCCCGTCCGCGTCGCGCCCACCCTCTTCCCTGACCCGAGCGGCCTCCAGTCCTCCACCTCCGCCATCGCCTCGTGGCAGGTCGTCTGCAACATCACCCGCCCCCGCGGGGCCAGCCCCAAGTGCTGCGTCTCCTTCTCCGCCTTCTACAACGGCTCCGTCCTGCCCTGCAACACCTGCGCCTGCGGCTGCCCCGCCGCGCAGCGGCGGCAGGGGACCTGCAACGCGACCGCCCCCGCGCTGCTCTCCCCTCCGCAGGCGCTCCTCGTGCCCTTCGACAACCGGACCGACCTCGTCCGCGAGCACGCCCGCCTCAACCACCTCGACGTCCCCGACCCGATGCCCTGCGGGGACAACTGCGGCGTCAGCATCAACTGGCACGTCAACGGGGACTTCCGGCAGGGCTGGACCGCGCGGATGACCCTGTTCAACTGGCAGGACGTCAGCTTCGCCGACTGGTTCGCGGCGGTCGAGATGGGCAAGGCCTACGACGGGTACGAGGCGATGTATTCGTTCAACGGGACGAAGATGGGGGACAAGACGAAGATGATCTTCATGCAGGGGTTGCCTGGTCTGAACTACCTGGTGGGGGAGGTCGACGGAGGGAACCCGTCGAGGGATCCGAGGGTGCCCGGGAAGCAGCAGTCGGTGATTAGCTTTACGAAGAAGACGACCCCCGAGATCGACGTGGTTGCCGGCGACGGATTTCCTACGAAGGTCTACTTCAACGGGGAGGAGTGCTCGATGCCGGATAGGATTCTCGTGAGCCGGGGGCTGAGAAATGCGGCCGGCAGTGTTGTTAATTTGGTTCTGACTGCTCTGGTCACTGCCGCTGTTGTTATAGTGGGACTGTAGCTTCTTCAAATGCCCGTGGTTACACTGATTGTTTGATTCTTTCGAAGATCGATAGTTTGGGCCAAATTTTGCGTTTGGCATTTTGATTTGATCAGTTACAACGGACGGCCGGCCACGGCGGAGGTCGGAGGATTCTAGGCCGGCGGATGACCGTTTCGAATGGTGTAAGTCATGGTGTTGATAGATTTTACTTAGTTATGTAACGTATGCTCTACTGTTCTGCTGTCTGTTGTTGATGTTGTTTTTGTACTCATAGAATGCAAAATGTTTGATCCATATATCACTACATACTTTGGAACACTCGAGTTACTTTGTATTTCATTGTTTCCCATTCGAATTGCTGTAGACACCAAGTTAAATTTTGTTTAACTAAGTTCCGAACTTGCAGAGTTTGCTACCATTTGTTACTTATCTTGAGTGCAATTCGTATTATTTGTTCAAAGCATAGTTTGCACTGTGGGTCGATACTGATCCGACTCCGCCTATAACCACATGAGTTGACGTAACCCGATCTGATACCGACCGATACTAACATCAGAGTGTTTCTTTGAAGTCAATTCGGTATTTTTTTTGGGAAAAACATTGAAAAAAAACCTCAATCGACATGGGTGTAAAAGCATAATAAGGTTACAAAAGCACTATCATGGATAAACCAATTGGTAAGGTGTAACCCAACCGATAAAAGTAATTGCTATTTCATTTAATTCCAAAACTACTAAATTATGTCTAAATATATAAAATATTTTATTAATATATACCAAAAAAAAATTGATACTCAGAACAGAAATCACGGATACTATCGATACCACTGATACCAATAGTCCATAGAAAGGGCAAATGCTGAGAACCTCGAACCAAGGTTGAGTTGATATTTCAGCATTTTGGTCGTGTGTCAGGATTGTATCTCCTGAAGATCCCAGAGCAATTCGTTTTAATATACTTTGCTTTGCTGGCATATTTCAACCTATCATTAGTCTGGCTTGAATGTGTTTTGATCAATTGAGTAAGGATTCATTGATAACTTCTTCAAATTGTATCAACAGTTTTAGTTTGTCGAGACTAACCTCTTCAAAATTGGAACAAACAAGAATTCTAGTTTTTTTTTTTTTTTTTTTTTTTTTTTTTTTTTTTTTTTGGCGATATAGTTTGTTAGTTTGAGATAAATTAAGATTGTCAATGGTCTATATGATTCCATAGTTTACAGTATCGGCTGATACCGATCCGGTATAGTCGATACCGATACCATTTGGCATATCCCAATTCGATTCTGAGCGATATTGATACTTGTCGATACCAAGTCTCTTTTCAGTCAATTAGAAAAAATAAATTAAACGAAAAAGACCAATCGACAAAGGTGTAAAAGCATATTAGATTGTAAAAGTATGTAAAAGAAAGAAACTTATCTATCGCAGGCAAATTAATGATTACTATTTCATTCATTTTGAAACTACAAACCACTCAGAAAATACTTAAAATTATATTTAAATGTAATAAATATTTTTTTTTTAAATTTTAATAATTTATTAATAATTATTTGATTTTCGATACCATAAAATTTGATATTCAATCCGAAACCATCAGTACTGACGATACTATCCGGTACCCATATGAAGGTTCCGATACCGGTTCGATATTACAAACCTTGCATGATTTAGAATATTATGATGTTCTCATGTTTGTCAATGTACACATAAATTTACAAGTTATTGTATTAATCCGATACCGGTTCGATATTACAAACCTTGCATGATTTAGAATATTATGATGTTCTCATGTTTGTCAATGTACACATAAATTTACAAGTTATTGTATTAACTTCATATAATTTTATAAGACTAGTTAATTGTTTCTTTCATTTATATGATTTCATACTGCTTTTGGTGGCCGTCAAGAACTGGTCAATTTTTTTTTTTTTTTTTTGAAATCCCACTCACACACACAATTGGGGGACTCGAACCTTGCCGGTCCCTCCTGGTGTCCACTCTAATACCACTAGGCTAGAGAGCTTGGACATATCATAAACTTTTTACTCGACAACATGATACAATCAACTATTTAATATTTTCATTTCTGTACAAAAACTTTTAAAAATGACAAAACTCTTCCTCCCTTCTCATTCCAACCCCCTCCTTCCCCCGCGTCCCTGGCCCTCGTCCCCTCCAACCCCCCCCCCCCCCCCCCCCCCCCACCCCCACCCCACCCCACCTCCCGACCCCCCCGCGCCCCCCTTCTCCGGCCACCCCTACCATCCCGCCCCCGCTCCCCCCATGTCGACTATACCACCACCCGCCCCCACCCTCTCTCTTCGAGCACGCGTGCAGCTGACAGAGGCAGCACCGCGGAAAGAGAGGAGGGAAGAGGGGGGGGGGGGGCATCCGGCGGTTGGGGCAGCAGGGGCAGGCCTGGGCAGCAGGGGGTGGCTGGAGGGGGGCGCGGAGAGGAGGGGGGGGGGGGGGGGGCTGTGGTAGAGAAAATGGTAAATTTTTGTCCAATTTTTTTTTTTTTTCAGGGTATCAAGTTGTTACAAAAGAAAAGTTTAGGATATCAAGTAAAAAATTGGAATAGTTGAGAATATCAAGCTACAATTAAGCCTCATATTTAAAATTTAAATTGTTTGTTTAAGTCCTTTTATATTAGCTTCCAAAATAAAATTTAAAATGCAAATTTTGAATTTTATATGAGATTCGGAAACTAATTGATTTTTTTTTTAATATTATGAACATATAAACGAGATTTAGCGGCCCAAACGCGGATCATATGGAGACCTAAATATATAATTTTGAATATTATCCGAGATCCTAGACAAGGCCCTTCCATCGAAAAAGTTCTCTCTGATTGGAGATTAGCTTATGGACTGTTGATACAAGACAGTTTGCTGCCAGTTGCTACCATTTGCCGGTACTATTTTTACATTTTTTTTTGTGTTCTTGTTTTCGCTGTTAGGGCTCGTTTGGATCAAGTTTTTGGATTCCTATGAATAGATTTTCAGAAAGGAATTCAACATTTCCATACCCATGTTTGGTTAGGTTGGGAATAGCTAGTTCAAAATTTAAAAAAAAAAATTATTTTCATGTTTGGTTCACACATGGATATGAATCTTAATTTATTTAGTTTTACTTTAATACCCTTTCACTAATTTTATGATGATTCACATGTTTGGGATGAGAGTTGAAAATTTGAAAATAAAGCGAGTGTATAACCGTCCAAACAAAATAGTGAAACATCATTCCTAGGAAAGCAAATTTATTCCCAAGGGGACTTGGAAATAGCTTTCCCACATCCATGGGAATAGCTTTCCCACCTAACCCCCTCCTATTCCCTCTTCATTCCCATTCCTAAATATACCAAACATGGATAAGGAATTCAAATTCCATTCCCAAGCCTCAAAAACTTGAACCAAACGCCCCCTTAATTCTAACTACGTTGATAGTAACTTTCTAGAAGATTCTTTGATTTGGCCTGATGTTTGTTGTCTCCCAAGAAAGAAAAGTAACATGTGTGTCTAGAAAAAAGAAGAAGAAAAAGTAGTAGGTATCCTTCAATTTGGGGAGATCTCAATCCGTGTTCGGTTTGTGAAATCAGTGTCAGAAAACAAATGAGCTTCGTTTTCTATATTTGAATGTCAAAAAATAAAATTTAAAAAAAAATATTTAGAGAAAAAAATGGTTCTTTCTGTCTATTCTAAGAATTTACTTTTTCTTTTAACTTTTTTGACATATTTAAATACCGAAAAAAACTGATAAAAATTATCAGTTCTTGAAAGAAAGAAAAGAACATAGGATTGTTTTTTTTTTTTTCCCTGCGAACCAAATGAGACCTAATTACTGCTGGATAGCATATGTTTAGCAAATGATATATCAAACAAGAAGAACTCGGAGACGAGTTTGTGATCTTATCGAAAAGAAAAAAAAAATTAAAAGTCACAGGCAGTTGTTTGGTAGCAATTGTTTCCTCTTTCTTGACCGGTTCATGAATTGGTGATTGAATCAGTTGATTATGGACACACTGTAACTTCATTAGCCGCGATGTTACAACTTGGTTCTACTTGTAAATAAATAAGAAATAAATTTGTTTGCAAGTTGACCGTTGCTTTACATTTTTGGTGTTATTGTCACAAACTTGTTACAATACTAAGAAGGCTCCTCCAAATGTCTACATAATTCGTCGGGATAGATGACTTGGTATTCTCTTCATGTTTGTCATTGTAACAAAAATAGTTTAATGTTCTTATAATGCATCTTGCTTAATTGCATTGTTCAATGAGTTATGCAGACTCACTTTTCTCCTGTCATTTAGGTTACGTTTGGTTCACGTATTTAAGGAATCACGAAAAAAAAAAAAGTTATTTCTTTTCTTTGTTTGGTAGCCACAAAAAGGTTGGAAACAATTTTCCTGACAAAGAAAAAAAAGTGGCTCCTCTCATAACTCCTTCTACTTTTTCAGTATTTATTACGAAAATTTAGGACGCTAATATCTCTACTCAAATGTATTTTTGTCTATTTTATCCACATTACTTTTGAATTTTCATGATATTATTTTTATTTTAAAATACAAAAATATTATTGGAACACTATATATATATTTTCTTTCATGCACCAACCAAACACTTGAAGGTAAATCAAGGGTGCTGTTATTGACATTCATAAATGTCATCCTACACTTCTCTTTAATTTTCTATAATTCAAATTCTAAATTTATACCTAATTAAATTTGAAACTAATTTGTGCATGCATGGAGGGAGGAGTGCGGGTTGATATTTTAGGAGTGCCAATAATGTTAATGCAGGGACATATTTAAAAATTGAATGATAAAAAATTGAAAGAAAGTGTATGATGGCATTTTAGGAGTATCAATAACGACATCATAAATCAAATGGATGCTTTCCTTATTTTATCAAAGACAAAAAATAAAAATATATGACATGAATTCTAATTTAAAAAAGACAAGGGAATTAATTTTCCTTCCGAGGACCAAACAAGTAATTCACTAATCTATACTACTATATAATAAGAAAACTTGGCTTCACCGTAA
The DNA here is from genome assembly GCA_029216955.1 of Iris pallida. NCBI lineage: Eukaryota > Viridiplantae > Streptophyta > Magnoliopsida > Asparagales > Iridaceae > Iris > Iris pallida. The sequence continues at coordinate 25,465,075 of JANAVB010042420.1, read as the reverse complement.
AAAAAATTATTCCAAAATTATCCAAATCTATGTTTAATAATTCAAATCGTTCATAAAATTCAATCTAAACTATATAATAAGAAAACTTGGCTTCACCATAAAAATTTTTATTTCAAAACTATCATTATATATGTTTAATAATTAAAATTGTTCAATAAATTGACATGGTTAGATAGGCAATTAAATGTAGGAAAAAAAATTAAATGAGGCTGTTGTTTGTTCTTCCCAAGAAATAAAAATGTAAGGACCTTTGCTCTCCCAAGTAGTAAATAATAAAAATATATTGTTTGCTCTTCACAAATAATATGAAATATGTGCATCGCACGTGCATATATACTAGTGATAATAGACTGCATGTTATTTAAATTTCATGTTATATCTACTAGACCTTTAGATTTTCTTCTTGTGTTTGGTAAAACAATGAAAATATTTAAGAAAGGTCATTTGATTTTTCTTTCAGTGTTTGGTTAAAGCAGAAAAGATAAGAAAAAAAATGTACCAATGTTCCAAGAATATTCAATGTCAACATAATTATAGTCAACATAATACGAAGAGCTAATTATTAAAGTAGACAATAACTCAAGGCTATTTTTGTTATAATATTTAGTAATAAATGCTGGAAAAAGAGGAGAAAAAATAAACCCATGAAATCATTTTTCATGAAAATACTTTTCAAATTTGTATCTACCAAATAAAGAAAGGAATAATTTTTCTTTTCTGATTCATTAAATTCGTGAACCAAACGAGAGCTTATAGTATCTTTCCGAAACATTCCATGATTTCCTTCCATAAGGAAAGGAAAAAAAAAAAAAAAAAACTTTCCATGTTTTCAATAGAAGAAGAGCAAGCATCAGGATTATGCCTAGTGCAATTGTGTTTGAGAATTCTTATGCTAAGTGACGGTATGATTTTGGCATCGAGTCTTTGGCCTGAATTATTGTTCTTTCTAATGTTGCGTTCGGTATGCACTATACTATACAGAATGCAATGTTACCAGGCATAGAAACATAGGTTTTACCAAGAATAGTGTATTTATGTGTTTGTACGTTCATGTTATAAAATACAAGTTATGTACATTTCTAGAAACAAATGTGACATAACTTAGTATAATGTCCATAAATTAAGAGAAATGCAACAATTACAACCCCCTACAACCAATAGCTTACAACCGGCCACGTGGACGAATTTTATTGGTTGTAGGTGGGATCGGGTGGAATCATGTTAGCAGGAGATGAATGAGTGGTAAGAAGGTTGTAATAATTTGGTAGTAAACTTAGCATTATTGATAAATTAATCCTACATCAGAAAAGACCATGAAAAACACTATGAATATAAATGTTTGGCTGTGAAATTATCAAAATAAGTACAAAAAATAAAGCGAAAATTTTCGTTGAAAGCATTAAAGTTTAACAAAATTTTACTGACAGCATAAAGTTTCAGAAAATAGCAACAAAGCATTGAAACGCCCCTTGGAAGGACGTTTTATAAAAACAAAAAAACAAAAAAAAAGAAAAGAAAAGAAAACACCAATGGGATGGACGTTTTCAACAAGTTAGGCTTTTTTTTTTTTTTTTGCAATGTGGTCAACTATAATCCATTATTTATATTATGGTCCTTTAATCAAAGTACTTAGTAAAATTATTTCATTTTTTTATAATATTCACTAAAAAGTAAAATAAATAAAGTTGAAAATACAAACAAATAAATAAATAATTTAATTGTTATCAAAATATAGCTTGTCCTATGGAGGGACACTAGCATCCTTGTAATAATTATATTCTTTGGTATTTATGTGCTGGTATCGAATCATTTAGTTAGGCATGTGTGCATTTCGTGATGTCAATTCAAATGTTATAAGTAGATACAGGTCATTCAGACCAGGAGAGTAAAACGTCCATTAACTAAATAAAATGACAATAATGGAATAAATGTCATTTTGGGAGCTGTTGCCGTAAAAAAAAAAGAGTCAGAATGACGTTTTACTCCATTATTATTTTTATTATTACACCAATAGCCCCAAAAATGACGTTTTACTCCAAAAATTTTTTTTAGCTAATGGACGTTTTACTTTAGGCTGAATGACCTGTATTCACTTACAACATTTGATACCAGCACATCAAAATATCAAAGGATATAATTATTACAATGATGACAGTGTCCCTCCATAGGACAAGCAAATTTTGATAGCAATTAATTAATTAATTTATTTTGTGTTCTCAACTTTTTTTTTTTTTGACTGAATATTATAAAAAATAATAATACAATAATTTTGCTCGCTACTTTGATTAAATAATCATATTGCAAATAATGGATTATAGGGGATCATATTATTAAAAAATATAAAAAATTCTAAACCGTCCATCCAATTGGCGTTTTTAAATTTTTTAAATTATTTTTAAAATGACCTCACAAGTACCTAGCCCACATTTGGGCCTCTTTGGTTCGCTAAATAGAAAGGAAAGGAAATCAATTCCTTGTCATTTTCTTTCCTTTGAAAATTTTTATTTTCCGTTGATTTTTCTTTCCGATGTTTGGAAATACCATGAAATGTGGAAAGGAAAGTGATTACTTCAATGTGAAAAAGTGATTCCTTGCTTGGATTGATGGAATTACTTTTCCTCCTAATTTTCTTTCAATTGGGAATCACTTTTCTTTCCTCCTCAATTCCTTTGGCACCCAAACATAGAAAAGTAATCACTTTCCTTTTCCAACCCGAAGATTCTGCGAACCAAACGAGGCCATGGTGTAGAAAACTCGAGGGGGGTTTCTTTTCCATGAGCTGTAGAATGTCTACGTACATCACATATGACATACGAATATGTACAAGTTAATTTTCTACAACAAATTTGCTGTAAAGTAACATATTTGTGCAAAATTACAGTGGAAGTAACAACTTTCTCAAAATTCCGAAAGAAGCACTTTTTAGACATATGGACTGGCGAAATTTGGACTTGTTCAAATTCCGCCAGTCCGACTGGCTGAATTTGTGCATTTTCGATTTTTTTGTCCGGCCGGTTTTAGTTGGTTGCTTTCTTTTGGGTTTCGGTTGGGTTGGTTAGTTTGTTTTGGGTTTAATGGTGGGGAGGCCGGTTGGGTTATGTGTGGTTGGGGTGATGGGAGGAGATAAGGGGGGTAGGTTTATTGGGAAGTGGTGTATGGAAAAGTGTAAATTGTTGGGTAGTGGAATACTTTATTTGGTAGTGGGGTGATGGAATATAGGGGAGGTGGGGTTTAAGTGTATAAGAAGCATTCCAGAAGACCGGAAGACCAAGAGAAGTGAAGAAGAAAAGGAGAAGAGAAACAGAAGAGAAGACAAGAGAGAACGAGAAGAGAACAAGAAAGCAAAGTAAGAAGCATAACAAAACAGAGAGGTAAAAATTTTACTAGAATTTTGATTATGATTTTTTTTTTGTTTATTATCTTGGAATGTGGTATTTGTATCAGATGGATCGTCAAAACGACGGATTTATTCCGGGAGGACCCACCACAGATGTGATTATCCAGCAACGGGAGACATATCTCAAAATTAATATTTTCTGGAAAGGTATACTAAATTTTAGCTAAAAAAAATATGATTATGTATATTTTGTTATTTTGTAGTAATAATGATTATTTTGTAGTAATTAATTTTTTTTCATATAGTTATATGATTATCCTGACAATATACGAATGCGAGAGCATGAGACATGGCGTTATGAACACAACTTTGGGTGTTGGAATTTGACCAGTGAACAAGAGGCCATGGTGGCCATATTTGGATTTAAATACATTGACGAGATAACTTTTCTACGACATGATAGAGATTTAATATTCAGTCTAGTGGAGCGTTGGTGGCCTGGACGAAATATATTCCAGCTACCAGTTGGAGAAATGACTATTACTCTATATGATGTAGCAAATATTGTAGGATTACCTATTACGGGTGAACCTGTAATATTTGATGAGTCATTTTCAGCTGATACTGTAATTATGGAGTATCTAGATGTAGAGCCACCGAAAGTAAAAGGCAAATGCTTAGTCACGTTCTCTTGGCTCCGTCGCAATTTTATGCACCTAGATCGTATTGATGATGACGAAGAGATATCTGTTGATGAAAATCGGGTATGTATAACCGATAATGTTAATAGGTTTGTCATATCTTATATACTGTTAGTTTAACACTTATTAAATTTTTTGCAACTTTTCATCATCTGTTTAGGTTATTTCTTGCACGAGGGCCTACTTACTCAGCTTAATAAATGCAATCCTCTTTCCCGCCTCATCAGATATGGTAAATTTGCATTTTTTACTATTCTTGGAAAATTTGACAGCACCTACATGTCACGCATGAGAAGCATCAATGTTGGCATATCTATACAACTCAATGTCAGATTTTGTGCGCGTGCTGCCAGATAATACAGTTATGAAAAATTTAAATAGATGCATGACTTTAATACAGGTATTAAAAATATTGTTCAATTTATATAAAGTTATAATTTGTAGACTTATATCAAGTTATTCTTGTCTTTAATAGGTTTGGATCTACGAACATTTTTCTATCGGTAGATCAGTGACCGGTATTGATTGCAATGCCGGTAAATTTTCAGTAGCGTTACGATGGATTACATCTGTAGTAGATCCAGCACATTGTGTTCAATCGAGCGCCCCCCTATATCGGGGACAATTTATTCGCTCAAGTATACAGAGGTATAATATGTTAATTAGTCATTAACTTTTTAAAATTTATTATGGTGATATTACTTATTATTTTTTCGACATCAAATAGATTTCATGGCTACCTTACGCGTATGAGCAATATCAATATGGTCCTGAAATACAAAGAACAGCCCATAGCTTGAGCCTCCATAAATTTTATATAATATATCACGGAGATATCATGTTTCATCCCGCTGATCGTGTTTTACGACAATTCGGGAAGAAACAAATTATTGCAGACGATCCACCATGTTTGAATCGTGGTAGAGCCAGTGCAGCTGTAAGAGCTAGAAAAATGATTCCTAGATGGAATTCTAGATTTCAGACACATGGTGTGGCACATCTATCTCAGCCGATGGCAAATATAGACAATGGTTTGTTTTGATCTCCTATTTTATTAAAGACAAATTAAATATGATATGCTCATGTCTTAAATATTATATGCTCATGTTTGTTGATTTGGTGCAGCATTTAAAAATAATGAATATAGAACTTGGTAGGGAGCTCCTCGTATAAGTAACAAATTCTACTTTTGCGAGGAGCCTCGATTCCAACCACGAGCTCCAGATGATTCGAGCCTGCGAGAATTTTATCACCATATGATTGGGATGGTACGAATTACTTTAATAAAATCTTTGTGTTTATGGTACTTCATTATAATTTGCCACGTCTTATATTTCAGGCTCCAAGTATGAAGGAAGCAATCGAAAATCCAAATCCTGAAATGTGGAGAACAAAACTAAATGAAACCTTGAATTATATCCAAGCAGATCCGGCTCACCCGAACCCTTCAATACATATCCCTGATGATTATCCTATAGGCATTGTTAGGCAGCGACATGCACGTCCCCGAAGAAATAGACACAATGTCATGCAACCTCAAGCGCTCCCTGATAGCCCACCTCAACATGCTTACGAGGTCCCGCCTCAACAGGCTTGTGAGGGGACTTCTCAATGGACCGGCGAGGGGTCTTCTCAATGGGGTGCCCAAGGGACTTCTCAATGGGGTGTCCAGGGGACTTCTCAATGGGTTGCCCAAGGGACTTCTCAATGGGGTGGAGAGCCGACTTCTCAATGGGGTGCCCAAGGGACTTCTCAATGGGGTGGAGAGCCGACTTCTCAATGGGGTGGCCAAGAGACTTCTCTATGGGATAACATATTTGCCCCCGGTCATCTTACTTATACACAGATCCTGACAACTCCATCAGCGCTGATACCTACTCAACCTGGTGATACACAGGAAGAAGGTCATGATGTGCCCCCAGAGAATATGACGGATAGGAGAGGCCGGCTCAATCTTAGGGAAGTTGAGCGTAGAAATTATTTGCGGGATGCCAGGGGAGGTTGATTAAATTTATGTAACATTGTAACAGTTCTTAAACTAATAGTATTCGTTCATTGGTCTTTATAAAAAAATACAACTTTCTCAAAAAAAAAAAAACCGACTACAATTCTCTTAGTTGGTTAGTACATTTCCTTCTATTGTGTCCTAATCCATTACAGTTACTACATCGAAGATTTCTTGTCTCTAAATCCTTTGCAATGATACGGTTCTTCTTAGGTCTTCCAGCTTTGCGCCGTAATTCTGGTACTCCAATTTTTTCTCTAACCAGGGCACTTTGAAGAGTGTAGGGAACTGGAATTGGCTCCAAGTGCGACTCGTATACGCTTCTTAATGCTTCTTTAGAAAAAATAGCAGGATAATAACTTTCAATATTAATATTGGCAAAATTATACGCAAAATATGCATGTACACATGGAAGACAAGTATGATACCACCTTAAACATGAACAATATTTTTCTTCTAAACGAACAACATATGTTCTATGTGTTTCATGATCTGCTATTTCAAATATATAACTATCAATACTCAGTACTTGCAAGTAATGTTGTTCTCTATTGATACGTGCCATAGTTTTTAACATCTTCGGACAATAAGCTGTTTCAAGAGCTTCAGCATGTTTTCGATTTTTGTCCTGAAGTGTTATAATTTTGGCACGGACACCATCAAGTAATGTTGTTATTGGTTTATCACGCAAATTTTTTATCCAGTTATTGAAGCATTCAGCAAGGTTGGAAGTGTTAATATCTAATCTAGGACAAGGTGCATAAGCTGTTATCCAGTGTGCTAGAACACGTGTTTCATCCCCTTCTACTCCAATGATCCATTTATAAATATCCAAATTTTTAGCTTTAATTCTTTCAAAACAATAGTTCGCATCTGTTTCATTATAACATCTTGCAAGAGAATCTAATCTACATCGAAAATGTTTCAATCTGTTTACTGATTTCAAATTTTGTTTAAAATGCTGAATACAAAAAAATAAGGTAATTCTAAAAAAGTAGCACGCATAGCATTTATTAATTCTTTTTGCTTATCAGAAATAAAATTTTTTATTCCATGCATCAAAATACTGATCAAAAGATGTTCTAAAACAACCTAAAAACCAGCTCCAAGAATCAGTGCTTTCACTTTTGGCAACATCATAAGCAATTGGATACAACTGATAGTTAGGATCATGAGCTCATGCAATAAATAAGATACCCCGATATCTAGATGAAAGAAAAGTAGCATCAGTACTAATCACATGTAGACATCTCTTTAAAAATCCATCAATGCATGCCTGAAACATATAAAAATTCTTTCAAAACTATTGTGTTCATTAGTCTTTATAAAACATATGCTACCTGAATTTGTCTCGATAATTGTAGAAGCATATCGTTCAAGACTACCGTAAGCATCGATATAACTACCATTTATTTCAGATAAAGCAATTTCTCTAGCTTTCCAAGCTTTTGAATATTTGATACGTATTCGATGTTCCCTATATATATTCTTGACAACATGCGATGGACTATACGACTGGTCATCTCTAATTTTATTAAATATTTTATTTTTAATTCATACAGTAGTAGCTAATGGATGACTACCTATTGTAAGTCCACATAAGCAAGAATGTTTATTTTCTAACGTAGTAATAACAAATGTCTCGCTATTACCAATAGATTTAGCGTATACTCTCCAATTACAACTAGATTCGTTACATTTATATATAATCTTATAAGCATTATTAGAAGTAGCCGAACAAGTAAAATTATGCTTAATTGCTATGTCACTAATAAAACTTCTAAATTTAATACGATTTTTAAATTGTCTTCCAACAAATAATTCAGGAGTATCAACATTACCATCATTATTGTTAAATTCATCATCTACATTTTCAACTAAATCATCACTATTGTCATCGTCGTCATTACCTTCATCTACTATATTTTCTTCTTCAGTGGCAAAAATAACTTGGTGAGAAGAACTAGGACCAGGACAAACATTAGTAGTTTTATTATTAAGAGCACGTCTACTACTGTGCAGGAGTAACAAAAATACTAATATACGGTGATTGTACATTAATTTGAAGAATAAAGGTCCATGCTTGATCACTATTTAAATTTATAGAATTAGAAGCAAAAATATGCACTAATATATATTCATCAAAATCGATAGAAAATTGTTCGGCCATTAAATTACATAAACTACTAAACGTAATATTTCGTTCTACTATAAGAACTTCAGTTAAACCTCCTTCGTAAGCTAAACCATTAAGGATGCCTCCAAGCGAGCATAAAAGTGTTACACTTTGATCCATGCTGGTGGGTGAAAGAAACACGAAGAGACCTTTCTACTTGTTCGGAATAGCAATTTGAGAGGGAGAGAAAGATGTTGAAAATTCTGAGATGGGAAGAAAATATAGACTACCATTTAGAACAATGAAATGAAAGAGCCGTTGTAAAAAGAAAGTAGCCGTTGGAGTAAAAATATATTCGTTGAAGTAGCAAATATATTCTTTGAAGTAGCCGTTGTAATTCATGGTAAAAAACTAACTAAAAAAAACAAACTAAAAAAACCGACTAAACAAACCCACTAAAAAATACCGACTCTAAAATAAACCAACCCAAAACCACCAAACTCCAGTCCAGCTCTTCAAAATAGAAAAAATAATAATAAAATGAGGGATCTCCGACAGTCAGACTGGCGGAATTTGGACCTAGTACGTCTGTCGGAAAGGTCTTGTTTTCCAAATTATTGTAAACATGTTACTTCCACTGTAATTTTATAAAAAAATGTTACTCTACAGCAAATTGTCTGAATTTTCTATGTTGCACGACTACCGATTCCGTACAACACAATATGCGTCCGTACAACACAACATGTGTGTGCGTAGAGGCATTCGACAACTAATGGAAAAAAGCCCCTCGAGTTTTGTACACCAAAAAGTTCCTCTCTGAGTGGAGTTAGCTCATGGAACTAGGGGTGAGCCTTATTCGATATTGGACCAAACATCGAACAAAATCAAACGGCATGCCGACCACGCGAGGCAGAATGAGGCATCCGTGTAGCAAACTCAGTGCACGGTCGTCGTGCGATGGATCGGAAAATCGGCACCATTCGTCCACGGGTATAAGCGACAGGCCGACCACGCGGCCCGTCGTGCGGCGCTGCTGAGGGCGACGAGAAGACGTCCGCCATAAACGATCGCAGGCTCGAACGTAAGGGCGTCGGCGATCGTCGCCAATATGCGTGTCGTGCGCATAGAACGGACGGCTGGACGGAATCGGTAGTCGCAGTCGGCAGGGAATCAGTGGCCGTCGTACGGGCGGTCACCTTTAGTCGTCGAGGGCGTCTCTTCGACGTCGTGGGCAAAGCGAGGTGTTGAGTAACTGCCGTCGAAAGACGTTGTGCTGCCGAGCGGAGCTCTGGAGCGCGCGGAGTGCGCGGGGTGCGTGTGCACGACGATGATGACAAGGCCAACGGACTACGTCCGCACTCCAAAAATCTTTCCATGCGACAGGCCAAGAATCGTGTGCGTGGGACACACGATTATACTGAGCCCGCACGCGCTGGTAAAAAAAAAAAGAAAAAAGAAAAAAAAAAAAAGAAAAGAAAAAAAATCAAACCAAATAAGAATTGAAAAAAAATCGTTCAATTTGACTTTAAAAATATTAAAAAAAGTTATTCCATTCGGTCCAAAATCGAAAATCAAATCAGATTTATTAAGTTACGTAAATATCCTCAATTCTATACATACTTTGAAAACAACAATTCTGTGTATGTGTTTTGATGTCCAAGTTTGATAATTTGATAACTAATCCAACTTTTGTCACAATTTTGATATGTGTATAAAAATTATAATTTTTAGTATAATTTAATCACAATTCCAACTTTAAACCGAACTTATTAAACAATAGAAATAGCCAAATCGAACAAATCAAGTCGATTAAAGTTACGTAAATACCCTCAATTATACGCATACTTTGAAAACAACAATTCTGTGTTTGTGTTTTGATGTCCAACTTTAATAATTTGATAACTAATCCAACTTTTGACACAATTTTGATATGTGTATAAAAATTATAATTTTTAATATAATTTAACCACGACCCCAACTTTGAACCGGACGTATTAAACAATAGAAATAGCCAAATCGAACAAACCGAGTCGATTATCGGTTCGGTTCGGTTCGATTTCGGTTGTGGTTAATTTTGGTTAGATTCGGTTTTGGATTTTTAAATTTTTTTGTTTATTCGGTTTCGACTATTTCGAATCCAGCATTTGTAACTTAAGTGAAAAGTTGTGCGGACATCAGACGAGACCGGCAGGATTCGAGCTCCCGACTATAAGGATGTGTAGATGTATATGAGTTGTAATTAAAAAAAAAGATTTAAAGTAAAAGACTAGTTTGATTCGGTTGAAATCTAATAAATGGTCAATACAAAGAAATCAATGTCACCAGTTGCAGCTATTTGCTTCATTAAATTTAGGAGTGTCAACGGATGCTTATCGGTATGGACAGGACAATATCCGTATCCGTATCCGATTTTTTTTTGTAATATTCGAATCCAATCCGATATCCGAACGGATATCTCTTTTGACACTTTGAATTCGTATCCGTCTAGTTTAACGGATATCGGATAATATCCGATCCGATTAGCTAAAAAATTTGAATGCTAGTATTCGAATATCCGAAATATTAAAATTTTTGTTATTATCTGAATATCCGAAATCCAAAATATTAAAAATTTAGTTATTATCCGAATATCAAATTCAATTTCTCTACATATTTGAGTCATTTCTTCTTCTGTTGTAAATTGTAATTAATATATATTACTATTATATATAAATTACATTATAATTAATTTATGTAAAAGTCAGTTGAAAATAAAATACTTTAATCTTCTCTATTAATTAATATATATTACATATACATTATACTATAATATATATAAAATTTCGGATATCCGAATCCGATATCCGAATTCGATATCCGAAATTTGCAATTTAAAGTTGGATCGGATATTAACGGATTCGAATACCTTAATATCCGAATTCGTATCCGTAAATGAATAATATCCAAAAAATATTCGGATATCCGAATCCGATATCCGAATCCGATATCCGAAATTTTAAAAAATATCCGAAAGTTCGGATACGGAATCGGATCTGATTTGAATTTTCGAATATCCATTGACAGGTGGAATTAAATTCCCTGTTAATTTCTAGATAGTATCTTTTTCTAGAGAATTCCATGGTTTGGCTAGGTGTCAGAACTCTGCAGATCATCACTGTTGGAGTAGCATTTGTTTAGCAAATGATGCATCAAAAAAAAAAAAAAAAAAAAAAAAAAAAAAAAAAAAAAAAAACAGAGATGAGTTGTGATCTTATGGACAAAGATGTAGCAGTTGTTTGTTAGCAATTGTTCTTTCTTTCTTACTTTTTTTTCACCCTCTCTCTACTGTTTCTTTTTGTTGACTACGGAAACTACAGCTTCGTTAGCCGATGTTGCAATTTCGTTCCACTTGTAAACAAGAAATAGATAACTTTGCTGTATAAATTTGTTCTTTCTTGCAAGTTAGACGTAGAAAGTTTTTATATATTTAGTCAATATGTTTAATCCTCTTATGCTTACGCCAACATATTTTGCCATTCGGACTTGGTTGTTTGTGTGTTATTATTTTGGCTTCCAGTCTTGGCCTGAAGGAGTAGAGAATTCTTAAGCTAATGCTGCCTTTAGGTTACGTTTGGTTTGCGAAAAGTCATTTATTTTTCATATTTTCAAATCAAAGAAAATGAACATGAAAATAAAATGGTTTCCAAAAAAAGAAGAGACTAACCATGCTCAATCATATGTTCTAACAATATTTATAGTCTTTCCAAATATCGGAAAAAATTGGACAGAAATTACAATTTTTCAAAGAAAACAAAAAGAAAAAAATTGATCTTATTCGTTTCCTTTCGGCAAACCAAACAGAAAATGATTTTATTCGTTTCCTTTCTGCAAACCAAACAGAGACCGTATGGAAATATGTCGAATGTAGAATGTGATAAATCTTGTATTTGTGTTGTGTGCATTGTGAATATTTGACATTCTTATGTTGGACATAATTTATAATTTAATCATACATTAAGACCCATTTTGATTATGGTATAAAAATATGACTGTGAAGTCATCAAACTAATACCAAGAAAAAGTAAGTAGCCTATACCAAGTCAATCTCGCATCTACGTATAGACTCTCTCGGGGCCGGACTTTGTAGGAAGCCCATGAGGCACTTGTCTCAAGCCCAAAAATTTTAGGGACACCAAAAAAAATTTGTTTTATATATATATATATATATATATATATATATATATATATATATATATATATATATATATTTTTTATATATATATAGCCCATTTCACTTGGGCCGAACTTACTTTTGTGTTTGCAGGCTGCAGCAAAGGTGCGAACAAAAGCAAAATGGTAAAACCAAACAAAGGTTATTAGGTTTTGAACTTTCTCTTTCCGGCTGCCGAGTGAGCCGACAAGGTTTTGTACTTTTGCAGGCTTTGCCTTTGCAGCAGCACCTTACTTTTGAATACATTCAAAATTTCAAAAGAGGAGGAGAAAGCAACTTTCATGCTTTCCAAATTTCTCCATCCACGTTGATGATTGATTGCTCAGCAGCTCAGGTGTGTTTTTAATTTTTTTTAATATATTTTTTAATATAGTTTTTGATAAACATCATGCTTGCCTCTTAAATTCTTAGCCATAGCTATTAATATTATCATAAAATATAAATAAGTAATAATATTACAAATTATTAGAGCAACCACTATTTACTAATTTATATTTTTGTAGATGAGTTTAATAATTTATTAATACATATTTTTGTAATGTTGATGATTAGGTGTGTTCTATTTTTTTTCGTAATTTATTAATATTTTTTTTCCACAAGTATGTTCTAATTGTATATTTTTTTGTAGGTTCTTTGGAAAGAGAATCCCCATGGTCGACTCTTGGACTAAAAGATCTATTAGAATCAGCCATTTTTCATTATGTGAGTTTTATATTAGTATAGATTTTATATAAATTATTGTTGATTATCTTTATATGTGGTAGACCGATTTATTGAAGAAAAAAATTGTAATTTGATTGCATAATTATCCCTAATAAGATTGAAATCAACTAATAAAAAAACTAAGAAATAAAATATTTTTATATTTATTGTTGATTATTTATTTCTTGTTAATTATTATTATTTGTTGAAAAAATTATGATAATGTCATTTGATTGCATATTGTTCGTATCTAGATAAGCAAACGTACCTCCAATAAGAAAATAATTTGGTAAAAAAATTCGTTTGCAGATCACTAGTACAATAGAAAAGCAAGTATGCCTCCTATAAGAAAACAATTGTCTGGAGCAGAAAAAAGAAAAAAAGAAGCAAAAGGAAGAAGCATTAATTCAAAGTCAAGCAGGCAGTCTTACTAAGTATTTTACTAGCAACCAAGGGGCAGAGAGGACAGAAATCACACAACAAGTTGAAAATTTGGTACAACAAAATTAGAATGACAGTGGCAATGAACTGCATGATTACCCTATGAATGATAATGTTAATGAAGAGTTGGATCAACCTGCCAATGTTGAATTGCCTGAGACTCGTAATAAAGGTTCAAAGTTGCCTGAGAGTGAGGTGGCTGATGCTAATATGACTGCAAATGTTGATGAAGATTTAAATCAAGAGAGCTTGTTTCCATTAAATGTTGACAATCCAGGGAATTGGGACAAAATTGGTCAAAATATTAGGGACTTTCTAGTTGAAAGAGGTCCTAGAAGAGATGACGATGTCGTGTTTCCCGATGATAGTTCTGGAAGACATTTTAATTCATCACATTTTATGCGACTGTTGCCAAATGGTGAGATGAATGAAAGAAGATGGCTAGTATATTTTGTTTCTATGGACAAATTTTTTTGTTTTTGTTGCAAGTTGTTCAAGACTCAGAGGACCATGTCTAAACTTGGCCATTTGGCTAACGAAGGATCCAAAAATTGGAAAAATCTCAGTCGGAATCTCAAACTTCATGAAACTAGTAAAGAGCATATTGGTTGCATGACTAGTTGGATTGAATTAGAAAGAAGACTTCAAAAGAACAAGACAATTGATGAAAGCGTACAGTAGCAATTAACAAAGAGAGAACATTGGAAACATGTGTTAAAGAGAATAATTGTTGTTGTGCAAAAACTAGCAAAAAATAACTTGGCACTTCGAGAAGATTGTGAGAAGCTTTATGTTGAGAACAATGGGAACTTTTTGCAACTAATTGAGATGATTGCTGAGTTTGATCCAGTGATGGAAGAGCACCTTCGGCGTATTCAAGCACGCCAAATTTATTTTACATATCTTGGCCCCAAAATACAAAATAAATTGATACAAATGTTGGCAGCTGATGTAAGAAGTTCAATTATTACAAAGATTAAACATGCAAAGTATTTTGCAGTCATACTTGATTGCACTCCAGATGCAAGTCACGAGGAGCAAATGTCCCTTGTAATAAGATGTATGGATGATTCAACAAATATTATAGCGGTAGAAGAATTTTGGGTTAAATTTTTGAAGACTGATGATACATCGGGACTTGGACTTTTTACCGAGCTTAAAAATGTCTTGAACAACCTTGAACTTGACATTGATAATATAAGAGGTCAAGGATATGACAATGGATCTAATATGAAAGGGAAGCGCAAAGGTGTCCAGAGTAGATTACTTGAAATCAATCCAAGAGCTTTCTATACTCTATGTGGATGTCACAGTCTTAACCTGACATTATGTGATATGGTGAATTATTGTCCTAAAGCAATGTCTTTTTTTGGAGTTATACAGCACATATATACATTATTCTCTTCTTCTACCAAGCGGTGGAAAATCTTCAAAGATAATGTGCAAGGTCTTACGGTTAAGCCGTTGTCACAGACACGTTGGAAAAGCCATGTCGAAAGTGTTAAGCCCATAAAAGAGCAAAATTCACAAATAAGAGATGCTTTAGTTGATTTGGCAAATACTTGTGAAGACCCAAAAACAAAAAGTGAAGCTGAGGCCCTGGCAGCATATGAACTTGAAAATTTTGAGTTCTTGTTTGGAATGGTAATTTGGTACAAGTTGTTATATGGTATTAACGTTGTTAGTAAATTTCTTCAAGCAGAAGATATGGATATTGATGTTGCTATCAGACTATTACTGTAGTGCCCCGCTTCTCGCGGTCCACTACGTAATATCTACGGCTTGCTGACTCAGTCTTGAACTGAGTATTTGGGGAAACCTTTGCTGGTATCAATTGATTACGGATGAAATACAATGAACCTTTCCAATTGATGGATTGGCTTCTATTGAAATGAATCCAAGAGTTTTGTTGGATATTTTCTTTTGCTGCTTGCTTTTATGAATACGTTTTCGTGTTGGTTTTCGATGATTGGTTTTCATTGTTCGCTTTCATCGCATTTCGCATTTATTCCGAATCTTGAGAGAAAGAGATCGAAGTATTCTAATCAACTGTTGGTGCCAATATAGGACACGTGAACTGTTCATGAACGGCACGTGAAGTCCCTCCTTCTCTCAACTAAGATTCATCTCGGTGAGTTGCTTTAACCGAGCTTGCATTTATTTGTACGCCCTAATAAAAATGATCTCTAGTCCACTCTTTTGTTGCGTCCCTCTGATCAACGATACCAATAACAACAAAAGATAAGAATAAAAATGAATGCTAACGAATGACTGCAAAGGAAATGAATTGCTATTGAATGCGATCGAATGGCCGAATGAGAAATGAATGTTACGAATGACCGAAAGAGAACTGAATGCTAATGAATGACCGAATAATTAAGGCTAGTTATGAACTGGTCGTTATCTGTTGCACTGTTAAGTTTTATCTGATAAAAAGAACAAGTCATGCATTGGTCTCGGACAACTTGTTAACAAGGTAATAGTCTCTCGACGATTCTGGGGGCACCTGGAATCGATCGGCCTAGGAGAGATGGTAATAGCACCCCGAGGTAAATGATACACCTCGAAAATGTTGTGTCCTTAGCGACGAGCTGAACCATTGAGTCCCAGCAGCTAATCATGGGAGACGGGCCCATGGACCACCATGTAGTTAGGACATGCATGTGAACAAATCTTATTGCAAAACCTAACACTGAAAGATGTCGGTAAAGAATGCTTCTTATATACATATGCAAATTGTGCTAACATGTTTTTGTGCAGGGATGACTGTCGGTGATGGGTAAGTTGATTATGAATTATTCTACTGTCATGTTTCTTATGAATTGTTAAAAAAATAACCTAGACAAGTAGAAAGATCACTAGTAAATATGTAGCTTCACATATTAAATTAGTGCAGATATTTGTGAGTTTCGACGAAGAGCCGCTCGCCAGTACATGATGTGTGCTGACCCACGTTGTG
Organism: Iris pallida; assembly: GCA_029216955.1. NCBI lineage: Eukaryota > Viridiplantae > Streptophyta > Magnoliopsida > Asparagales > Iridaceae > Iris > Iris pallida. Next base: position 25,448,604 of record JANAVB010042420.1, on the reverse strand, counting down.
GGCATCCTTTTCAGAAAGCAAATAAGACATAGGGGTTTCAAGTGAGGCACTGAAGCTCGTCTAGCCCAGTAGAGCTGTGGATTGCCTCGAAGCTTCATTTTTTTTTCCAGTCAAGTTGCAAGTTTTTTTTCTTTGAAGGTGAATTTTCATTTTCAGCATGTAATAAAGGGATATGATGTATGGACATTGTGACTATTTTCAAAAGAGAGTTTTAAAGAGAATCATGTAGCCAAGATAAGGCAAATCTGAGTTCGCAAAGTTTTGTACTTGTATTCCTATCAAGTTTATCAATAAAAGAAGTATTTTCATTTCAAATCTCTGTGTTCAATATTTGGTTTTCTGCAATGAATGGGTGCGTGCGTGTATTTTTGCTTGACAAGTTGTTTTGTGCAAGTACATGGCCTTGTGCAAGCGCAACTTAGGCTTGTACGACATCACGCCTTAGTGAGGACGAACGATCCCGCAGTGATCCAGGCAAGACGTACGACCCTAGCAGGATCGGGGCGTGACAAAGTGGTATCAGAGCACGGTTTTACGTCCTTGGCCTCTTGCAAATATCATTTTCGAAAAAGTATATAAATTATTTTGATGGCTTTCAAAAAGTCCCGATTTTGAGTTATGAAAACCAATGTCCTATACAATAAGTCCATAATATTTTATGAGACTGACAAAAGTTATACTCTTTTGTAGAGAAATGGCTCCTCCTCGACCATCCGGTTCGACCGATCCGGTAGAACGGATCATGACCTTGTTGGAATTACAGAGGTAGGACAATGAAAAACGTGGCCAGATACAGCAGGCCCGACTGGTGGCCCAACAGAAGCAGTTGGATGCCTTGACCCAACTGGTGACTACGCTTGCGGCAAATCGAGATACCACCGCAGCGACCAAACCAACGAGAACGCCCGAGATTGAGCCCGTGGAGGGTGACGAACCCCTGCCGACGCAAAGACACTCTTCCTTTAAGCCAAAGGACTTCTTGGATGTGAAACCTCCGAAATTTGAGGGCAGGACATCACCAGACAAGGTGGTGGACTGGATCGATAAAATGGAAAGTCTGTTCACATTCGTATGAGTTCCGAGTAGCAAGAAGGTATTGTGTGTCGCTCTGCTACTACGGCTGCGGGCAAAGGACTGATGGAAGGCGAAGAAGCCGACGCTGCTCGCAACGGCTAGGAATGGGAAGATTTTATGGACCTCGTTCAAGAAGGCATTTCTGGATCAATATCTGCCTCCAGCCATGAGCAAGAAAATGGAGAACGACTTCATCACACTGAAACAAGGGAATATGTCCGTAGAGGACTATGAATCTGAATTTGCTAAGTTGGCAAATTTTGTTGCTATTATGCTACCCACGGAACAGACTCGTATAGATCGGTTCGTTGAAGATCTGAATGATGACATTCAGTTGAGTGTGCTGAACCGAGAATGTGGGTCGTACTCTCAGGCCTTTGAGGCAGCGCTACAGGTGGAACAATTCACCCTGAGGAAGGCGTCAGCAAAGACACAGTGCAGTCGTAATCAGCCTACTAAGAGGTACCACGATGGGGAGAAAAAGACCGAGGGAGAAAATAAGACAGACAATGATCAGCACAGGAGAACTGAGTATACCTACTGCGGTCGTCATGGGCACACCAAGAAAGTCTGTCGTTTCGCTAACAGATCATGTTTCGGCTGTGGAAGTACGGACCATACCGTCAAGAACTGCCCGAAACGAAGAAATAATAATGAAGAGCGTGGGCCGCTGCCAGGACCACCACCGCTTTGAGACAATCCTCACAATTAGCAGTTGTGGAATGCCAACACTGCGACAGCACGCGTCTATAATCTCTCCACCTTACTTGATCCTGAATGCAATACTAGTGGAGGTGTCACGTCCCGCTTTCCGAGTGGAATGGTGACGTTATAAACACATCCCCAGGCTACGCACCGAAATTCGCGATTGTCGCCCGTAATCATCAGCAGAATGGAAAATACAAGGAGTTTTATGGTATTAAAATATAGTGTAGCTATTATATAGGGAACTTTTCCAACAATACTGTTACAGATTATTACAAAAGTAAATTTGCAAGATAACTATGATACTGCTGGTCATAACTGTAGGTAGTCCAGACAATTTATTCCTCGTTGTAGAGCGGCGATACTTCGGCGGAAGCGTCTTCTTCTTCTTCACCTAGTGAACAAATACTAGGTCGTTTAGAAAACGACAAGCAAGTCATCGGCCAAGAACGGTGAAAGTTAAACAAAATAAAGAAATATGTAGTTTTTCTTTTGAGAAAAGACAGGGATATACCAACTTGTACTACTATATATATATATATACACTTTAATAACACAATTATTGTAAACGTCGTCCTACTCCATGAATAGTAAGATTTTCGAGCTTCCCTTGAGCTTTTAGTAGGATTTGCTTCCCTTGAGCAAACAGGAAAGCTGCCTACCTATAATAGGTAGAGTTATCCTGGAGTAAGCTTAGAATTTAATGAAATACAGTTTTGAGAACAATACTCTGAATAAATCCTCTAAATATTTCCTGTGAACAATCCCGTTAACCTGGGATCAGGCTTTGAATTCCGAGCCTCCCTTGGGCTAAAATCATCTATTTGATGTTACTGTCAAATAGATGCATTGATTTCCGAGATTTTCGAGCCTCCCTTGGGCTAGTACACTCTAGTTGAAACTAGATGTACCGATTTACGAGATTTCCGAAATACTGATCAGTTTTTGTTATTTATGTTACGGGATATCTAGGGATATTCAGTTGTTCTCCCCTCCCAAATGCTTTCTAGATAAAAAATTTCCTAAAAATTTCCGAAAGTCAGAAATTTTATCTATCTTCTAAATTTTCCAAAAATTTTGGCAGAGTCTCCTTTGTATTTAGGAGCCTCGAAAATTTACAAGGAATATATATATGATAAAAGTAAATTCTGGGCTCGCCGACCCCTTCGGTGGAGCAACTCTCAACACCGGACCACGCAGTTATAAAAGAACAAAAAGAAACTTGAGACTTTTATCTGAGCAAGCAATGGTTGTCTTTCCTTTAGCAATGAGTCGGGTCGCGGCTTGCGAATTGTTTTGCAGTTTATCAGGATAGAGCAATACTTTAATGTTTACCCAAAATATACTAGTTAATATGCGAAGGCTTTATATATATATATATATATATATATATATATATATATATATATATATATATATATATATATATATATATATATCATGTAGATAGTATAAAGAAAATCAAATCAAAACAAAACTCTTCCATATCAATATTTTAATTCTTGTGCATGAAGCAGGAAAATGTAAAAACGAGACTTATTTCTAACTATAAACACACAAAATTGAGTACTTAATAGTAAGTAGAGAAACACAGGGTCCTTGTACTTTTACCTTCCCGGCATGCGGTCCAGTTGTTCAGTTCCAATGTGTATGTCAGACTTACCCTTGGAGAGTCCCATATGTTCATGTGTGTTTATTTGTTCATGGAAAATTTCAAGTCCAGATAGTTCATGTCCACAATCGGTTCCTTTATTTGTGTCCAATGCATATACACTTATCCGTGATACGTCACAAATAATAATTCCAGTGTCTAAGTTTAACAAATTTTAATTCCTTTGCCTATGCCTATCAAAATTGAAAATTTACTAGAAATCAAAATTGCAAAATTTTAGATATCTCGAATTGGTTTAAACGCTACCAAAATTTTAGAATTTGTAATTAAACCATAATTAGAGGGATTTCCATAACTTATATTCCAAATTATGATCTTATGAGATGAAGAAAATTTAATATCTAACATGAGACTTCAGATCTATAATTAACCTATACAAGTTTAAATTTCCTAGTATTACCAAAATTCATCAAAATTTCGTATGATCTTACTTATAATTTTAGAATTTAATTTGATTTCATAATTACTCCAACTTAAACCTAGATGAACAGAATTAGAGAAGAAAGAGGAGAAGAGGACTTGCCTTGGATTGGAAGTTGACCTAGCCTTTCCACAAACCCTAATTAAATCCAAAATCAAATAATAACCCTTGTTAGCAACTCTAACCTAGTTTGAATTGGAGAATAAAGATTGGGGAAGAAGATGGAAATTTACCTAGGTTTCTTTCTTTCTTTGGATTGGAAGTGGAAGAGCAAGAAGATGAAGGAGATGAAGTGGTGGAGGTGGCCGGGGAGGGGCGGCTGACGGCGGCGGCGGCTGGGCGCCGGTGGCGGGCGGCTGGCGGCGGGCGGCAGCGGCAGTGGCGGTTGGGGGGGGGGGGGTCGGGTGTGTGTGTGTGTGTGTGGGTTTTAAATAGAGAGAAAGAGAGATGAGTGTTTATGTGTGTGTGTGTGTTTATATAGGGAGAAAGAGAGGGTGAGGTGTCCCCCTTCCATATAATTCATGGGACACATGGGGGGACACTTGGCCCTCCTAGGGTTAGGGTTAGGGACACTTGGTCCTACCTAGGGTTAGGGTTAGGACATGACATGTCATGGAAATAAATAATAATAATAATAATAATAATAATAATAACAACAACAATAATAATAATAATAATAATAATAATAATAATAATAATAATAATAATAATAATTAATAATAAGAGTATGACAAGTCTACTCCCCTTAGAAAAATTCCGTCCTCGAAATTTGAAATAACTAGAGTAGCGGTATGATTACTGACCTGACTTAGGGAATAGATACAGATATTGTTTTCTCATATCTTCTTCCTTCTTCCAAGTCGAATCTCCAGGGAAATCCTTGCTCCAAGCGACTCGTACTAATGGAATGATCCGATTGCGGAGTACCTTCTCTCTTCGATCCAAGATCCCAACGGGTTTCTGTTCTATCCGTAGTGTAGGTCCAACGGTGATTTCTGAATGGTCGAGTATATGGCTCGGATCCGACACATATCTTCGTAATTAGGAAATATAGAATACATTGTGAACTCCCTCTAGTGTTTGGGGTAAAGTAAGCCGATATGATACATTCTCTACTTTCTCCAATATGTCGAAGGGCCCAATGTATCTCGGACTCAGTTTTTCTCTGGTCCCGAATCTGATGGTTCCCTTAGTTGGTGAAATCTTCAAAAAAATGTGATCTCCAGGTTGAAACTCCAGTATTCTTCGATGCTTATCAGCCCACATATTCTGTCTATCCTGGGCTGCTTGTAGGTGACTTCTTATTGTCTTGACTATGTCCATAGTTTGTGTTATTAGTTCTGGCCCTAACAATTGTCTCTCTCCTACGTCGGTCCAACATACCGACGATCTGTATTTTCTACCATATAGTGCTTCAAAAGGAGCCATTTTGATACTATCGTGATAACTGTTGTTATATGAAAATTCCACCAGATGTAGATGATCATCCCATGCTCCCCCAAAATCTAAAGTACAAGCTCTTAGCATGTCTTCTAGTGTCTGAATGGTTCTTTCAGACTGGCCGTCTGTTTGGGGGTGGTAGGCGGAGCTAAATTTTAATTGAGTGCCAAGATTTTCTTGCAAGCTTTTCCAGAAGTGTGAAGTGAATCGGGTATCTCTATCCGATACTATACTCACTGGTACTCCATGCTGACTGACAATCTGTTCATATACATTTCTGCCAGTACCTCTGTTGACTGTCCAACTCGAAAGGGAAGAAAACGAGCGAACTTCGTAAGTCTATCTACAATGACCCAAATAGCATTATTACCCCTTTGGGTCCTAGGCAGTCCTATCACAAAATCCATTGTGAGATGCTTCCACTTCCATTCGGGTATGGGCAACGGCTGAAGAAGTCCTGCTGTCCTTTGATGCTCTGCTTTCACTTGTTGACAGACGAGACATCTGGATACGAATCTGGTGACTTCTCTCTTCATTCCGTGCCACCAAAACGTTTGTTTCAAATCTTTATATATTTTAGTGCTGCCCGGATGAATAGAATATTGTGAGTTATGGGCTTCTGTCATGACCTCCGTTCTTAAATCTCCACTGGGCACACATAATCGATCTCCGAATCTTAGCGATCCGTCCGGATGCTTTCTTATCCCGGTCTGGAGCCCTGCTTCCGTTTGTTTCCAAATTTTCTGAAGTTTTGAATCACTTTGTTGGGCTTCCTTAATTCTATCTATTAAGGAAGATTGCACTTGTAAGTTTTGCCATATCCCTTCAGTTATCGGGCATATTACTTCAATTCCCATTTTTCTCAAATCCTCAAGGATTTCCTTGGGTGTATTCAAAAAGAAAGCTTCGGGTCTTCTACTTAAGGCATCAGCCACCTTATTAGCCTTGCCTGGGTGATATGTTAACTCCATATCAAAGTCTTTCAGTAACTCCAACCATCTTCTTTGTCTCATATTAATCTCCTTTTGCGTGAAGACATACTTTAAGCTCTTGTGGTCTGTATATTTTTTGATTCTTTCTCCGTATAAATAGTGTCTCCATAACTTGAGTGCAAATACCATCGCTGCAAGTTCGAGATCATGAGTTGGATAATTTCTTTCATGTGTCTTTAATTGTCGGGACGCATATGCTATGACTCTTCCGTGTTGCATCAGTACACATCCTAGACCCTTTCCTGATGCATCACTATATATCTCATATCCACCCGAACCAGATGGTAATGCCAGTATTGGGGCTGAAATTAATCTTTCCTTTAATTCGTCAAATGCTGCTTGACATTTCTCTGTCCAGTTAAACTTTTCTTCCTTCCGGGTAAGACGGGTTAAAGGCTCTGCAATTCTTGAAAAATTCTCTACGAATCTTCGGTAATAACCAGCCAGTCCTAGGAAACTTCTGATTTCTGCTACGGACTTAGGTGTCGGCCAAGACTTAACTGCTTCCACCTTCTTCGGGTCTACCGAGATGCCTTTTTCGCTGACAATATGCCCTAGAAATGGTTTTTGGTCCAGCCAAAATTCACATTTACTAAGCTTGGCATATAATTGTTCCTCCCGCAGAGTTTGCAGTACTATCCTCAAGTACTTTTCAGGCTCCTCTTCATTTTTGGAGTATATAAGAATGTCATCAATGAATACAATCACAAATCACTACGACAAAAAGACCTATTAATGACGCTTGATAAGTGGATTTCATGACGGCTGATAAAGAAGCGTCATCAAAGTTCAGCAAGACTAGATTCTATGACGGTTTACAATAAAAACGTTATTGATAGTCCTCCAGTGATACGAGCGTTATGAAAAAAAGTACGACAATTTAAGTCGAAACCTCGACTCCCCCGCAATTCTCCCGCACTTACGAAAAATTCTAAACCCTCATCCTCTCTCTTTCTCCTTCTCCTTCTTCCTCCGCTCCCCAACTCCCCAACTTGCCGCTTCCGCTCTCCTTCTCCCCGCTCCCCCACTTAAGAAAAAGCCTAAACCCTGCCTCTCCTTCTCTTTCTATAACCCTAACCCTAATTTCCCCCCTTCTCCAAACTCTAACCCCAAATCCCAGAAAAAAAAAGTCGGAAAAGAAAGAAGATCGGAGAATGGGAGGAGGCAATGGTCAGAAGGCCAAGATGGCTCGCGAGAAGAACCTCGAGAAGCAGAAGGCCGCAGGCAAAGGTCAGTCGGACCCCTCTTCCTTTCCTCTTTCATCGATCCCCCTCAATTTCTTTCCTTTATTTTAGGTTTCGTGGCAAATAATTGATCGATCGATCAAAATCTTTTTTTCCCTTTCTTTTTGCAGGAAGCCAGCTGGAATCAAACAAGAAAGCCATGACGATTCAGGTCTCTCTTTCGTACTCCCTTTCTTTCTTTGGATCTGGTAGATCTTGATCCTTTTTGTTAGAATTTAGTAGATCATGATATATCTAACACTACATATATTTGCAAACAAGATTTTAATAGATCATGTTCTATAATCTAAGAAAATGTGTATACTTCTTTCTTATATTCATTATGTACAGGTAAATATATATAGTTGGAAGTTTAGCTACTGAAGTTTATTTACAAATGTACAAAACGTGTTGTTTACTTTTTAAATGTCCATGTGGAATCCTTTGAGGAAACTCATATCTTTTTTTTTACTATAGTAGTTCAAAATGGAATATACAAAGCATGTTAGTTTTATGACTACATAATAAGCTCACTGCCTGGAAACTGGAAATTGAGTAAAGATAGTTTCTTATTCCTGGATATTATCTCTTTTGCGATCTTACTATGATCTAGCCACCTAAACAATTAGTTAGATAACTACAAAATGAAATACAAAACATGTTGTCTACTAGCCACTTAAATAATTATTTATAAACATACAAAATAGAGTCGATTTGAGACAAGGTGATATGGTAATGGTTGGAGATTATATAAAATAGACTAAGAAATAAATTGCATTCGGTGGTCACTCCTGTAAAACACACCCATTTTGCTAATTCAGTAAAATACTTGATGTTGAATGGATCATGTCCAAATATACACCAACAGACAAAGTTGTATGTATTTGTTGCTCGCCCTAGTAACACATTTGGACTTAGCTAATTCAGTAAAAGTATTGAATGTTAAATGAATCATTGTTTCAAATCTGCTTTGGTAGTTGTATACACCAACAGACAAAGTTGTATGCTTGTGGTGGTATCAGTGTGCTTTTGTTGGTTACCCCAGTAACACACATGGACATAGCTAAAAATACTTGTTGAATGAGTCATGGTTTCGGATGTACTTTGGTAGTTGTATACACCAACAGACAAAGTTGTATGCTTGTGCCTAGGTGTATCAGCGTACATTTGTTTATCAAGTGAAAATTTGGCCAGAATAGAAATTTCAAGCATGCACTCCCTCCCAGTGTGGCAGACTTGAGTAGAATTTCTAAGAAGATGGGTCTTCACTTGTGTTTTGAATTATAAATTTCTTTCTAGTTGTACTATCATTATGAAGTAGCTCAAGTTGCCATACTTCTCCTGCAACTTGACAAGTTGATTTCTTTGGTCATACTTCAGGAAAGCACAACTTCAATAATATATAGGAGGCCTAAACTTACTCTCACAAGGCCAAAGGAACCTACATTTGAAACAACCCAGCATGTACGTGTTGTCAGAGTGAAGAGTTCTGCAGAACTTGAGGAAGAGATGCTGGCAAAGATCCCCAAGTTCAAAGCTCGTCCAATAAACAAGAAGGTGCATTTTTATTTTCATTTGGCATATGCATGAAATCATCTTTTTATGTTCCTTTAGAAGTTAACTATGTATGCTTATAATCAATCTGAAGATTCTGGAAGCACCTTCACTTCCTCTACTGCCTAGAAGTGCTCTAGAACCACCTGAGTTTCAGGTAATCCATTTCTGTTCATGGTCAAATTTTTGTTCGTAAGTGAATCAGTTATCTTAGCTTTTTTCTCCTGTTAACAGAGTTCCATTTGAAAACAATGGAAATGGCAAACCAACATGCTGAAACATCTTCTGTAGTCTCCTATACATCATCACAGGTAAGGAAAAGAAACCATTTTAGATTCTTTGGCTTTATCTTGCTTGGATTGTTAAGGTAATTTCTAAAGGCACTCCATATTTTACTCCAGGACAGCCCAGTCATAGGACTGCCAACTTGTGATAGTCCTAACATAAAGTAGTCCTAAAGAATTTGAATACTAAGATAGACTGCGAACGAAGTTGGCAGTCCTCCTTAATGTTAGGACTGCCAACTTTGTTGGCAGTCCTAATGGACTGCCGTGGAGTAAAATATGGAGTGCCTTTAGAAATTACCATTGTTAATTTCTATCCTCAAGTAACACTCTCATTGAAAAGAATCAAAGCCAACCATTGAAAAGACTGACTGAACTAAAACCTCCCCTTCTTGAAACATCATTACGGGTAAAGTATGCACTACAGAATCATTCTATGTTCCTAACTATTTAAGTTGATTCATTTCTTTCTCCTTTAATCGGCAACTAACAAATATACTCATTTAAACATGGTTAAGAGTTCCCAGGAATTGGAGGCAGAAGAACTTGAAAAGATTCCAAAGTTTAAGGCCAGGCCTCTAAATAAGAAGGTATATTTATATCTTTCCTTTGTAACAATCCTAGATACCAAATTGATAGGTATGATTGCTTACCTTTGACAAAAAAACGTCTAGATTTTCGAAAGCAAAGGAGATCTTGGATTGTTTTGTAATCTAAAACCTCAAACAACAACTCTGCAAGAATTCCATTTTGCAACTAATAAGAGGCTGGGTCCGCATCTATTAGCAGTTACAGAACTTTTTGATAAGGTGAACATTACAAACTTTCTAGCAAGGTTGAAAGATCTTGCAAGTCGTATACCTATTAACTTTGTACTTCATTCTTTACTAGCTTTCTCTATACTCTGAAACATCTTCTCTCCGTGATCAATATGATATTCCAAGACTCACTATCCTAAATCTATTTCATCTCTATAAAGAGGTGTCACGACCCGCACCCACTGTGAGGGTACGAGAGCGTAACAACGCCCAGCCCACGCCGCAGTGTCGGCGGTAGAACGCTGTTCTAGGTCATGAACTATAACTAACATAATATGAATACTCTCCATAAGGAGGCCAACACAGAGGTACAACTTAATCACAATCTAAGGTAGAATGTAGCATGATGGAAAATAGAAAAAAAATCCTCAACTGAGGTACAGCAGAAAGAAATAACAAAGTCTCAACATCTCTAAAATATACAACTCTAAAAATAAGACAACAGCTTAACATGAAAAGAAAGGACAGTCTAAGCTATCTACACTATACAAGATATCATTCTGAGCAGCTGCCTGAACCTCCCCAGGGTCCAGGTCGCGAGTGTCAACTAGGCAAACTCTAAGTAAGGGTGCAGGGTTCCTCATCATCCTCTGTAAAATTTTTAACAGGTCCAGTCAGGACGGGAGCGAGCACAAAATATCTCACGCAGTTCATATCATGTTAGGAAATATAAAACATGCAATAGAGTAAGGTACATGAAACGCTGAAAGAAGAATGTATATGAAAACAGCAGAGATTTGATAATGGGAAATATCTATATATGATAAGTAAGAACTGTAAGCAACATGTGATTTAGAGCACAATATGGTTATGTAAACGGGTTAGGTTATACAATAAAATAGGACTCCTTTGTACGTGGGTGTACAATAGACATATATAATTTCTTATACAATAGGATTGATCACATAACCAATTTTACTCTCCTTCCCCAATCAATACACAAGGATCCAATTCAGTTACATTATCTTATACAATGGCTTGTACAATGGCTTATATAATGGCTTGTACAATGGCTTGTACAATGGCTCAATGTGATAATGAGAGTATAATATGCACAATGAATGTACAATGATAAGGATATTCAATAAATACAATATGTAAGTGAAACATACATCACAATATGTATTTAGTGAATACAAGGAGATAACATCTCAGAAGAAGATCCACATAGTACTAATCCGTGATAATGATCGTGTCAGCATCAAGTACAGTAATCTAGAGCAAGAATGTAAATCCAGACAAGTATGAAACGGTCAGAGAATGTACTCGCCTCGTATCTGAATGTCTGAAGTAAATGTACTGTCCGAGATGAGGTACCTGACTCCTAGTTAGAGCAACACAAGTCAAGATGTATACAGGGGATGATAATAGTAATCTATAATGCATCTGCATGTTGTCTAGGTCAAACTAGACTAAAGTCAACACTTGGTCAACTCTAGTCAACCATACTAGTCAACTAGGTCAAGTCCTAGCCCAAACAAGTCTAATAAGTCTCACTAGGCCTAACCAAGCTTAGGCTAGCAGTCACACACCAATCACAAGGCTATACAAGCCAACACAAGTCATACATCAAGATACATCACTATCATGCATATTCTATATTATATATATATATATATATATATATATATATATATATATATATATATATATATATATATATAAGAGAAAGGAACTAACATGTAAAGCTATGTGTGTGTGTGAACATGGAGGTGTACATGAAAAGAGAAATCAACACTAGTTATGAGTTTACACTACACATGGCACAAAGCTAATCCATCTACATTACACATGTATTATACTTAACATGCATGGCTACAAGTATACATCTATATACATTAGAGTAGAGACTATTTAAGTTATAACTAACATGCATCTATACTTTACATAAATCTATATATATTATAGCAATCATTTAGAGAAGGGTTACATGGCATGGTGGTTGATATAGAGTTGGGTGTCCTTGTGCAGAGGGTGAAGTTCATTCTCAGTTTAGTTCCATATTTACATATAAACTAAAGTGAGCTATCCCATAAACTGGTGTAACTAACCACATAAAATGAACCATATTATCTGAAATCTGTCATTAAGCCAACATCCAATATGCATACAGCTCATGCATTCTCTAATACTGAAATTAACTAACATTTTGAATTAAGGGGTTGAAGGTTAACATTACATTCATAGACATTCCACTATATTGAAAACTAAAATTGGCTTGGCAATAGGAAAATGAAGGTATATATGCTTACATGGACAGTTCAGTGTTCGAACAACCTAAAATGAACTAACATTCAATCTAAATATCAGCTATGCATTGGTTCTATGTCTACATATAAAATCTGATATTGCATTTACAATATTTATACATTATGCATTCATATCTATCATTACATATATACCTTGCATTTATATCTAGCATTCATTATATACTTTTATGCATGCATTGTATATCATTCTTTCATTCATGCATTTATGTATTGCTTACATACATTACATTAATTGCATTCCTACATGCTTGCATTCAACCATATATATACATTAATGTAAAGAGGATATATATCATATATATATATCATTTCATTCATCTAACATATCATGCATTACATCTATTATTACATTACATTCATGCTTGCATTCTACAATGGCTTGTACAATGGCTCAATGTGATAATGAGAGTATAATATGCACAATGAGTGTACAATGATAAGGATATTCAATAAATACAATATGTAAGTGAAACACACATCACAATATGTATTTAGTGAATACAAGGAGATAACATCTCAGAAGAAGATCCACATAGTACTAATCCGTGATAATGATCGTGTCAGCTTAAGTACAGTAATCTAGAGCAAGAATATAAATCCAGACAAGTATAAAACGGTCAGAGAATGTACTCGCCTCGTATCTGAATGTCTGAAGTAAATGTACTGTCCGAGATGAGGTACCTGACTCCTAGTTAGAGCAACACAAGTCAAAATGTATACAGGAGATGATAATAGTAATCTATAATGCATCTGCATGCTGTCTAGGTCAAACTAGACTAAAGTCAACACTTGGTCAACTCTAGTCAACCATACTAGTCAACTAGGTCAAGTCCTAGCCCAAACAAGTCTAATAAGTCTCACTAGGCCTAACCAAGCCTAGGCTAGCAGTCACACACCAATCACAAGGCTATACAAGCCAACACAAGTCACACATCAAGATACATCACTATCATGCATATTCTATATTATATATATATATATATATATATATATATATATATATATATATATATATATATATAAGAGAAAGGAACTAACATGTAAAGCTATGTGTGTGTGTGAACATGGAGGTGTACATGAAACGAGAAATCAACACTATTACACTACACATGGCACAAAGCTAACCCATCTACATTACACATGTATTATACTTAACATGCATGGCTACAAGTATACATCTATATACATTAGAGTAGAGACTATTTAAGTTATAACTAACATGCATCTATACTTTACATAAATCTATATATATTATAGCAATCATTTAGAGAAGGGTTACATGGCATGATGGTTGATATAGAGTTGGGTGTCCTTGTGCAGAAGGTGAAGTTCATTCTCAGTTTAGTTCCACATTTACATATAAACTAAAGTGAGCTATCCCATAAAATGGTGTAACTAACCACATAAAATGAACCATGTTATCTGAAATCTGCCATTAAGCCAACATCCCATATGCATACAGCTCATGCATTGTCTAATACTGAAATTAACTAACATTTTAAATTAAGGGGTTGAAGGTTAACATTACATTCATAGACATTCCACTATATTGAAAACTAAAATTGGCTTGGCAATAGGAAAAGGAAGGTATATATGCTTACATGGACAGTTCAGTGTTCGAACAATCTAAAATAAACTAACATTCAATCTAAATATCAGCTATGCATTGGTTCTATGTCTACATATGAAATCTGATATTGCATTTACAATATTTATACATTATGCATTCATATCTATCATTACATATATACCTTACATTTATATCTAGCATTCATTATATACTTTTATGCATGCATTGTATATCATTCTTTCATTCATGCATTTATGTATTGCTTACATACATTACATTAATTGCATTCCTACATGCTTGCATTCAACCATATATATATTAATGTAAAGAGGATATATATCATATATATATATCATTTCATTCTAATATATCATGCATTACATCTATTATTACATTATATTCATGCTTGCATTCATTCATCATTTATTTATTCTCTTGCACCACTATATGCACCATACATTACATACTATGGAACCTACATATTCATCACAAGCCATACTTATACATGCTTACATTAGATAGGATACTTACACCTCATACATCATTTATTTAACCATTTACTCATGCTTGCATTCTCTATTTAATTACATAATATATATACATTAACATGGGTTAAAATCAAATAGAACATTATATTACACACAAGGGTGCACAAGATGCATATGCCGAATAGTAACTCCTACTAATAATCAATACTGTACCATCTCAGCATGAATTAAAATTTAGGATTAAAGTATGTTATAGATCTATGTGTTAGCTTTCCGAAACTTCAAACGGATCGCGTTTTCGTTTCCGGAAACTCCCGAAATCGCGAAAACATCGAGAATGCGTTTGTCTTTCGTACAGCTGACACTCAAATAATTTTCCAGAAAGTTACAGAAAAAATTAGGCCTATTAATATATATTTTTGGAAAGCTAACTTCAATATGCTTCTTTTAAAAAAAAGGGGAGATTAAACCGAACTTTGAGCTAGAAGTTATGACATTTCTAAGTTAGGGCTGAAATTAAAAACGTGGATAAAAATCATGACGGATTTAGATAGTTTGAGACAAAAGAACACAAGTATATAACATAATATATCAAGAACTCACTCTCTACACTAATATATATATATATGAGACACTATAGAACACATCTCCAATACAAAAATATGAGATTAAACATGTAATAATTCATTTATACATAACAACAACACATAGTGTGTCCAAATTTGGGATTTTCCCACATGGACACAACCACAACACAAAGGACACTCCTATGACCTCCAAATGGACACAAAATGGATACAAATGGAGATACAACCATGAGGGTCATTCCTATGGGTTCAAAATAGACCTATATGCATGAGAAAATAAAAAGGAGAAGGGATTTATACCTCCCGGTAGATCGAATCGAAGAAAAGCCTTCCCGGAGCGACACCGACACGTAGAGATTCCAAAAGAACACGAACGAGCTCCGAATCCTCCCAAACTTGGGTAGCTTCCTCCTTGGCTAGAATGGAGAAGGAAAGAAGAAGATTTGGTGGTGAAATGGAAGGGTTTGGTGGAGAAATTGCTAGGGATTGCTCTCTAGGAATTTGGGGAAGAACAAGAGAGAGAGTGTGGATGAGAATAATGAAATGAACTTGAGCCTATCCTCTCCCAAAGTGGCTGGCTATATGGGGCTATTTGTCCTATTATTGTAAGGTCCAAAATGCCCCCACTAACCTATTCTATGAGTATTAGGAAAGGACTAATTGGTTGGGGCTAAATTAGTCATTCTAAAGTCTCTAATCACACTAACCTTATCCATAATAATTAGTCTAACCTCTAGCTAAAATATTTCTATCATGTGGACTAAAATTAATATCATGTGGGCCATGCCTAACTAGTGTGTGGGTCTAACTAGAGTCAAACTACCCCCGGGTTCCCGTTTCAAGTCGGATTGAGTTGAAATTCGAACCCGACTCTAATAACCCCAAAACAATATCTTAAATAATAAAATAATATCAAAATAATTCAAAGAGCTCAAATACAAAAAATATCCTTAGGGCAAAAATGACATTAAAATATCATAATCACATGGTTAGGCTCTAGGTCAAACAGTCTCTAGGGTTTCACTAGCAAAACGTCAAAACCACAAGTCATTGATTTAAATAATTTTAAAATAATTTAAAATTACCAAAAATCATATCATGAATTAAATATCATTATTAAAATAATTATAAACACGAAATTTTAAAATTACCCTCATTTGGAAAACTGGGTGCTACAAGAGGTATACAGAGTTTGTTAATCTGCTTGTTCCTTTTAATTAAGTTCAAACTTCAAACCCTGACCATGTTGTTGGTTTGTTATCTCAGGAACGGGAACTTGTGAAGGAGAGGCAGTTTTCGGTTCATATTCTAGAAAGGCAGTTAGAGGAGGTGAAGGCTCGAGTCCCCAAGGCAAATCCTTATCCTTACACCACAAACTATCCAGTGGTAAAAACCATCATTTTTCACCCATAGAAATTTGTCTAAGATATATTCAAATGCATCTTTGTTTCTTACAAAATATGTAATTTTTAACTATCCATTTGTAAATAAACAAGAAAGCTAGTTACAAATGTTATCCAAACACATAACATGTTGTTCATTTTTTTTCTACATCTGTGTTTCAAATTACGAGGAATCGCCGATCCTTAAATCTCTTTCAATTGAGTGATGCATCTTGATTTGTTTGTGCCGAATACCAGGTTATTCGACTAAGCTAATACTGAATTTTTTTAATTACTTATGTTCCACCAACTGTAACTCATACCAGGTTATTCGACGAGGCGCTGTGCGTTCCTGCGAGCCGAGTCCGAAGCCTCCCTTCGGATTCTGACACCAAATTCTGGGGTATAAATTCTAAACTCTTGATTGATTTCAGTTTTTGGGTTTATTTTGTTTGTCGATGATGTTGTTGGATCTCGATACCTACATAAAAAGTGTTTCGATCGACTGATACGTGTTGGGTTCGATTTTGGCTTGACGATCCTACGATTGTCTTTGTTTGTGAAGCGGGAATGATCTTTAGATCATGTTCGGTTCTTTACTTACTGTTGGATCATTTTGGTTTCGGGTTACCTAGCTGCTGTTGGAATTATTTGTGATGCATGCATTGTTGGTTTGGGTTTCTTGTATAAATTGTTGCTTGGGTTCTCCTTCCTATACTTGCTGTGGGATGTTGGTTTAGATTTTTCTTATTATACATGTTGGGTTGGGAAAGATTTTTTTGCTGTAGGAGATGTTTTGCTATTTGGATTAAAATTGTTGGTTAGGTATCTATTATGCATGATGGGTTTAATTTGGTACTGTGGGTGTTTTTGTTGGGAGCTTTTCGATATAAATCACATGCAAGTATATATTAGTTGGGAGTATTTCTATTTCGGGAATGACATCTCCATTAGCATGCCTGCATCGTTGATTTTGGGACTACGTCCACTATGTCATGCCTAGATGTTTTACTTTATTTGTCGGTTTTGGTTTTTATTAGAGTACTCTGAAACTCTCGGTTTTTCGATTAAATCACAGACTCTAAAATTGACAGACTCTAAAAGTGAGGATTTTGCTTTCTTTTTCAGGGTTTTGCTATACGTACATGTGCTATGGATAGTCTTCATGTGACCAAGTTGCAGCGTTATAAGTGTGCTTCTTTGCTACAGTATCTGTGAGATTTTTGATGTCGATAGTTTTGATGTAGCTAAAGTGTACTCTATATTGGATACTCTATATATTTTGAGAAGATGTATATAATGAAATGGAGAAATGTAGAATGGTAGCTAAAATACTCTATTTTGAGACAATGAAATGTAGAATGATACTTTATATTACATTTCAATGCTTTGTTGTGAATATGGTTCAAAGTGGTTGTTTTCGAATTGAATTGAGCAGCGTTTGGAATGTTATGCAGTATAGAGCGTTATAAATGTGATACAACGACCATATACAGCAGTTTTTCATAACTATTCATAACGCTTTGAAAATAAAACGTAGCAGAAATTCAACCTATTAATGACGGTTTTGGATGAATTATCTATAATGCTTTTAAAAATATTTATAACACCCGATTTCATAGCGCTTGGACTGAGAAAAAAAGCATCATGGTTTGCAATTAATGACGTTTTTTAGCCGTCATTAAATGGTATTTTTGTTGTAGTGAATTTATCCAGATATTGATAAAATACTCGATTCATCAGGTCCATAAATATAGCTGGTACATTTGTCAACCCGAATGGCATAACTAAGAATTCGTAATGCCCATACCGAGTTCTAAATGCAGTCTTTGGAATATCTTCCTTCTTTACCTTCACTTGGTGATATCCGGATCTCAAATCAATTTTTGAAAATACCCTTGCCTCTCCTAACTGATCAAACAATTGATCGATCCTAGGTAAGGGATATTTATTTTTGATGGTAACCTCATTCAAGGCCCTATAATCAATCACTAGGCGTAGGGTACCATCTTTCTTTTTCACAAATAATACTAGTGCAACCCATGGCGAAGCGCTAGGCTGAATAAATCCCTTGGATAATAATTCCTTTACTTGTTTGTTTAACTCAGCCAGCTCCTCCTTGTTCATTGGGTATATCTTTTTGGCTATGGGTGCAGCTCCAGGTATTAAATCTATAGAGAATCCTACAGCTCTATCTGGGGGTAGCCCTGGCAATTCTTCTGGGAATACGTCCTTAAATTCTTCTACTACCCTTGGAAATGATTGCTCTGCCACTTCTTGCAACAGTACTGGTGATTCAAATTTCTCTAGTTCTTCTGTATTGAATTCATTCTGGTCTCTTACAAATTTATAAAATTCTCCGTCAGGAAGTTGAAAGGAAACTTTTCCCTGACCGCAATCTATGTTGGCTAATGTTGCAGTTAGCCAATCCATACCCAATATTATATCATAGTTGCTTGTTGGGAAAACGAGCAACCGGGTACGAAAAGCTCCTCTACCCAATTTTATGGGACATCTACTACATACCCGACTGACTTCTACTACTCCATTACCGGTGAGGACTTTCAGTGATTTAGGCAGCGGTTGGGACTCTATTTTACGTTGTGATATAAAAAAAGATGCTATAAATGAATGGGTAGCCCCGGAATCAAATAATACTGATGCTGGATATGCAGAAATTAAAATAGTACCTAAAATTACTTCTCCAGGGATATTTGTATCTTCAGCTCCCATCATAAGTGCTTGTCCTTGCCTATTCCTCTTTTTGTTATTATTTTGGGCTTGAGCCGCCCGTTGTGCTTGTTGAAATTGATATGCCTGAGGTACATAGGGCGGCCTGTGCTGATTTCCATAAGCCATACCTGCTTGTGAAGTTGGTGCCTGCATCATAGGTCGAGGTTGATTTCCTTGAACTGGAGGTCGGTATCCTTGATTGAAGCTTTGTGTGGTTGCTCCAGTTACAGGCAACTGAGAACATTGATTGGTTGGATGATTTCCTGCTCCACATTTCAAACAAAGCCCCAATCTTTTCCTACATACATTTATCCTATGGCCTGGTTTGTGGCAGTAATTACAGATAACGGATCTATCTGGGTTGCCATTCTGAGGACGCTTAGGCGGTCCCTGCCAATGATTCTTGTTGGAGGATGCCCCCTCCTCAAAAGTTCTCTTAGGTTGTGGAGACCGGAAAGGTTGTTCTTCCTTTAGTATATATCCTTTCTTGGTCTCGAGCAGCTTCTGTTGCCTATGAAAATGTTTGGCACCGATAAGAGGCGACCCTACTTTTCAGTTGGGTTCCAAGTCCTTCTACGAACCTGGATATTTTTGTTTCTTCATCCGCTATCATGTTGGGGGCAAATCGACTAAGTCTGGAAAATTCTGCAACGTACTCATCAACTGTACGTCTTCCTTGTTTCAGATAGTTGAATTGTCGTTCTAATTCTATCCGTGCTGACTTAGGATAGAATCTGTCTTCAAATTTCTTCTTGAATTCTGCCCATGACATGTCCTTGTCAGAATCTTCTGGATACTCGGCACTCCACCAGTATCCAGCTATGTCTTCCAGCTTGATGCGGATTGCTGGTACCATATCCTCGGGTCTAACTTTTGCAGCCTTCATCAAACCTTCAATGGTTCTCAGCCATTGACCCGCTTCCATCGCATTTTCAGTTCCTTTAAACTTGGGCGGCCTAAGATCCCTGAACTCTTTTAGGGTTTTATCCTTGGTATTGTTAGAATTCTGCATTTGTTACAATATTGTGGTATTTGTTGCACGGGCAGCATTGTCCTGTTGACTATTGGATTCCAATAGTTGCTGGAACAAACGGAACATGTCAGCCACGGTTGGCTCAGTTAATGCTTGAGATGGTGGATTGTTTGGTTGATCATGATTATCCATATCCTGAAATAAAAGACAATTCCTCAGGGAATATTCGACTCGCAATATTCATTCATAGCAAGGTGTACAGCAGAGTCATATATTTATATATATTTCATTATAATGAGAGTAATACAAAATGTGGTTTCTACTCTCAACTTTACATTTGTTTACATTCCTTTCACCTAACCTACTCATGTCACTCAACTTTCCCCAAAATGTGACATAGTATCTATCTCTACCTATCCCTACTTGTATACATATCTGCTGATTTTCAAAATACCATACAGCAGACAAAAAGAGATAGACTCCTTCTTCATTATATATATACAGGGTTAGGTTTCTCTTATGCTATAGCCTCGATGAGGATTCTTTCCTCAGTGAGGACATCAACCTCTGGATGGAGTCTTTCAAAGTCATCTAGTGTACCCTCATATCCATGTAGTCCGATGTAGATGCGGTTTGGATCTCGGACATGCAGGCAGTAGGTTATATTTTCATAATATACTTAAGCTCCGTCCTCGATGTCCCTGATAATGGGACGCATGACTGCATAAAATACTTGGTAGACATGGACGTCGTACCAGTCGGGTGCGTTCCACATTATTCTTGCATAGCGCTGGTATAAGTACAAAGTGTAATCACTCCCATCCCATTCCAAACTTGGCATAAATAGGTCCATACCTACATTCATATTATTCTTAAGTAAAAAGTATTTACCAGGAATATAAAAATATAGGAAAAGCATATTTATTTATTGATAGCACAATATGCTTCTACTACATACATTCATATATTACATTTCTACTAAATACATTCATATTCCACCTACATATTGGGGTCTAATACTTATTTTACATTCTCACTACATACATTCACACACCCTTTACATAACTAAGGATCTAATACTTATTTACACATCTATATTTACACATCATCTTCATTCTGGGGGTCTAAATCCACATTCGCCTTATGTTAAGGATCTTTGCCTCTGGGTACGTCCGCTTCCATTCTTCCAGAGTATCGTTACGTTCGTTTTCTGGACCTTCAGAGGGTTCTGTCTTGATCAGGACATAGTAATGCACCGTATTATAATATACTTTTCTTTCATCCACTATATCTATCAGCACCGGATATTTTAGTTCGTAGTGTACCCCATAGGCCTCTATCATCCCTTTTGGTGCTACTCGCCACATCTTTTTCACAAATGCATAATATTTGTCCATGCTGTGGCTGTCATTATTAGTCTTACAAAAGGTGCGAATCGGGGCATGATCTACATCAAGAATTTCTTGAGTCACTATCCCTTTACTAGGATTAAATAGTTGGTTAGAAAATAGGTAATCATCTACTAACTATTGATACTTCCTTCTCAGGGATTCCTAGGGTGTGATTTGGACTCGTGGTGCTTCCTATAATTCTAGAACCTACGTTTTATCCGAACCTATGTTCTATCCTAGATTTTCCATTCTTGCTGACCTGCATGGGCCACCACTTAAAAGACGTGTCACGTCCCGCTTCTCGAGTGGAATGGTGACGTCATAAACACATCCCCAGGCTACGCGCCGAAATTCGCAATTGTCGCCCGTAATCATCAGCAGAATGAAAAATACAAGGAGTTTTATGGTATTAAAATATAGTGTAGCTATTATACAGGAAACTTTTCCAACAATACTGTTACAGATTATTACAAAAGTAAATTTGCAAGATAACTATGATACTGCTGGTCATAACTGTAGGTAGTCCAGACAATTTATTCCTCGTTGTAGAGCGGCGATACTTCGGCGGAAGCGTCTTCTTCTTCTTCACCTAGTGAACAAATACTAGGTCGTTTAGAAAACGACAAGCAAGTCCTCGACCAAGAACGGTGAAAGTTAAACAAAATAAAGAAATATGTAGTTTTTCTTTTGAGAAAAGACAGGGATATACCAACTTGTACTACTATATATATATATATATATATATATACACTTTAATAACACAATTATTGTAAACATTATCCTACTCCATGAATAGTAAAATTTTCGAGCTTCCCTTGAGCTTTTAGTAGGATTTGCTTCCCTTGAGCAAACAGGAAAGCTGCCTACCTATAATAGGTAGAGTTATCCTGGAGTAAGCTTAGAATTTAATGAAATGCAGTTTTGAGAACAATACTCTGAATAATCCTCTAAATATTTCCCGTGAACAATCCCGTTAACCTGGGATCAGGCTTGAATTCCGAGCCTCCCTTGGGCTAAAATCATCTATTTGATGTTACTGTCAAATAGATGTATTGATTTCCGAGATTTCCGAGCCTCCCTTGGGCTAGTACACTCTAGTTGAAACTAGATGTACCGATTTACGAGATTTCTGAAATACTGATCAGCTTTTGTTATTTATGTTACGGGATATCTAGGGATATTCAGTTGTTCTCCCCTCCCAAATGCTTCCTAGATAAGAAATTTCCTAAAAATTCCCGAAAGTCAGAAATTTTGTCTATCTTCTAAATTTTCCAAAAATTTTGGCAGAGTCTCCTTTGTATTTAGGAGCCCCAAAAATTTACAAGGAATATATATATGATAAAAGTAAATTCTGGGCTCGCCGACCCCTTCGGTTGAGCAACTCTCAACACCGGAACCACGCAGATAAATAATTGGGCTCGTCGACCCCTTCGGTGGAGCAAACCTCAACACCGGACCACGCAGTTATAAAAGAACAAAAGAAACTTGAGACTTTTACCTGAGCAAGCAATGGTTGCCTTTCCTTTAGCAATGAGTCGGGTCGCGGCTTGCGAATTGTTTTGCAGTTGATCAGTATAGAGCAATACTTTAATGTTTACCCAAAATATACTAGTTAATATGCGAAGGCTTTATATATATATATATATATATATATATATATATATATATATATATATATATGTACATATCATGTAGATAGTATAAATATATATATATATATATATATATATATATATATATATATATATATATATATATATATATATATATATATATATATATATGTACATATCATGTAGATAGTATAAAGAAAATCAAAACAAAACAAAACTCTTCCATATCAATATTTTAATTCTTGTGCATGAAGCAGAAAAATGTAAAAACGAGACTTATTTCTAACTATGAACACACAAAATTGAGTACTTAATAGTAAGTAGAGAAATACAGGGTCCTTGTACTTTTACCTTCCCGGCATGCGGTCCAGTTGTTCAGTTCCAATGTGTATGTCAGACTTACCCTTGGAGAGTCCCATATGTTCATGTGTGTTTATTTGTTCATGGAAAATTTCAAGTCCAGATAGTTCATGTCCACAATCGGTTCCTTTATTTGTGTCCAATGCATATACACTTATCCGTGATACGTCACAAATAATAATTTCAGTGCCTAAGTTTAACAAATTTTAATTCCTTTGCCTATGTCTATCAAAATTGAAAATTTACTAGAAATCAAAATTGCAAAATTTTAGATATCTCGAATTGGTTTAAACGCTACCAAAATTTCAGAATTTGTAATTAAACCATAATTAGACGGATTTCCATAACTTATATTCCAAATTATGATCTTATGAGATGAAGAAAATTTAATATCTAACATGAGACTTCAGATTTATAATTAACCTATACAAGTTCAAATTTTCTAGTATTACCAAAATTCATCAAAATTTTGTATGATCTTACTTATAATTTCAGAATTTAATTTGATTTCATAATTACTCCAAATTTAGCCTAGATGAACAGAATTAGAGAAGAAGGAGGAGAAGAGGACTTGCCTTGGATTGGAAGTTGACCTAGCCTTTCCACAAATCCTAATTGAATCCAAAATCAAATAATAACCCTTGTTAGCAACTCTAACCTAGTTTGAATTGGAGAATAAAGATTGGGGAAGAAGATGGAAATTTACCTAGGTTTCTTTCTTTCTTTGGATTGGAAGTGGAAGAGCAAGAAGATGAAGGAGATGAAGTGGTGGAGGTGGCCGGGGAGGGGCGGCTGACGGCGGCGGCGGCTGGGCGCCGGCGGCGGGCGGGCGGCTGGCGGCGGGTGGCAGCGGCATTGGCGGTGGGGGGGGGGGGGGGGGGGTCGGGTGTGTGTGTGTTTTGTTTTTTTGTTTTTTTTGTGTGTGTGTGTGTGTGTGTGTTTTAAATAGAGAGAAAGAGAGATGAGTGTTTATGTGTGTGTGTGTGTTTATATAGGGAGAAAGAGAGCGTGAGGTGTCCCCCTTCCATATAATTCATGGGACACATGGGGGGACACTTGGCCCTCCTAGGGTTAGGGTTAGGGACACTTGGTCCTACCTAAGGTTATGGTTAGGGCATGACATATCATGGAAATAAATAATAATAATAATAATAATGACAATAATAATAATAATAATAATAATAATAATAATAATAATAATAATAATAAATAATAAGAGTATGACAGGAGGTGAGTTTGTTTCTTAAGTTTTGAGGACAAAACTTTTTCTCAGTGGATTATTATGTAGTGTCCCGCTCCTCGCGGTCCACTACGTAATACCTACGGCTTGCTGACTCAGTCTTGAACTGAGTATTTGGGGAAACCTTTGCCGGTATCGATTGATCACGGATGAAATGCAATGAACCTTTTCAATTGATGGATTGACTTCTATTGAAATGAATCCAAGAGTTTTGTTGGATGTTTTTTTTTTGCTGCTTGGTTTTGATGAATGCGTTTTCGTGTTGGTTTTCGATGATTGGTTTTCATTGTTCGCTTTCATCGTATTTCGCATTCATTCTGAATCTTGAGAGAAAGAGACCGAAGTATGCTAATCAATTGTTGGTGCCAATGTAGGACGCGTGAACTGTTCGTAAAGTCTCTCATTCTCTCAACTAAGATTCATCTCGGTGAGTTGCTTTAACCGGACTTGCATTTATTTGTACGCCCTAATAAAAATGATCTTTAGTTCACTCTTTTGTCGCGTCCCTCTGATCAACGATACCAATAACAACAAAAGATAAGAATAAGAACGAATGCAAACGAATAATTGCAAATGAAATGAATTGCTATTGAATGCTATCGAATGGCCGAATGAGAATTGAATGTTACGAATGACCGAAAGAGAACTGAATGCTAATGAATGACCGAATGATTAAGGCTAGTTATGAACTGGTCGTTATCTGTTGCACTGTTAAGTTTTATCGATAAAAAGAACAAGTCATGCATTGGTCTCGGACAACTTGATAACAAGGTAATAGTCTCTCGACGATTCTGGGGGCACCTGGAATCGATCGGCCTAAAAGAGATGGTAATAGCACCCCGAGGTAAATGCTACACCTCGGAAATGTTGTGTCCTTAGCGACGAGCTGAACCATTGAGTCCCAGCGGCTAATCATGGGGGACGGGCCCATGGACCACCATGTAGTTAGGACATGCATGTAAACAAATCTTATTGCAAAACCTAACACTGAAAGATGTCGGTAAAGAATGATTCTTATATACATATGCAAAGTGTGCTAACATGTTTTTGTGCAGGAATGACTGTCGACGATGGGTAAGTTGATTATGAATTATTCTACTATCATGTTTCTTATGAATTGTTTAAAAAAAGAACCTAGACAAGTAGAAAGATCGCTAGTAAATATGTAGCTTCACATATTGAATTAGTGCAGATATTTGTGAGTTTCGACGAAGAGCCGCTCGCCAGTACACGATGTATGCTGACCCACGTTGTGGGCATCCTTTTCAGAAAGCAAAGGAGACAGAGGGATTTCAAGTGAGGCACTGAAGCTCGTATAGCCCAGTAGAGCTGTGGATTGCCTCGAAGCTTCATTTTCTTTTCCAATCAAGTTGCAAGTTTCTTTTCCTTTGAAGGTGTCTTTTCATTTCCAGCATATAATAAAGGGATATGATGTATGGGCATTGTGACTATTTTCAAAAGAGAGTTTTAAAGAGAATCATGTAGCCAAGATAAGGCAAATCTGAGTTCGCAAAGCTTTGTACTTGTATTCCTATCAAGTTTATCAATAAAAGAAGTATTTCCATTTCAAATCTCTGTGTTCAATATTTGGTTTTCTGCAATAAATGGGTGCGTGTGTGTTTTTGCTTGACTCGTTGTTTTGTGCAGGTACATGGCCTTGTGCAAGCGCAACTTAGGCTTGCACGGCATCATGCCTTAGCGAGAACGAACGATCCCGCAGGGATCCAGGCAAGACGGACGACCCTAGCGGGATCGGAGCGTGACAGTTACAAGGGCTTATTTCTTTCTTTCAAGAGTACAGAGAATATGGGTTTGATCAGGCTATGATTGAAGCTGAAAAAATTGCAAGTGAAATGGGAATTGAAGCTATATTTCAAGAAAAGCGCATCATTCGAAGAAAGAGACAATTTGATGAGATCGACAGCGAAGAGGTAACTCAATCAGCTAAAGAATCTTTCAGAGTTAATTACTTCCTCTTTATAATTGATCAAGCTCTTTCTTCACTTCAAACTCGATTTGAACCATTTCAAAAATATGAAGAAACCTTTGGGTTTTTGTTTAGTTTGGAGAGGTTAAAGTCTGTTGATGATGATGATAATCTATTGAGCTCTTGTGTCAATCTTCAAAATTCTTTGGCATATGACGGACGCTTTGATATTGATGGGTCATATTTATTTTTAGAACTGAAGCTCTTAACACACTCATTACCAGGAGAAGCAAAAAAAAGCAATTGATGTGCTAAATTATTTGCAGAAAATGGATGGTTGTTATCCAAATGCCTATGTTGCTTACAGAATTTTGCTGACTATACCAGTTACAGTTGCATCTGCAGAAAGAAGTTTTTCTAAGTTGAAGTTAATCAAAAGTTATCTTCGGTCAACTATGTCACAAGAGAGATTGAATGGCTTGGCTATGTTATCCATCGAGAGAAAAATGGTTGAGAAAGTTGATTATGCAAACTTAATTAGTACTTTTGCATCGAAGGCAGCAAGACGAGTAATATTTAAGTGACTATGTGATGCACTGAGAAAATGTTTGATGGCCTAAGTTGTTTTTATTATTATTACCATTATGAACTACCACAAAGATTGTTAGCTTTCTTTTTATTTATTTGTCTGGAACATCATTTTTTTTGTGGTGTGGAACATCTTCACTTTTATTAATATCTCATTATAACATATATTCGTTTGTATATTAAATTTTAGTTATTGTATTTATGGCTTGAATTTCGGTTTGAAAATACTATTGTATCATTTTCAATGAAAATAATAATATAATATGAACATTTAACTTTGGGGGCACCACTTTTAAAGTTCGCCTCAGGCCTAAAAATTGAAAGTACGACACTGGACTCTCTTTGCGGAAAGCAGAGGAAATCAATTTATTGACATTTCCTTTGAAAAATTACAATTCTATCGATTTTTTCTTTCTGGTACTTGAAAAAGCTAAAAAAAATAAAAAATGAAAAAAAAAGGTTAATACTTAAAGTGGGAAAGTGAATCTTTCCTTGGGTGAAACCATTTTTTCTCCTATTTTTTTCGTTAGGAATCACTTTTATTTCCTCCTCAATTCCTTTGTCATCCAAACATAGAAAACTAATGAACTTTTTTTTCCAACCTCATGATTCAACTACCATACGAGGCCATAATACCGCCTAAATTACAATAAAATTAACTGCATAATTTTCAAAAGATAATGAAGTATAGAATTAGTTAAACCTAAGGGTTTTGCCAATAACAAACCCAAATCCATCCTTCAACACCACCAGTCCCTCCTCCTTTTGCTCACCCGGTGGTCCCCTTCCCCTCGCCCTCCTCCCCTTAGCTATTCTCGTCTCTTCTTCTACCTCAAATCCAACAAATCCAAATCCACCTTACCAAATTTTAAGGAAAAAAAATCATTTACCAAGTATGTTTAAGATTAGCTCTAGGTTTATGTTAGTTTAACTTGGTCATAAACTAAAAAAATGGTATACCGTTATGAACAAACATTTGAGGGATCTTCTTCAAAATAGCAAATTTTGAGGCATCGCGTCAAAATCGATTTGAGGGGCTTACATGAAAAAAAAAAACCCTAAACATAATAAACAATAGGCAATACAAAAATTAGTTTCTTTATTATAAAAACTAGTATATATGGTTGTGCGTTGCACGTATTTCAAATATTATTCTTAGGAAGACTAGAAGATAGCTAATATAACTATTGTAGTTCTTACTAATACTATTGAGGAAGACTAAAAGACATGTCTTAATTATTTTAAATTTATTATTACATATATTATTTTACACATGCATGCTAAAGACCAAAAGGTACCAACGTAATTACCTAGCTGTCCCTATTAACTTTAATCATTTTTATTAGTAAATATATGCATGGGTATTTTCGCGCACGGGGGGGGGGGGGGGGGGGGGGGGGGGGGGGGGCGACTTTCACGGAAAAGTCAGCTTTTCTTATTATATAATAATAATATAGAAATGTAGAGAGAGATAAATGCAATACAAGTATTTACTTGGTTATTATTTTCCTATAGCTGGCATTATACATAACATGTCCTGCTTGCACAAAAAGCAAATAAATATATATATCCAAGGAATATGAATATTATTTTCCTAGGTCTTTATGCCTCCATGAATCCTAAATCTAATTTTAGATACAACAAAACAAATCATAAGTTAATCCTACTTGTAGCTAAAACAAAACAAACAACTAACCATGTCCTGCTTGCATAAAAAGCAAACAAATATATATCTAAGAAATTCCAAATTAAAATAAAATTTTCTTCAGTCAGCCCAGAACTTGACTTCCACCACACATCTGAAGATGTCAGCAAAAATATCAAAAAAAAACCATTGGAACACAAAAGTAGTAATCCTGAAATCGCATTTCCATGTTCGTGGTAACATCCGATACAAGTGATATCAGTACGTTGCGCAGAGCAACTCCAGACACGAGTAAATTGATCCGAATCGTTCCAGTCACAAACCATGCTAACCCCTCGACATGACAAATTATAATCCAAACTCGTGTTCATCATGTTGCTGCAATTTAACAAAATGCAAATTGTGATTCATAATTTTCTCGCACAAGATGTTATCTGAAATAAGTAACAAATCTAAAGATAATGAAACATGCAATTATGATCGTATCAAATAGAAGCAAGATCTAAAATTGGTAGGAGAAAATCGGATAAACTGGACAAATGTCACAAATGTTTATCTTGTTTATGCGTTGCGATTTAGCTCTCAAATGTGAATTTTAAATTAGGTAAACTGGACAAACTTCAACGAATATCCACCAATTTGCCTCTCGGGTTCATGATATCCACATTTTTTTCCAGAAATTTAATTACTCTTCCATAAAGCCTTCTCAAATTGGACTTCTGCTCAAGAGCTTTGGGTTCATGATATCCACATTATTTCTTTACAGAAATTTAATTGGTTTTACATAAAGCTTTCTCAAAATTGGACTTCTGCTCAAGAGCTGACTAAGTTTGATGGGTGTTGCTTTAGATGATAATGGTACTTATGCAATAGGTACTATACTAGGGTTGAGTGTGGTTTGAAATTAGAATCATGAAACAATTACATTATAACTTGCAAGCTATATTGAACTCCCATAGTTCTCTTGTACAACAAGTACTGGGTGGCCGTGTCAGTTTCCAACATAAACTCAGGAGAGGTTTTTAGTGTGTCGTAGTTTTATGACCAAGAACTGTGAAGCTTGAAGAAAATAGAGAGAAAGTTTAACATGCGACCAAAAAAATAACTTGTAGTGCCAATGTCATAGTTTCATGATAAGAACAAGCTAGAAAGTTCAGAAAGTAAATATGCAACATGCATGACATAAATGCGGAAAAAATCTATGAAAATTTGGCTATTGCAACTAACCTGAAATGCAGCAAAATCCATGAGCTCATCATTGATATTACCATATAAATCTTGATAATTATTTTCTGGCACACAATCCTTCAATCTTGGAGAATTTTCCACTTGAATCGCTCTATTGTGCTGGGAAGCACCTCCCATTTTGTGTTGGTACTTATGCAATAGGTACTATACTAGGGTTGAGTGTGGTTTGAAATTAGAATCATGAAACAATTACATTATAACTTGCAAGCTATATTGAACTCCCATAGTTCTCTTGTACAACAAGTACTGGGTGGCCGTGTCAGTTTCCAACATAAACTCAGGAGAGGTTTTTAGTGTGTCGTAGTTTTATGACCAAGAACTGTGAAGCTTGAAGAAAATAGAGAGAAAGTTTAACATGCAACCAAAAAAATAACTTGTAGTGCCAATGTCATAGTTTCATGATAAGGACAAGCTAGAAAGTTCAGAAAGTAAATATGCAACATGCATGACATAAATGCGGAAAAAATCTATGAAAATTTGGCTATTGCAACTAACCTGAAATGCAGCAAAATCCATGAGCTCATCATTGATATTACCATATAAATCTTGATAATTATTTTCTGGCACACAATCCTTCAATCTTGGAGAATTTTCCACTTGAATCGCTCTATTGTGCTGGGAAGCACCTCCCATTTTGTGTTGGTCAATTTTTCTTCTTATGATAACCTCCTCTGTGACAGTACATGTATTACTACCAGGCCCGTCACTTGAAGAACCAAATTCCATATTGTTCGTCTTTGCTCCAACGATTTGGGCTGACCCAAATGAAAGATTTACATTCTGCACCTTGAAGTCTTTGCCTTCGCTTTGATATTGATGGACCTTGCTGATGATATCATAGTTTGGAACCACATTCTTCAGTCCATTCATACTAGCAGCATTATCTACTACTGCTTCTAAGCTACCAGGTGCCGTTGTAACACCTTGAATAATACCTGTTTGTGTGATATTATTAGTCCCAGAGCTATTAGTGAGAGCACGAGAATTTCCAACCTGACCATTCATGCAACTATTAGGGTAGTTGGTGGCATACATTGCTGGAGAAAATTTGCCATGAGGATTATTTATATAGCTTCCTTGTAATGATGACTCCCCGCTTATTGCAGTCCTACTAATTCCCAAACCATGATTTGGAATCTCACTGGAAGGCATTTGTTGTCTAAAGTCATGATCGCCAGCAGTTCCACTAAGTAAATGTCCTCTTGATTGTTGCTGGGTTAAAGAAATACGATGTCCATTAACAGCACCATTGGAAAATGAGCATGTTCTTAGTGAAGATGGCAGGTTCAAATACCCCTGTAATTCTCCCATCTGTCTTGGTTCCCTATAAGTAGAGGGCCCACTTATCATGTTCATTTGTCTATTGTTCATTGCTTGCAATGCTGCTGGCCTCATCGTTGAAGAATGCAGTACCTCAGAATTGAAGAAACCTTGTTGACCAGCAGCCGATAAATCCATGCCAGTGTTTGTTGCTCTTCTTGACCCCGATTGGAGAGGCGCGATACTTTGTAAAGGATGTTGACCTGAATTAGCAAAATCTTGGTGACCATACCCATATGGGTCTGCAGCCCCCTGAGAATGTGTCCCAACTCTGTTGGGATTTGGATTTGTACTCAATTTCTTCAAATATAAGCGGTATTTCTAGAAAAATGTTATAACATGTATAAGTTCCACATATAACAACAAGATGTCAGAAACAAGCAAAGGAATGTGCAAGTTGTAACTTTGTCAACAATGTCAAGTTGTAACTTTATCAAGAAACTATATATGCTACTATATCCTTAAGAATTTTATTACATGTTCATACTGAAGTCAAAACTAGAAAACGGTTAGCTAGTTAGGTCTTTGAATAATATAATATGCTCCAGTTAATGGTTATATTCAGTTTACCATTACAACCTAATGCATATAAACTAAGTAAAAATAGTGAAACAGCATCCAATAGGAAACTTGTCATGCGCTAATTTGCAATCGAAGAATGATCCAGATGATTATCATGTCAAGTACAGCAACTGCAACCAAAATATGAATGTAGTAGGATAGTTTTACACTACTTTCTGAAGGAACTTTGAGATAATCGGTTCAAACCCAAGGGAATAGTCGGCCTTTATTTTTCACAGAACGAAGGTAACACAACACAACCTTATCAGGTTATCCCGTACTTTGGTGCCAGGGATTTGTATTCTCTTATATTTCTTCTAGATATGGGTGTTATGACAATTATGTCGTATTTCGTGTGGGGGCTGGCACACAACACAAATACAAAGTCGCCTTCAATTCTAAAGCATATGGGTTAGATTGTTAAAGAAGTCCATAAAATTAACATCGGTCAAGTAGCTAACACTGTGTTGGACAGGTAAACTAGTGGGTGCAGAGATTAAAAGGATGCCCTATTTATAAGGAAGCTTCCAATAATTTGGGTAGGCAATTGACCACTCTTGTACAGCCAGGCCCTGAGCTCATGGGGGGCCGAGGCGAACTCCTGAAATGGGTCACCCCATACATAATGTGAAGAAAAAAAAAGTAACCAAAATAAAAGTAAATATAACAAAAATATTGTTGCCGCCCGGAATTGAACTAAGAAACTCTAGTGGGTAAGTCTGAACAATATAACCACTACACTACAACTCTTTTGAGTTGAGGTGTCTCATATTACATTCTTGTTAGATAAAGTCCATGTTGGTGCCCCTTTAGTCTTTGGGCCCTCAGAAGTCGCCCAGCCTTCCGTGGGCCAGGGCGGCCCCTGTGTACACCTAGCTCTGCGCATGTTGCTGAACCTTCAGACTTCAACAGTATGTGCTTCTTAAAAAAGTTATCCCATGATTAATGTATGCTGGATTACTTTTTGTTGATTTTTGACATACGATTTTAATGTATCTTTACAATAGGTAGCACTTCCTCTGGGCTAGCTATAGATTATGGAACTCTGAGACGTATGAAGTTGACAGCTAATAAAATGACGCAGACGTTTAAAATTAACCAAGTTAC
Source organism: Iris pallida (assembly GCA_029216955.1). NCBI lineage: Eukaryota > Viridiplantae > Streptophyta > Magnoliopsida > Asparagales > Iridaceae > Iris > Iris pallida. Next base: position 25,415,418 of record JANAVB010042420.1, on the reverse strand, counting down.
TTAAATCTTATTAGTTCTGGTTATTGACAGCTCATAACCTCCCTTTACTCCAAAGGAAAGTTACCTAACAAGATTTTGCACATCAATGAAAGAGGTAGGTGATCACTTTATACAGATGTTGTGGGATGAGCCACTCAAACTGTTTTCCCCCTCTCTAATGATGCAAATAGGTTAACCCTCTCCACCCGAGGAGAAATGCCCACAAGTACATGAAAAATTATTTTACCTTGTAAACCGAGTTAAAACTCTTTACCATTCTACCAAACATACAATGGCCTGCATGATACTGTTGTTAGACAGCAGTGCATCGTGATAAACATTAGTGTCAGCTTGTATTAGCCAGATCCTCCCTTAAAGGATATGTACAGCCAACTAGTTTCAGTTAACCTGGTCATTCAGATAAGCGCAATCACCTTTCCTTTCGAAGAGTGACCATCTAGAATAGAAGCAATGTACCTAACTTGGATATCCATGATAACATTTGAAAATATACATTTTATATTGGAGAATAAATGGCAAGACATTATATGTTTGCAAACTTCACGAACTGTGTTCTCTTGCATTTATAAAATCCATCGCACACCATTACTATATAAACGTCAAATATAGCTTCTATGTAAATACACCTAGTTAATATAAATAATCCTGAACTTTCTGTCAACTGTTTTAAGGGTTTTAGCTGTAGAGTTTGAATATAAATCAATCCATGTCCATGCACCAACAGAACAACTATAAATGATCAAAATTGACAAGACATAAAGAGAAAGGCTAAAATATCAGTAAATCTTGTTCAAATGGAGTTTGCCCTAATGTTCCACCTACAGTACATATGTACTTTGCTTCTTGCAAAATTGGGTAACAAATTAGTAATGAAAACTAAATCAGATATCACAATTGTTTTTGTTTATAATTGAATTAGGGAGGTGGTCCTTTTTCCTGAGAAGGAGATATGATCCCATCCATGGTAGTCAAAGGCGCACCTAAGGCGCGCCTCGCAGAAAGGCGCATCAACTACGCCTCACACCTCACACCTCACTAGACGAGACACATTTCTCCGGGCACACCAAAGGCACACCTTTCAGCAAGGCTCAACCAAAAAAAGGCGCGCCCAATGGTTTTTATATATATATATATATATATATATATATACAAAAAAAGTTGAGGCATAGAAATAACCCTTACCTCATACAAGTGGGAGGAGGTAGTCATTTCCACGGTTGCCAAAGTTGGTTACATTTGAACAAGAAAAACTAAAATTTACTAAATATGTGGTAGGAAGAATATAAACTCTTGTTAGTTCTGGTGACTACTACTACTATTACTGCTATACTAGTTCACTTGGTTATGTTTTAACATGTTTTTGTTGGTTTTAATATGTTATTTAGTTTTATTTCTTAATTTACTAATTTATTTATTTGTTTATTTATGTATATTTTATTATTATTATTTTTGTGCCTCACTTCGCTCGGACGAGCGTCCAAAGTACATATTGCGCCTCGGACGATATGGATCCTTTGCTCCTCGAATGCGCCTTGCACCTTTTGATTACCTTTATCCCATCGTATTTTCCTAAAACAAGCGGTGCTATTTTTGTTGATGCATGCGACGTGACAAGAGCTTGTATTAGAAAATGAGCCATGAGTCTCATATCCCAATTCCGATTGAATTAAGCTGTGATTGGCATTTTGAATTAACTAATGGAATCATATTTATCACATTACATTAATAATTTATTATTGAATTGGCAGAAAAATTTGTATAAAAAATATGCTTAAGTGTGCATGCGATTACAGTTAGTTTGTTTTAGCTATCTACCCATCACTCCTAAAGTTTATAGGTGTTACATTCATCTTGTGCTTGCAGTGTACGCATTCCTTTTAAGAAGAAAAGGAGAATGGTCAAGATAGTGTTTATAGAGGATATCTATGTTGCACATACATAAAATGGTGTCCCCATCCGTACCCCTATCCCTGCAGTATTCGTGCAACAAAGGTGACTATTTATGTATCTATCTGAAAATGTTCGTATCCCGCATCCATATCGTGTCCCTATTCTCCGTGCAATATAGGAGGATATACATAATTTAATAGTTACAATATATAGTATATATTGCTTAAGAAAATATACTTCAGTTGAAAAGATAAAAGTGCATCATCATCAATGTAACACTGTATTTCACCTGAATGACTTTCCTTTTGACACTTTGGCTTTATGTATTATATAGATGAATACAATTACATGTAGCAATTACCTCTTCATCTAAAGGAACTTGGGGGTGCTCCTTGGTTGCATGAATTTAAACTGCATAACCAAATGTGGTAAACCTACCCAACTGACAGGCTAGGTTTTATGGCACTCGTACTCATAGCTACTTTGTCTAGGTTTTTGGCACCAACCTAGAGGATTGATGTCATTGTCTAGAGCTTTATAATGGTCCAGAAGGCTCAGTTGGTGATGACGATGATGACTACAATAATGTACTTTAAAAACCATGATTAAAATCGTATTTATATGCCAATGAATAATTGCTGACAGGCTTTTATATTTTTTTTTTCAACTGCTTGTCATCTGATAACCAGTCTGTAGAAAATAATAGTTGGGATGATTTTTATTGATGGACTACTTCACTACTTATAGGGAGACTAGCTCCTCTACATACTACAAATTCCGATGTGGGACTAAAAGTCCCTTATTGATTCTCAACACTCTCCCTCAAGATGGGCGATAGATATTAATCATCCCCATCTTGTTACATAGCTTTGACAGACTCAATGAACTAAGACCCTTAGTCAGACAGTCTGCCACTTGTTCTTCTGAGCGAACATAGTCAATCTTCAGTATCCCTTGTTCCAACTTTTCCTTGATGAAGAATCGATCGATCTCGATGTGCTTCGTTCTGTCGTGCTGAACCGGATTGTTCGCTATACTTATCGCAGCTTGACTATCGCTCCGAAGGTGCAATGGTGTCCCCTTGTCTAGCTTCAACTCTGTCAGCAGCGCCTTTACCCATAGCAATTCTGATACTCCTAGAGTCATTGCTCTGTATTCTGCTTCAGCTGTCGACCGTGCTACCACTGACTGTTTTTTGCTTCTCCATGAAACCAGGTTTCCTCCTACAAAAACACAGTACCCTGTGGTAGACCTTCTGTCGTCTATGCAGCTTGCCCAGTCTGCATCGCAGTATCCCTCAACATCTGTGCATCCATTCTTCTTGAACCACAGTCCTTTTCCCGGCGTCTCTTTCAGATATCTTAGGATCTGAAATACTGCATCCATATGACCCGTTCTTGGATCATGCATATAGCGGCTTACAACACTTACTGCAAATGAGATATCAGGGCGAGTATGCCCTAGATAAATCAGTCTGCCTACTAGCCTTTGATACCTTTCGCGATCAACAGGCTCTCCTGCTTCTGCTCCCATCTTGCACTTCTGGTCAATTGGAGTGACTGCTGCTCGGCATCCCAGCATTCCTGTCTCCTTCAGCAGATCTAGTGCATATTTTCTTTGTGAGAGAACAATTCCTTGTTCACCATTACACACCTCGATACCCAAAAAGTATCTCATCTCCCCCAGGTCCTTCACCTCAAACTCTTTGGCGAGTTTCGTCTTCAGCTTAGTGATCTCATCAGCATCATCACCTGTGATTACTATATCATCCACATATACAGCAAGTATAGTTATGTGGCCTCTTGCATGCTGGAGGAAGACCGTGTGATCTGCATTTGTCTGATGGTACCCCATGCCAGTGACAGTCTTTCTGAATCTGTCAAACCAGGCTCGAGGAGATTGCTTCAGCCCGTACAGCGACTTCTTCAGTTTGCACACTTTTCCATGTGACGTTCCCTCACCTGAATCTGACACAGAGTAGCACCCCGGAGGAGTCTCCATGTAAACTTCTTCTTGTAGGTCTCCATGAAGAAATGCGTTCTTTACGTCTAACTGGTGTAGCTTCCACCCATAGTTTGCTGCAATGGAGACCAGTGTTCTTACGGTACTCATCTTCGCTACTGGAGCAAAAGTCTCATCATAATCGATACCATATGTCTGGGTATAGCCTTTTGCAACCAGTCTCGCCTTGTATCGTTCAACTTTTCCTTCTGGTGTCTCCTTCACTATGTAAACCCATTTGCATCCCACAGCTTTCTTCCCTTCAGGTAATGGCACCAGCTCCCATGTCTTATTTTTCTCTAGTGCCCCAAGTTCTTCCATCATTGCGGCTTTCCATCTTGGGTCCTTCTTTGCTTCCTGCCAATTCTTAGGTAAAGAAGTGGAGTCTAACGAAGTGAGGAAGGTTTGATAAGTCGGAGAAATATTAGAATAAGATAGGTAGTTGGCGATATCATGTTCATAATCTTTATAACGAATAGGAGCCTTTCCCGCATTAATGCGAGAAGACCTCCTTAAGGGAGCAAGGGGTGGTGGAGAAAGCATATCATCCGAATCGGAGAGATCCGCTTCCGAATCCGAGCGATCCGGTGCGGGAGTAACATCTTCAGGAGTCGGGGCAGGAGTAGACGAGGGACTTGGCACTATAGGCACAGGGTACGGCACAGTACTGGACCTCTGCTGTCTTCTTCTGTAAACTTGGAGCTCCTTTTCCCTTGTCTGCTTCTCCCCCTGCGTAATGTACGTATTGTCTTCTTCATCCTCCGTATCAGTATCAGTGATGTTGTCTCCCCCTTTCTGCCAGTCTGTCACGACAGGACAAGGTACCGATCCGACAACGACGTTTGGGCGTACTACCTCCCCCTCACGTCTAACACCCGCTGTGTGAGACGTGTTCCCAAACGCAGAACCCTCGTCCGAACCATAATAAGGTTCCAGCTCTCTGAATGTAACGTCCATACTTACAAACAGCTTCCGTTCAACCGGGCTCCAATATACGTAACCCTTCTGTGTCCCGGTGTACCCAACAAAGATACACGTAAGTGCTCGAGGATCCAGCTTACCAACACCAGGCCTGTTATCGTGGACGAAGCATACACAACCAAATATTTTCGGAGGAACGGTGTACGCAGTTGTCCCCGTGAGCATTTCCAAAGGCGTCTTCCAGTCCAGTAATTGAGAGGGCATCCTGTTGATGAGATAAGAGGCTGTCAAGACAGCCTGCCCCCACAAAAATTTAGGGACATTCATAGCCAGCATCATTGTCCGAGCCACCTCCAGCAGGTGCCTATTCTTTCGCTCGGCAACACCATTTTGAGCCGGTGTATAAGCACAAGAGATTTGATGCAGTATACCATGAGAGGATAAATACGCAGCAAACCTCTTATGGGTATATTCCGTCCCATTATCCGACCGGAAACACTTAACACGAGCATTATACTGTATCCGCACCCGTTGATGGAAGCTTTGAAATGCCTCGAAAACATCACTTTTATTCTTCAGCAGGTAGACCCACGTTACGCGGGTAGAGCAGTCAATAAAAGTAACAAACCATCTATAACCGTTAACACCGTTTGTAGGACAAGGGCCCCACACATCGGAATGAATCATATCAAAAGCAGCAGAACATCGATGCCCAGAATGCACATAGGAGCTTCTGGTATGTTTTCTCAACTCACAAGAATCACAAACTAACAACTCTTTATTTGCTTTTTGATATAATGACGGATACAGTCGACCAATAACGGGAAAAGAAGAATGTCCGACACGCTGATGTTGGAGGAGCAGCTCGGCTTCGACACTTCGACTTCGGACTTCCGGTTGGGCGTCTGCAACCAAAGATGCCAGTGTTCTATCCAGACCGTTCCTGTCCAAGTACCATAGACCCTTATGCCATGTGCCAGTGCCTAGTCGTCTCCCCGTTCCCTTCTCCTGAAAAGTTACCTTAGGAATATCAAAGGAAACAATACAGTTTAGATCAAGGATAATGGCGCTAATGGAAATAAGATTGACAGGAAAGGAAGGAGCATGTAAGACATTAAATAGAGTGATGGAAGGAGTGCAATCAACAGTGCCTTTACCCGTAACCGGCCTGTAGGTACCATCAGCAGTCTGAATGCTTTCTGGCGGCGTTAGAGGAGATTATTCCCGGAACTCTCCTCGGGACCCCGTGACATGGCAAGATGCCCCAGAGTCCATAATCCAAGCTGGCTGAGAGACAGATGCAAGAGCACGCGGAGGTATACCGGCACTGGTTTGGGAGAAGTAAGTGCAGTAATCTCCTGTAGCGGACGGCGCCCCAGGAATGACTTGTCTTTCACCAGAACCAAGCTTTGAGCCGCGCATCTTCTCGAGAACTTCCCTCTCAAATGGAGTGATGTCCGCCAGCTGATTGTCCCCACCTTCATCCGCCAGATGCGCCTTATTGCCTCCAGAGTAAGTGCCCCTTCCACCACCGTAGCTGCCTCGACCGCCTCGTCGTCCACCGCAACTACGACCCCGACCATTCGAGGGAGTCCGTATCAGTTTTGGGCAAAAATGGATGTAATGCCCTGTGTCACCACAGTTGTGGCAAACGCCTCCCGTAGAAGGAGGCTGTGTGAAAGTGGCAAGAGCAGATGTGTCAACTCCGGCCTGCTCCCCCTGGGAGATACCCTTGGTAGGCATCAGCTTCAACCGTGCTTCTTCTTGTGCCATGGCAGCTATGGCGTCCTCTAATGTCGGCAGCGTCGGTTGTGCGAGAAGGACATTCCGCCGTTGCTCAAACGCTGGGTTGAGCCCCTTCAAAAACTTCATCATCCGTTGCCGCGAAATATAATCCAGAAATTTCTGGAAATATTTGGCAAAAGTCGGTTCAACCTGAGCATCCTCCATGCCAAGAGGATCATAATGGTCAAGATCAGACCAGTACTTCTTCAACAAGGCAGCGTACTCAGAGATGGTACGATCGTCTTGGATTACCCTATCGAGCTCATCCTGCAGTTGGAAGACTCGCATGGGGTTACCCGAACCGGAGTACATGTCCTTCAACGTTCTCCAGATATCAGCAGCTCCCTCCATTGCTTCAACGTTACCCGACACTTGGTCGGTCAAAGAGGCTGTCAACCAACCAGCCACGACATTGTTGACAATGTCCCATACAGCAAACTCCTTCGAGGAGTGATCGACAGGGGCCGTAGTGTGGCCATCAACATAACCAACCAAGCCACGTCCCTTTAGCGTCCGCATCGCCTGCCGCGACCATTTCAAGTAGTTGGTCGTGCCTTCCAACTTCGTCTCCAGCTTGTCCAACTTCCCCATTTTGTACGGTGACGGATCCACATCAGTATGGGTCACGCGTGGGGTCGCCTCCGGTAATCTCTTGGTCAGGAGATCCTCGACCAGGGCCTTCATTTCTTCTGCTGTCAACTTCTCATAGATGGAATCCATGACTTCTGCAACTGCAATCAGTGAGGTGTTGTTGTTTCCGGAGTCGTCTTCTTTGGAGTCGTCTTCGTCTTAGTCAGCTACCGGGGGGAAACAACAAAACGAGATCCCTCACTGATATGTCGTAGTTTATACGACCAACTAGAACCGCGTCATGATAACGCGTTCGGACGGCTCAAGGATAACCAACGTAGTTGTGCCTCCTTGCATGAGACAAACCAGAGGTATACCAGCCGTGCAGAAACGATTGTAAAGACAATGTTTCTGAGATACGAAGATCTAAAGAGATTTCGTATTCGTAGCAGAGCTGCTAAAAAGAAGGTACTAATTCTCGAAGGCAACTACAGAGATCTTCTAAAGAGAAGAAATCTGTTTTTTGTTTTTTTTTTTTTTTTTGGAAACAGCAAAAAGAATACCCTAAAAGGGTGCTGTAGCAGCAGTAAAGGGGCGGGGGGGGGGGGGGGCGGCGCTGGAGGGGGGGAAGGGGGCCGGCGGGTCAGCGGGGGGGGGGGGGGGGGTCAGCGGGGGGGGGGGGGGGGCGCGGGTCAGCGGGTGGGGGGGAAAGGGGGGGTCGGGGGGGGGGGGGGGGGGGGAAGGGGGGCTGCTCTGGGAGGGGGGGGGGAAGGGGAGTCGGGGGGGGGGGGGGGGGGGGGGCTGCTCCGGGATGGGGCTAAAAAATTTTTTTTTTTTTTTTTTTTTGTGGAGAGAGAGAGAGAGTTATGGCTCTGATACCATGTAGAAAATAATAGTTGGGATGATTTTTATTGATGGACTACTTCACTACTTATAGGGAGTCTAGCTCCTCTACATACTACAAATTCCGATGTGGGACTAAAAGTCCCTTATTGATTCTCAACACAGTCATACCGTAATATCTTCTAAAAACTTATGTATACAAATCAACCAGTCACTATATAGGATATGAATTTGATTAAAGGAATGAACTTCATCTACAATTTATTGAATTTGACCGAGAAATACGCATTCACAAACAAAATTCCCTAGTAATTTACCTCAAGTTGCATATCTTATGCACTATATATTGTCAACGTAGTGATAGAGCTTCTAACATATGGTAGAGGCCATGGAGGATGTGGATGATGACCAATTATGAGGATTGTCCTTTGCAGATCCACATTTGCAGATAGATTGTCCAAGGGTGAAGGCTAATCACTTACTATCGAGGTCCACCTCAACTGAACCATAGGAGCAAAGCTCCCTCAGCTCACCCATATCAGTTTTCCATCCTATTTAACTTAGTTGTAATCACCCAGTTTTGCCCCTCTTGTGGGACTTCCATTTGTTGGAGTGTCTAACATCCATTTACTTGATGGAAGCAGGCTTAGAGCAAAGTTTAATTCCACATGAATATGATACTATATATTGAGAAATTAATACAGGGGGTTGGTCCTTAGGGGGATTTGCTTTTAAGTCATGTGGGTCAGGTACTATATTCTGCGTCAACTCGTTTACTTATTGTGTCAACTCGGGTTGCTCCTTTATTTGTGGACCACCACCCTAGCTAGCAGCCCCCTAACTCTTATTTCTTAATAGATATTGAACCATGGAATATTTGCTGACAATTAAATCTTACAAATTATTGGATTCCTACAGATACATAGACATGCTTGGGAATGTAATTTCCAGATTACCAATTAGTGGTTTGTCCAAAAATTATCTGAATATTTAAGAATTACAAGTCTATTTGCTTCCTAATGTTCGTGATAATAAATGTACATAGAACTTAATTAGAGGATTACCACTAATGTAAGATAAATTCCATTGGAGGGTCATCTAAATTTACATTGGGGAATTTACCTAGTTCCTAACCCAGGATCTCAACATTCTTCCTTTTTTAACACTGTTTCTAACTTCATAGTCACTGGATTATATCATAGTATCTGTGTTGCAAGGCTACTACTAATGAAATATGAGAAACAGAGAAAGTAACATACCTTTGCAATGACTCCTTCCTAGAACAGTTTTGGAATCTAGTTACTAACTTGAACAAGCTTTAAATATATTAATATTAAGTTATACTTTATAAAATATGTAATATGCCTTCATGTGAAGATATAACCGAAAATATATGATGTCCTTATTCAAATGTGTTGGGCAGCATAGCATAATATCTATTTAGGCATCAAAGGGTTCTTGGTAAGGATGGGAAGCAGATTAATTTGCGCGACTCATCCTCGATATACTGCAGTATACCGTCGGTGTACCGGTTAGCACACAGAACCAATTCTGGAACCCAACATTCACCGAACAGGTAAACCATCGGCAGTATACCACCGGTATACCATTGTTGTTGCTACTTGCTTTTGCTCAGTTCGAGCCCGTTTCAGCCACCGATCTTCCGTCATCTTCGCCGCAGCTCCTGTCGACGCTTCACGACGCCCAGACCTTCCAAACACCTCGAATCGAGGCTGGATCCCAAAACACAGGAGGATCCATTGTTCATCCCCAATTGTGCTTAAACTTTAGATAAATTAGATTAACAGCTTCAATCTTCTTAGGACTCCTCTGCTCCTGTTCTCTTTTTATTTATATTGCACTTTACATTTTTTTTTTTCATTTGTTTATCGTTTCCGGTTGTCCTGCAGTATTTACAAAAGGGCTTCCTTTTTCTGTTACTAGGACTTCAACAAAATATTCTCCTTGATCATATTTGGAAGCAGTGGGCCAATGCCCATGATCCATGATAATTTCTAAGTTAAGAAGAAAAATCAATCCTATATTCTAACAAATAAAAGATTATGTAAAATAGAAAATAGAACCACAGCTCGATTTAATGTTTGTTTCCTCTCGTATTGGTTGTATAAGGCTTCTTGGTGAAGGATATGTGATCTGTTTGAATTCTCCCAAGTTGCCAACCTTAATTCCTCGAAGCATTAATCTCCCAGATTGCAATTGCAGAGCTCTTTAAGAACACTAATTTATCAAAATAGCAAAACAAAGAGAGAATGGTGGTAATTGTGAAGAAAAATTATAGGGTTATTATTTATAAAGTTCCTGGAGGGGTATATTTTACCAAAATCCCCCACCCACATAAAATGTTATCAGGGGTATCTTGGTCATTTTTTGGCAAAATGACCAAGAATAACCAAGATACCCCTCCCAATAGCGATTAACATCTTTACTGAGGGGCATTAGTGTAAAAGATAAATAGCTATAGTGAGGGGTGTTAAAGTCCCTTTCCCTTGCACAAAAACTCTAGATTGTTGATGAGGGTTGGGGGAATATTTATATTATTCCTAATTTATCAAGAGAGCAAAACAAAGAGAGTGGCGGTATTGTGAAGAAAAATTATAGGGTTATTACTTATAAAGTTCCTGGAGGGGTATATTTTACCAAAATATCCCCCACTCACATAAAAGTGTTATCAGTGATATCAGGGTCAATTTTTGGCAAAATGACCAAGAATAACCAAAATACCCCTCCCAACAGCGATTAACATCTTTACTGAGGGGTATTAGTGTAAAAGAGAAAATAGCTATAGTGAGGGGTGTTAAAGTCCCTTCCACTTGCAGAAAAACTTAGATTGCAGATGAAGGTTGAGGGAATATTTATATTATTCTAACACACCCCAGCATGTTGTGAGCCAATTTGACGGGCCGGGACAGGAATTCATGAAGTGGTATAAAAGAATTAATCCGCCTAAAATGTGTTCTAGAGGAGATTTGAACACCTTGGTTTTCTGATACAATGTTGAAGTCCCTTCCGCTTGCACCAAAACTGAAAACTCTAAAGCATATGCAAGGGTTGAGGGTTACTATTTGTATTATTCTAACAAGGGACTTTTGACTAAGATATCCCCAATGTTTTTAAATGGCAATATGGATGTAATTTACTCAAATACCTATCTACCGGCAACAACTAATGAATGGGTCAATTGTTGATTGGGGGATTGCTCCAGGACGGGTTGGGAAGGAGCCTGGACTGGAAATGCTACTTGCTGGTCCGGAGGGGGTGACTCGAACCAAGTCATGCTGGAGCAGTTCTGATTGCTTCTAGTGCAGTCAATGGGTCGCCCAAACAACTTCAAGTTCAACTCTATCAATCAGGGGTCCTACACTTACATTAGGCAACTATATTAGTTTGTTTTTATGAAAATTCAGATCGTAACCTAAGTGCTTTTCACGTATATACTTTTCTTCATTGTTAATCCTTTTATCATTTAGCACATGTGGAAAGTTGATTAGTACGAGTAGTTCTAACAACACACTTCTTAAAAGAGAGTCTCTTAAGCACTATAAAGAATAATTTTGATTTGATTTTGGGATCATAAATTAAGCACTATAAAGAATAATTTGGATTTGATTTTGGGATCATAAAATTAACCATGTTCTTCTCACTTAAGCATTTAATATTCCTAATATAGTCGAGGAGGTGAAGCAAATGCTTTAAAAGGCAGCCCCCTAGGTAACTGTCTAGACACTCAAAATATCCAAGACCACATGGACATGGCAAAAAAGTGTCCATATCCGTGCCATGTCCGTACCCTTGTCCATATTTTTGCAACATGTCCATATTTGTGCAACATACATAAACGATTTTACCAAATATTTTAAGTATCCGTATGTGTGGCAGTTTTAACATAGACTACGGTATTTGTTACAATCTTTGAGAAATAAAAGTATACAGGTGTGAATAGTGTTATTAAGGTGTGAAATATGTTTCTTTATACTTGCACGTTTCTAAATAAAAATACTTTTCGTTAGGGTAAATGTGCAGTTATATAAATTCCATAGAATAACTATATAAAAGAAGTTATTGGTATATATCTCCTTCCAAACTAAAAAAGAAACCTAAAAGATAGATAAAAGAAAAGAAGGAAAAAAATACTACTCTCGCAAGTCATTCCCAAGTCCACTGCCTACCGTTGTTAAAAACATTATTGTTTGTCGCCAACATAGGCTGATGTGTTGTAGTACTGTACATCTTTACTTTTCTTATGTTCCTTGGCAGTTGGTGCTATGTGTTCTCATTGCTTGCTAAATGTTTCCCATTGGATCACGAACTGTTAGTGCTAATGGAACAACACAAGTAAAACCGCCTAATTCAGAGCGAACTATTAGAGCTAATGGACCAACACAAGTAAAAATACCTAATTTAGAGAAACCCAGTTGGAATTATAGAGATTGCTACCCACACAATGAAACCAAGCTTATTGTGAAAGGTTCAATCACTAACACTAAGAGAAAAATATCAAACTAGTAGGCAGTAAAAGGTTTAATCGCTTCAAATTAAAGGAAATAATATCTGACATGTAGGCAGCATGCATAATCGCCTATGTTGCACGAATACAGACAGACAGGATACAGATAAGGACAAGATATGGTCATTTCTTAATATTTCTTCCTGATAATTCCTGGTTGACTTTATGAATGATGACAGATTAAGCTGGTTTCATTTTGATATGAACCTATTCATATTATAGAATGAAATAAGAATAAAGGAGTCTAAGGTGACGGCATCAACGGGGCCACGCCTCCAATAATCACTTCGAGGGTGATAGGGCATTGATCTTAGCTACTAGCAAAACTTAATATAAAGGGCACACAATAAAGAAAACTAAATTAAAGGACAGAATTAAGGAAATTAAAAGGAAGAATAGGATTCCCTGCCAATTAAAGGATTATAGGATTGCATCCCATTTTCTCTATTTGCTTAATGAAGGGGCATCTTTTCATTCTATATTTGCCTAATGAATAGGATTCCCTGTCAATTAAAGAATTATAGGATTGCATCACATTTTCTATATTTGCTTAATGAAGGGGCATCTTCTCATTCTATTTGAAGTTATAGGGGTGAGCATTATTCCGGTTTGGACCGAAAACCGAACCAAACCAAACTGAATAATAGATTCAGTTCGGTTTGGAAAAAAAAAAATCGGTTTCGGTTTTGAAAATACTAAAATTTCTTATTCGTTTTAGTTTTAGGTTTCGGTCCAAAACCGAATAAGACTTATGCAATTATGTAAATAACCTCAATTCTACGTATATTTTATGATTAAAAATGTGTATAATTTTGTGTATATTTTGAAAAGAACAATTCTCTGTATGCATTTTGAAACCCGACTTTGGGCCCAAATTTAAAATACAACAAATGTGTGTATAAAATTTATTTTTCTAAATATAATTTAACCACAATCCCAACTTTGGGCCCGACCTATTAAACAATAGAAATAGCTCAACTGAACAAACAGAAAAAACTGAATCGATTATATTTCGATTCGGTTCGATTTCGGTTACTAACTTATGTTTAGGTATTGGATTTTGGAATTTCAGTTTATTCGGTTTTGACGGTTTTGACTATTTCGGTTCGGTTGAAACCGAATAAACCGAACGCTCACCCCTTTGTTTTCCAATTTGGAGGGTTAATGGAAAATAAAGATGAAGAAGGCTTATGATACACACTTTGTGCACAGAAGTCTATCATAGTTGTTATTTGCAAGTCCAAAAGGTATACAATTAAAAGCATGAGTGCATGTAAATATATTGTGTGGTGCATGTGGCTATACCTGAAGGTGACTGGCAATTTTCTCTCTTGTTAAATCCGGGTCATTCATCAACTCAAGAATTTTCTTGGGAACAGCTTCTGCATTATGATAAATAATTAGTTAGCAATACACGATTGTAAAAAAACAAAATTAGCGGTTACCAAATTTTGTAAATTAAGAAGACCTCCATATCATTTTGTGCTGTTTCCAGATTCATTTGTAATTGTGTTTCTTATACGAAGGTGATGTAGACTATTAAAGTGTGACAAGATTATCACTACAAACAAATATAACAAAAACATAATTAGTATTAGGCTCATACTGTCAACTCCCAGTTGCTCCACAGCAGCAACAAACTTTTTGTGTAGATCAACTGCCCAAACAACTCGAGATTTCTTCCTACTAGAAGAATCCACTTGCTCTTCAATTTCATCTCCATCTTCTTTTTGTCTTTTAAGATGTCTCCCTTTTCCCTCATTTGCAGATGATACATTGCCATCGTCGTCTAACTTCTGTTTATCACCATCGTCTACACTCCCTGAGTTCTCCTTCGCCTCCTTCTTCTTCTTCCTAATCACATGCTGCCAAATATTCTTTATGGCCTCCATCCTCACAGGTTTTATAAGGTAATCACAAGCTCCATGAGTAACACCTTTCATGACAACATCCTTTGCATCGTCCGCCGACATCACTACAAGTTCAGTAGACCAGAACAGTTAATAAACAATCTGCGTACAAATAATCAAGTTGACAATCGTGCATATTACTTACTGATAACAGGAAGGTCCATCTCCAGACCGACATGCTCCAGGAGCTTGAATCCATCCATGTCTGGCATGTGCAGATCACTGAGTACGAGATCGAATCCGCGCTTCTTCCCGCGAAGGATTTTCAGTGCGACTATAGCCCGATTACAAGTAGTAACTGCTCAAAATCACATACTACAGTCAACTCAATTCAAATTTCACATCTCTAAAAAACCTAGTTATAATTGGAATTTACTACAATTAGGGCCAGTTTATGTTGTTTATAGGACAGTCAATTCATTTTCCGTGCGCCAATAGCCCGATTACAAGTAGTAACTGCTCAAAATCACATACTACAGTCAACTCAAGTCAAATTTCACCTCTCTAAAAAGCTAGTTATAATTGGAATTCACTATAATTAGGGCCAGTTTATGTTGTAGTTTATAGGACAGTCATTCATTTTCAGTGCGCCAATAGCTCGATTACAAGTAGTAACTGCTCAAAATCACATGCTACAATCAACTCAATTCAAATTTCACATCTCTAAAAAGCTAGTTATAATTGGAATTCACTATAATTAGGGCCAATTTATGTTGTAGTTTTTAGGACAGTCATTCATTTTCAGTGCGCCAATAGCCCGATTACAAGTAGTAACTGCTCAAAATCACATGCTACATTCAACTCAAGTCAAATTTCACATTTCTAAAAGCCAGTTATATTTGGAATTCACTATAATTAGGGCCAGGTTATGATGTTGTAGTTTATAGGACAGTCATTCATTTTCAGTGCGCCAATTGCCCGATTACAATTAGTAACTGCTCAAAATCACATAATATAGTCAACTCAAGTCAAATTTCAAATTTCTAAAAAAAACTAGTCAGAATTAAAATATACTATAATTAGGAACAGTTTATGTTGTAATGTAGTTTATAGTTGGAATTACATGAAACACTATATCGAGTATTTTGGATTATTTAGTTTTAGGGTCCCAAACAATATTAGAAATTTAAATTTCAAATTATACGATAGTGGAGACCCTGAAAAACATAAAATTTGAATATTATACGAGACCCTGAAACTAGATGAAGTTTCGAAAACAGAGTTGCTATCGATAAATAAACAGAGGAGGAACACGTGCTGACCTTCGTAGTGACATATCTTCAACATCTGCTCGGTGATCCGGAGGCAGATGGGGTCGTCGTCGACGACGAGCACCCGGAGCCCCGCGGGGAACTGGGGCGGGTCGGGGCCGCCGCCGTCCCAGGACGCACTTGACGACGAGTCCGCCGGCACGTTGGCACCATTCTGGCTGATCATGATCGATTGGGATGTTAATATTTATTATTATTACTAAACCCTCTCTTCCTCAGTATTTTGGAAGTTAGTGTGTGTGGATCTGAGATCTGAATGGAGAGAAGAGGGGGGAAGCAGTTGGATTTGTTGAGGGAGGAGGAACGTTAAATGAATAAATACTAAATATTTTCTCTCTACTCCACACTAACTAGCAATCTTTTATTTATATATATATATTGAGTTTCCTATAGCATCTAGAAGGCAACACCGAGTAAAATCCTCTTAATTTTAGCGGTTGGAGAAAACTCTCCAAAATTTAGGGGTTTAAAAGATCTTCCTAATTTTACGTGCTATTCGAAGTTATCTCTGATATCTCTACTCTTTATAATGCTGAGTAGTAACTCTTTATATATATATATATATAGGAACCGGATCAATGGCCCCGCCCGCGGAGCCCCGTCGAAGCCCCGCCCCTCCCTGCACCATCGGATCGCGCGGGGCCCGCGTGGGGCCCGCCCCCCGCCCGCGCGATCCAACGGCTAAGGGGGAGCGGGGCTTCGGCGGGGCTCCGCGGGCGGGGCTCCCGATCCGCTCCCATATATATATATATATATATATATATATATATAATCCACTATTTATTTTATTAAAAATTATGAATAAAAAATATTACATTTCTGTATCGCAAAAATATTATGTATAGAAAAACCTAACTTTCTCTTCATATTTTGAAGCACAAATATATATATTTTAAAATAATTAAAAACTATGTTTAAAATTTAATCTAAAGTGAAACTTATTTAAAAGATAAAAATATTTAACAAATCTATGAAACATAAGAGAGGTTGGTGTAATTAATCCTATTTAAAGATTTGAACTATTTTTTAACTATATCACAAAGAATTATTTTAAGCAACCCACGTAGATCTACTAGTATATTATAAAGATGTTTGAAACTCCCATACATAAATTGCATAATTAAGAAGAAGAAAAAACTTCTAAGATTATATTCTAATCTAATAACTATATAATATTATTTAAAATTAAATTTAAATTATTTTAAATAACTTAAATTTATATATATTTTTTTAACAACGCATTGTAAGACATATTTTGCACGTTGGACTTTAAAGCATTTCGTAGATTCAGGAAATTATTTAGGTGGATGGAATGCGACTATCTACCTTAAATGACCACCTTAAATATATTCTATTAATATAAGATTTTGTAGTACTTATAAATTTATTAGTATATTTATTTGCTTTCTATAATTTATTGATATACACATTAATTATAGTTACTAGTTATATATGTATTGTTTATGCAAGTAACTAACCTATAGTTTATAACCAGTAGGTTTAGTATAAAAAAATTATATTATATTATATTAAAATATTAAATATAATTTCAATATATTTTAGTTAGAATTTATTCTAGATAATGTTTTTTGATTTTTGAATATATATTTAGTTAAATAATACAATATAGATACACAGATAATATCATATTGTACTTAATTATACAATTATAAACATACATATATAACTGATAACTCTGTTCAACTTTCAACATTGTCATTGATCAACGAAATACATAAAATAGAAGAGAACTTATAACGGATTGAAACTGAAAGAGCTCATCAAAGATGTAAAAATAACATTTTTATTTTACAAAGGTATTATTACAGTGAGGAAATAAAACTTAAATAAACAAATAGACTGAAATATATGTTAGATAATTATTAGATTTGGTTTGTCCTGCATAATTGCCTTCTTTATCTAGCTTTTGTTTCCTTTTCTTTTTGCAGTATCATGTTCAATCATGCAATTTGATTGATGGAATATATTAATTGACTTACCATATATAATTATGCAGGACAATATTTTAAAAAACATAATATTCTTGTAAAATGGTAGATCGGTTATATACCATATTATAGACAATACCCTTGATGACTAAATTTGCTTGTAAGCAAAAAAGAAAGTTATTTTTTCATATAATATATTTAAATTTTTGAATTCAGTAATTATTGAAATGCCAAATTAGTTGTTTAATTTATTTGATATTTATGGAACCCCATTTGTTTATTGTTGATTACCGTCAATTATAAGGTATGTGATAAATCTTTTACTATATAATGCGTCTTCAAAACAGCTCAAAAAATTAGCCATATAAGTATATCATCAACCATTTAATTTTAAAAAATAACAAAAAATTATAATTTTAAAACTTTCTTTTATTTTCTTTCCCATAACCGAATACACCTTTATTATCTTTCTTCCGCATAACCGAATACCTCATCTTTTATTCACACTAGTTACTTTCAAGAAAGGAACAAAAAAAATCTACAATATGATTGAAATATAAAAAAAAATAAACTATGTTAGGATATTTTAAATATAGTTTGAATATATTTTAGTTATGATTTATTAGAAATATATTTTTAAACTTTTGAATATGTATTTAGTTAGATAATATCATTTAGTTAGTTTAAATATAATTTAAATTCTAAAATATTTTAGTATTTATACATATTCATGTAGTTAGGAGGATTTTATTTTTTAATTTTATTTTTAATTGAATGAGAAAATAACTACGTTTACGAAACTTAATTTTCTTTTTAATTTTTACAACGAAATGGTTGACGAAATACACACGACGTAGACGGCTCAAGATCGAGTCATTTTGAAACCCCTTAATAATAGTAGAGATATATACATAACAAATTATAATTAAATTTAAAATAAATTTCTATAAATCTTAATTAAAATATAAATACATATAGCAAATCTTGATTTAAATTATATTTTAATAATATAGAAAGAAGAAAAATTATTAATGTTGTAAGTATTTCATATTAGATTAGAAAAAATAAATAGATTTTTCTATACACAATTATTTATTTATCCATATTAAATTTAACTAACAATTTTTATTAGTAAATATAGTTAATAATATTTTTCGGAAGGAAAAAAAATTCATGGTGAACCTCAAAATTTTCCTATTAGATAGTATTGTGAGTAGTATAAATGCGTCACACGTATTGTGTTGGGAACGCGGTATGACCCGAAACGGAGTTGGCTCACAAGGTGAGCTATTGAATTATACCCGTATGTCTTAAAAGAGAATTCTCCTGTAAGACCTGAACCAATTCCAATTATCTACATCACATGATCACACTTCCTAATCGATGTGGGACTATATTGCCAACTCCATTGTCATCCCCCATTTGAGCGCTCAACCGGAAATGAGATACAACCCAACAATCTCTACTTAATTCGTTTCCGCTAGCCGAATAACCTTAGTGTAGGAACGAAATAGTAAAGCGTAATACTCTAGAGGGGGGGTGAATAGAGTTGGCAGCGGAATAATGCTAATTAAAAAATGTTAGCAGCACAATCACAGAATATTAATCACAACTGAAATAAAGTAAAGACAGAGTTAAGAGAGCAAACGCAAAGACAGCGATGTATACTGGTTTTCCTCTGTTGAGGACTAATCCAGTCGGTAGAACTTTTGCTACCAGTGAATCCACTATTGGAAAAATCGCAAGTTTTCTTACGAAGTCCTTGCAACTTCTACAACGCGAGCTTTGATACGAAGAACTCGTCCAACTTCAAATGTAAAGAGGTATTCTTCAATCAAGCCTTCTGATTATAATCTCTCAGAAACTTCTAGACCGTACCACACTGGCAAATCGACTAGAGGATTGTAATTGGCTTGGGATCTGAAATTGAAAGCTCTAGAAAACTCTTTGAAAGACTGAAAGCTTTAGATAGAGAGAAGATTGAAAGTGAATGAGTGAGTTGAAATGATCGAAATCCTTCTCTATTTATAAGAATTTCAAAGACAGACTTCTGACAGAATTCGGGCAGAATTCGGACAGAACTCTATGAGCAAATCTCGGTCAAATCCGCAACTGCAGGAGGACCAAGTTCCAAGGATTCAAAATCACAACGGCCACCAACCGAACTCTGGCCGAACTCGGTCCGAGTTCTGTCAGGGTTTAGTCAGGGTTTAGTTAGGGTTTTAAAAAACTTTTTGGTGATTTTTGAAAACCTTTTTGAAAACCTTTTTGTAAACCTTTTTGAGAGATCATTTAAAAAACATTTTGAACTCATTTAAGGGTAGCCTATTTGCTAGTACGACTCGGTGTACAATATATTCCTAGACTCAAATAAAATGAAAATACATTGCATAAGGAATTACAGACTCGAGTAGGCAAAAAGATCTTCGGTCTTGAATTCAGTGGATAGCCATTCTTGATCATGTTCAAGAGTCCGAGATGTCCCGACTAGCTTTGTATATCCAGACAGAGTTTAATCAATTATTAAAATCAGGTTTGACCATATGACCAAATGGGCCAACACTCTCCCCCATTTTGATAATTGACAAACTATGAATGATATAACATTAAGCTTGTTCAAAATATCAAAAAGTAGAATTGTTCATATCCTGTATTATCTCAAAAAAAAATGTTAGATCTTTAATTTTCTCCCCCTTTGTCACTTAGCAAAATAATTGCAAAAGATAAAGCTCCCCCGCAATCAATGCATAAGTAACAAATAGTGAAAAAACATATATAAAAGAAATAAGGCAGAAATAAAAGAGAAGTATCACAGGCATGTTTTGTAAAAGAAAAATTATTACAGGCATGTAATTTCACAGGTAGTTATAAAGAATGAAGCAATATAAGAAATAGTGCTATCATAAACTGAAACTGAAACATAATGCTGAAATGAACTGAATGCCATAAACTGAGGCATAATAAACATGTCCATGAAAATAAAAGAGTACTGAAGCAAACTAGAAAGTGCTAATAAAAAATTACTGATAATAACTTGGAATGTCGGAGCATTTCCAAGTGCACAATAAAATATCACTCAAAATCATATAGTCACCTCTCCTCATCATCATCCTCATCATCATCAGCAGCTCGACCAGCATGTCCTGAAGTATCAGCTCCAGAGGTACCAGCGCCAGAAGGATGCGGAGGGGCGCCAGCGAAGAACTCACCAACATAGTCACGAGGTGGAGCACGATCAGGACGGTACCAATCATAGGCGTTATCGGGCTAGAAGTAGGCATGAACAGCCTCATCCTCCCAGCGGTAACCAGAGAAAGCTGGATATCTAGGGATGGAACCGGCTGAATGACCAGTCTGGGCGAAACGAAGATCAGCTAAGGAGTTTGCAAGCGCCTGATAGCGGGTGACGTCGCGAAACTCACGCTCGCGAGCCATGTCCGTCATCGAGACGTGCAAAGCAGATAAATGCTGATGTATGCCCTCAAATGTCATGGCATACTGATGAGGTGGTGGAGGAGGTGCAGTAGGAGGAGCAGGAGGTGGAGCTGAAGCAGTCATGCTACGACGAGATAACTGAAGAAACTTGGGCTCAGGGTCCTGAGTACAAGTCGACAGATCGATATCGAAGCGCTGAAAGATGCGTGGGAGAATCATCGTGTAAGAGAGATTTCTATCTCTTGCACGACAACGACCCATCATCTGAATCATGGTCTTAGGGGCAGAAAATAGAATCCCCTTAAGAATGTGGTACATGGCAGACAGCTCAAGAGAAGTCACATCATCCTTTGAAGTAGATTTTGGAAGGATAGTGGAATAGATGATGCGATGCAATTCATAGTTAAACAAGTTCAGGTTGTTAGCCTTGAACTTTTCAGAGCGTACTCTATCAGGTGCACAGAGTTCCGCTTTGAAACTGGCGAGTGTCGTGCCTTCGGAAAAATCAAATTCAGTGATGTCAACTAGCGGTGCACCTTCGTTAGGGATACCAAGGATCTCCGCTAAGAGGTCATCATTGAAATTGATATCAATACCTCCAATACGAGTGCTCACATCAAAAGTGTTTAATATGAGATTGCAATAAAATAATCTAATGGCATTAGTTGCTATAGGAAAGCAGATTTTAACAAAAAAAATGTAACCTAATGCCTCAAAGAAATGATGATGATCAGGAAATACAGTCCATTTGACTGGAGCGCCTGTGCATATGGATCTCATGGAGAAGTCTCCATACCACAGTAGGGCTTGGTCTAGGGTTTGAAAGAAAAACCCGTCGAACGCAGCGTCGCTCGTTTGGACCGGCGAGAAGAGGAAATTCGTATGCGGATGCGAAAATGACCCTTCCTCACTAGGGTTCGTCTTCTTCCTCTTTGAAGGATTGAATTTGGGTGCCATTTGTGCAAATTGAAATAAAAATGCACTAATTGAAAAGTGGAGAAAGATGGGGTTATACCTCCCGAAATCAAAGTATGTCGAAGAGAACGACGAACTCCGCACGAATCTAAATTTTGGATTGATTTCACCACTTGGATTGAAAGAAGGAGGGTGGTAAAAAGCTAGGGTTCGGGGCTCCTTCGCGGCTGCTGCTGTTGTTGTGATTAGTTTGGAAGCAATGAAGAAGAAGGGCTTCTCGGGTTCTGTATATATAACCTGACACCCTCAACCGAACTCGGGCCGAATTCGGTCAGAGCTCTGGCCGAATTCGTCTAGGGTTCTTTATAGTTAATTTTTGTCATTCTTTTTTATTGTCTCATTTCAAATATTTAATTCAACGGTTAGTCATTTCAACTTCAATTAACATAATTAATATTATTTTATAGATTAAATGTCGTTACACAACGACTGTTTCAGATTAGCTGTAGGAGTACTGTCCCAGCTGGCGGAGGTTCACCGGGGAACTCTTAAGTACCGCTTCGCTTCAACCGTAGTTGTGGTGACAGACAGACTCTTTATTGGCTTGTCTCTAACACAGTTTTTGCGTAATGATATATAATCATAAAACAAAATTGATTAATATTATTGACGTCCAAAATTCCTAATTCTCGACGTAAATAAATGAAACGATCTTCCGCTAGAGGTTTAGTGAAGATTTCAGCTAGTTGATTTTCAGTATCTATGTACACAAGGTTTATATCTCCATTTTGATGATGATCTCTAAGAAAGTGATATCGAATCTCGATATGTTTAGTACGAGAGTGACATACTGGATTCTTAGTCAAATTAATAGTGCTCGTATTATCACAAAAAATGGGAATATATGTGTAAAATAAATCATAGTCTTCTAGGGTTTGTTTCATCCACAAAATCTGAGCACAACAATGTCCTGCGGCGATGTACTCAGCCTCTGTTGTTGATAGGGCTACAGAATTTTGTTTTTTACTAAACCATGAGACTAAAGCCTTGCCTAAGAAATGACATGTGCCACTGGTACTTTTTCTATCGATTTTGCATCCAGCAAAATCTGCATCCGAATAACCAATAAGGTCAAAGGACTTAGTTTTGGGATACCACAAGCCAACAGAAGAAGTGCCCTTAAGGTATCGAAAGATACGCTTAACTGCGGACAGATGTGATTCCTTTGGGTTAGCTTGAAAACGTGCACACAGGCAAACACTAAACATTATATCTGGACGACTAGCAGTTAAATAAAGTAAACTACCAATCATACCTCGATACTTACGTGTGTCGACTGGCTTGCCTTGTTCATCTGAATCAAGCTTTGTTGAAGTTGCCATTGGAGTGCCAATAGGTTTGACATTGTCCAGATCAAACTTCTTTAGCAGGTCTTTTGTATACTTGGCTTGATTTATAAATGTCCCATTATCAGTTTGTTTGATTTGCAATCCGAGAAAGAATTTCAGCTCTCCCATCATGCTCATCTCAAACTCATTCTGCATACACTTAGAAAAATTTTGACACAAAGATTCATTAGTAGATCCAAATATAATATCATCAACGTAGATTTGAATTAAAAGAAGTTTGCCATTAAAAGACTTAACAGTGTAGTGTCAACCTTGCCTTTTGAAAAACCGTTGTCAAGTAGAAAAGAGCTTAGACGATCATACCAAGCACGAGGGGCTTGTTTTAAACCGTATAAGGCTTTTTTTAACTTGAAAACATGATCAGGGTTTTTGAAATCCGTGAAACCTGGAGGTTGTGCTACAAAAACTTCTTCTTTTATAAAACCATTTAAAAAAGCACTCTTGACATCCATTTGAAATAGTTTAAAATCATGAAAATATGCAAATGCACATAACATGCGAATGGATTCTAATCTCGCAACTGGCACTACCAAAATAAGACAAATCAGTGACGTATTTAGCGACTCCGTAAAATTTCGTCGCTAATTTTTGGAGATTTAGCGACGTTAATATAAGACGTCGCTGTTTGTCGCCAACAGCGACAAATAGCGACGTCTAGCGGCTACATTTTGTTAAATGGGGTAGTGCGTCGCAAGTTCGTCGATACTCGTCGCTGATATAGAGACGTTTAGCGATGCATATTAAGTTGCGTCGCCATTTATTATATATCAGCGACGTTTTACGACGTCCTATGCGGACGTCGCTAATCGTTTCATATAGCCAGCGAGGGTTTCCTTTTCGATCATTTCACAATTTTCCCCCCCAATTTTGGGCCCGCTCCTCCTCCGCGACGCTCCTCCGGCAATTTTCCTCCTCCTCCGCGGCGCTCCTCCGGCGATCTCCCTCCTCCGGCCTCCTCCTTCTCCTCCTCCTTCTTCCTCAGGTAGCTCCTCCTTCTCCTCCTTCTCCTCCTCCTCCTTCCTCTGGTAGCTCCTTCCTAGTTTCTCCTCGTCTTCTAGCTCTCCCTCTCTCGCTTCTAGTTCGTGTCCATGAGAGCGTGGACTCGCTGCGGGGGACACGAGAGCGTGGACTCGCTGCGGGGGACACGAGAGCGTGGACTCGCTTCTAGTTCGTGTGACACCTATTTTGTTGGTTTGGACACGTCGTGTCCCACTGTGTGGACACGAGATTCACAGTGTGACACCTATATACTGAAAAATCTCATTTTTTTGGGCATATCAACTGTCAATTTGATGTTTTGCTTGGATTCGAATTCTAATTTAGGGTTCGAGCCCTATTTACTGATACTGGGAGTTTTTTTGTTCATTTTCTGGGTTTTGAAATGATGAATAAATTGACTAATAATTATTATCGAGCCCTATAAAATTTTAGCTATGTCACGAAGGATGGATACTAATCCTGTGAATGAGTTTTCTCCTAAGTATTCTTGACAGTTGAGTATGATTTAGCTCACTGACATTACTGAAATATGGAATAATTAGACTTTCTGTTCAGTATCCTTTGACCGAATTAAGTTGACCTGAATACCATATTTTAAATCCTAAATCTACGGCACGACATCGTGATCAGGACATAGTCCCTGCAGCCATTCGACTTATTACGACCCGCACCCACCGTGAGGGTACGAGTACGTAACAACGCCCAGCCTACGTCGCAGTGTCGGCGGTAGAACGTTGTTCTAGGTCATGAACTATAACTAGCATAATATGAATACTCTCTATAAGGAGGCCAACACAGAGGTACAACTCAATCACAATCTAAGGTATAATGATAAAGATAGATAAACATGAAATCCAAAAGAGATATAGGAGATAGAAGTCTAAGTGTCTAAGATACATAATCCCAGAAATACATCTCAAAACTCAAATACAGTAATCCACAAGTAAATACAACTCCAGACAAAATAAAATAACTATCTATACAACCTCTACTGTGTCTCCTCTATGCTAGCAGGCAATCCCAGGCTATCTGTAAAATTTATCAACAGGTCCAGTCAGGACAGGAGCGAGCACAATACATCTCACGCAGATCATAACAGGTTAGAAAATATAAACATGCAAGAGAGTACGATACATGAAACTGAAAGAAAGTATATGATGTAAACAGAGAGAGAACTGTAATAGAAATATCTACTATAAGTAGAGAGCTACCAGTGACTAGTGATTTAGAGTACAAAGTCGACATGTGAACGGCTGGATTTGCACATGACTATACTAAAGAGGCGCACATGGCTATACTACTTTGGAATTGTTTACATGGCTATTTATACTCCCCCATACCCCAATCAATACACAAGGATCCAAACAAGTTATGTTACGTACATGGTTTTCACATGAAGCCCATAAATGGGTGCACATGAAGTATACATGAGAGCTCATACATGAGTGCACATGAAGTTCACATGGGGGCCCAAAAATGGGTGCATATAAAATTCACATGAAGGCTCATAAATGAGTGCACATGCAATATAGGTTATACATGAGATACATGGGAAACATGACCGATTCATGAGAGCACATGAGAGTACACGAGCATGCATGAACGAGCATGAAGCACATGAGAAACATGAATAACATGAGAGCGAGGAATACATGATGTACACGAAACATATGACATAATGTATCCGATGCTCCCGAGGGGGATAACATCTCAATGTAGGGATCCATATAGTACCAATCCGTGATAATATCGTGACAGTATCAAATAAGGTAAACTAGAGCAGGAATATAATTCTAAACAAGTTATGAAATGATCAGAGAATGTACTCGCCTGATATCTGAATGTCCAAGGTAAAGATACTATCCGAGGAGAGGTGTCTGGCTCCTAATTAGAACAGCACAAGTCACAACATGTCCAGAAGGGTAATATAAAGCAATACAATGCATTCTACATGAATCTAGGTCAAACTAGGCCAAAGTCAACCCTTAGTCAACTCTGGTCAACTGTACTAGTCAAACTAAGTCAAACTAGGTCATGTCCTAATCCAGCAAGTCTTACTAGGCCTAACCAAGACTATCCTAGCAAGCACACATCAATACAAGGCTATACAAGCCAACATACACCCAACTCTATATAGCATGCAATTATTCAATACTCAAATAGGCAAGAATTCACATTAGATATACACTAGGTAATCTATTACTTTAAACTATATATGTATACACATATATACATATGCATATATTGGTATTCAACATTAGGTCTATAATCATGGTATTTCAAATGGTTATATAAACTTATATATTACAACACAATATGCTAACATATATATAATATACATACATAGCTAAGTTAACTGTATTCATAAATACTTATTTAAGAGGATATGTGTGTGTATATGAACATGGCAAAGGGGCAAGTGAGGGTTAAATGGGCATACATAGTGTATACATATCAAAGAGTGTCAAAGTGTAAGTGAACAAAGTGTCAAGTGTGATAGTGTCTACATAGTGTAAGCGGTACATGAGGTAATATAGGATTTGTGTTAACATAAAACATTATATCTCATTAACTTGTATATTACATACATTACATCTATTATTACATTACATTCATGCTTGCATTCATTCATCATTCATTTATTCTCTTGCACTACTATATACACCATACATTACATACTATGGAACCTACATATTCATTACAAGCCATACTTATACATGTTTACATTAGATAGGATACTTACACCTCATACATTATTTATTTAAACATTTACTCATGCTTGCATTCTCTATTTAATTACATAATGTATATACATTAACATGGGTTAAAATCAAATAGAACATTATATTACACACAAGGGTGCACAAAATGCATATGCCGAATAGTAACTCCTACTAATAATCAATACTGTACTATCTCAGTATGAATTAAAATCTAGGATTAAAGTATGTTATAGATCTATGTGTTAGCTTTCCGAAACTTCAAACGGATCGCGTTTTCGTTTTCGAAAACTCCCGAAATCGCGAAAACACCGAGAACGCGTTTGTCTTTCGTACAGCTGACACTCAAATAATTCTCTAGAAGGTTACAGAAAGAATTAGGCCTATTAATATATGTTTTTGGAAAGCTAACTTCAATACGCTTCTTTTAAAAAAACGGGAGATTAAACCGAGCTTTGAGCTAGAAGTTATGACATTTCTAAGTTAGGGCTGAAATTAAAAACGTGGATAAAAATTATGACGGATTTGGGTAGTTTGAGACAAAAGAACACAAGTATATAATATAATGTATCAAGAACTCACTCTCTACACTAATAAGTATATATGAGACACTATAGAACACATCTCCAATACAAAAATATGAGATTAAACATGTAATAATTCATTCATACATAACAACAACACATAGTGTGTCCAAATTTGGAATTTTCCCACATGGACACAACCACAACACAAAGAACACTCCTATGATCTCCAAATGGACACGAAATGGACACAAATGGAGATACAACCATGGAGGTCATTCCTATGGGTTCAAAATAGACCTATATGCATGAGGAAATGAAAAGAAGAAGGGATTTATACCTTCCGGTAGATCGAATCGAAGAAAAGCCTTCCCGGAGCGACACCGACACGTAGAGATTCCAAAAGGACACGAACGAGCTCCGAATCCTCCCAAACTTGGGTAGCTTCCTCCTTGGCTAGAATGGAGAAGGAAAGAAGAAGATTTGGTGGTAAAATGGAATGATTTGGTGGAAAAATTGCTAGGGATTGCTCTCTAAAAATTTGGAGAAGAACAAGAGAGAGAAAAATAGATGGATAATGACAAATGGGAGGCTCAACCCTATCCTTATTGTGGCTGGCCATAAAGGTGATTTTGTCCTATTAGGAAAAGTCCAAAAGTCCCTTTTCTAGTCTATTTACTAATACATTGGTAAGGGGTTAAGTCGGAGGTAGTTTGGTCAATCCTAAAACACTAATCCATATTAATACTAACCAAAATAATTAGTCTAGTCACTAACTAAAATTAATATCATGTGGACTAAAATTAATATCATGTGGGCCATGCCTAACTAGTGTGTGGGTCCCACTAGAGTCAAACTACCCCCGGATCCCCGTTTCAAGTCGGATTGAGTTGAAATTCGAACCCGACTCAAATAACCCCAAAACAATATCATAAATAATAAAATAAATTTCAACCCAAAAATAATATCATAAATAATAAAATAAATTTTAAAAATATTCAAAAATGTAAAATGACAAAAATACCCCTGTTTCTGAAAATTGGGGGTGACAAATCTATCTACCTTAAAAAAATTTTGTCCTCGAAATTAAAATAAAGCAATCATAGGAAACACATGCAGAAAACAATCTCATTCAAATATTTTTCAAAAAAAATCAGCAATAAAAAAATCTCTTTGAGGCACATCAAACATTTGTAAATAAAAACTGATACGTGTCCGATACGGACACAAAACCATCACAAAATCACACCTATCAAAGGTCAAAATCAACAATCACCAACGCAATAAATATCAAAATAATTCAAAGAGGTCAAATGCAAAATATCCTTAGGCCAGAAATAATATTAAAATATTCTAGTCACATGGTTAGGCTCTAGGTCAAACAGTCTCTAGGATTTCACTAGCAAAACATCAAAATCACAAGTCGTGATTTTAAATAGTTTTAAAATGATTTAAAAATTACCAAAAATTATATCATGATTTAAATGTCAAATCAATAAATGATTAAAATTAAAAAAATTTAAAATTATCCTTATTTTAGAGAACTGGGTGTTACAAGTCTACCCACCTTAGAAAAAATTTATCCTCAAAATTAAAATGTTCATACTCCTTCTAGGTCAAACCCCCCACAATCAAAGTCTCAGAACTTAAACAATCATACGATTTAAAAGGATGACATACAGGGTCATGGCATACGGTGGTAGTGAAAGTCTCATCTAGGTATACTAGTCATGCTAAACCAAAACGGTCATATGGTATCAAAACACACAAGCAATCTAGGGTGCTAAACTAGAAAAGATACAGAAATAACAATTATCAAGACTGTAAGGCAGTCTACCATCCTATATAAAAACTGGTACTTATCAAAATAAAATAAAGTTAACTACCATTTATCTAATAAGGGGTACTATTCAAGAAAATCAAAATCAAAAGTTAAAGAATGAAAGCCAATTGCATGGAAATCCAATCACAATGTATTTATATATATAGCGTTAGAGTGGGAAAAGCTAGCATTATGTACAAGTTATGTAGTTCGTGTGTGTATGGGTGTATGTGGACATGTTCATATGGTTAGATAATAGGCGTGTGTGTATGTGAAATATACATGAAAGTGCATAGGATGATTTGGGGTTTCAAACAATAACTATCAAGTTACACTAATTATGGCATATTGGTTAAACAATCTACAATACACAACTCATTTGCTCATAACATGCATGGCTAACCATGTATATATGTATATATAAAGAGGTAGAGATTTAGTTATGTATATACATTATAACATGTATGCCTAAGCTCAATATATATCTATATAGATATAATCATGACATAGAGAGGAAGAGTTAGGTTACATGACAGGGTATACTAAGTTAGGGTGTGTGTGTGTCCTTGTACAGGGTTATAGCTTATTATTGAAAGGTTAAACCCAGTTTTAGTTCAGCATTTACATACAAAATATGAAAATAAGCTAACATTTAAACCAGTACAATATTAACATAATGCAATTTCAAAATTTAGGAGTTTGAAACATTACAACTAATCTCAATGCTCCCAATATATCCTAACATGATAGAAATAAAATCCTAATATACTATCAATACATTTATCTACGCATACATTTCAATATTACATGTTAAATCTGAAATTGAACTAAACATGAAAATCAATGTAAAAATGTTAACATGTATTCAGTTTTTAGGATTTTGGAGAATTTGTACATCAAAACCAACTCAATGTTTATCACAACCTAACATGTAAGAATATGGAACCTAAATTTATATCTCTACAACAACAATGTACACAGCTCTAAATATTACATTTAAAATAATCAATTTGAACTAATATTTAAAATCCCGTATTAAGGGTTAATATGCACACAGTCTCAGATTTGACAAATTTAAATACAAAACTCAACCAAAAAAATTTTTTGAATTGAAACCCTATGTATAACATACATGTGCAATGATATAAAATAAAACTATTATCATAAAATTTTATATTTAAATTACGAGTTAAGCTAGGAAAAGCAGAGAATCAAAAATATTGGGGTTTTGAAAATTTAAACATTAACGACATATTAATATGTATTCAGATAGGTGGAAATCAAGTGTAGCATGCATAAGTGTCAGGAAAGTGTCCACAATATATATTCTCATGTCCCAATATAAAAATCAAATTCTATATCAAGAGCAACATTTAGATTCCTACCAAGATTGCAAAGTAAGTGATTGGTGTAATCAAGACAGTTTTATTATTATTATTATTTAATATAAGAATAGTAGTAAGAAAGAAATAACGATAAAATCTGTTTTTGCTTATCTGTTTAAAAGAAAAATCCATTTTGAAACCCAGAGCTAAATTTTCAAATCCAAGATAATGTCTAGCAAAATCGTCGATTCATTGTATTAAGAAGAATTTCATAGTAAGAAGTTACACAAAGTTTATAAAAACAGCTAAAGCTACTCTGAAGTTAAATAAATGAGAAACAAAACAAAACAAACAAATAACAATTCTCTCTTTCTTTCTTTTTTTTTCTTTTTTTTTAAAAGACTGAAACAAAAGTAGAGAAAACATGTTCAAAAATATTTAAGGTACAATCTGATAATCATATGCGTCTTCTTGAAATTATGTTGTCAGAATTCTGCCACGCCAATAAGCATAGCTGCAATAAATGACAGAGTCCATAATAAGGCATACACCCTATAATCATGTTATCTAGAATTCTTACCACGCCACCCGGTATGGCTGCAAGAAAATCTAGATTTCATAACTAAGATAAGTATAGCTATATCAGGCTCTACGTCCTTGTCATGCTAGCAAATATGACTGCATTAAATTCTAAATTCCATAATAAAGTAGAGTTTTACCTTTCTCACTGTCCTTATCAAGTATGTTATCAGGTTATACCTTAATTCCAAAAAAATGTACATATACATATAAATACAAACTCAAATTCAACAACTAACATCAAGATTCAAAATTCAACAATAATCCATCAAAAATCATAAAAAACAGACTCAAATTCAACCACTATCATCAAGATTCAAAATTCAACAATAATCCATCAAAATCAAGTTCAATAACAGGAAGTAAAGGTAAATCAAATCAGGGAAAAACAGATTTCAAATCGAAGTTAAAATAAGATTCTCAAGGGTCGTCCCAGGAATCTCTCAAGGGTCCCTAACTGTGATTGAGTACCTTCAAAATATATCCTATTCCTAGTGCAGGCTGTAGTGGTACTCTAGTTCGAATACCACTACACTTTTAGTCTCGACCTGCATGGGCCACCACTAAAAACGTGTCACGACCCGCACCCACCGTGAGGGTACGAGTACGTAACAACGCCCAGCCTACGCCGCAGTGTCGGCGGTAGAACGCTGTTCTAGGTCATGAACTATAACTAGCATAATATGAATACTCTCCATAAGGAGGCCAACACAGAGGTACAACTCAATCACAATCTAAGGTAGAATGATAAAGATAGATAAACATGAAATCCAAAAGAGATACAGGAGATAGAAGTCTAAGTGTCTAAGATACATAATCCCAGAAATACATCTCAAAACTCAAATACAGTAATCCACAAGTAAATACAACTCCAGACAAAATGAAATAACTATCTAAACAACCTCTACTGTGTCTCCTCTAGGCTAGCAGGCAATCCCAGGCTATCTGTAAAATTTATCAACAGGTCCAGTCAGGACAGGAGCGAGCACAATACATCTCACGCAGATCATAACAGGTTAGAAAATATAAACATGCAAGAGAGTACGATACATGAAACTGAAAGAAAGTACATGATGTAAACAGAAAGAGAACTGTAATAGAAATATCTACTATAAGTAGAGAGCTACCAGTGGCTAGTGATTTAGAGTACAAAGTCGACATGTGAACGGCTGGATTTGCACATGACTATACTAAAGAGGCGCACATGGCTATACTACTTTGGAATTGTTCACATGGCTATTTATACTCCCCCATACCCGAATCAATACACAAGGATCCAAACAAGTTATGTTACGTACATGGTTTTCACATGAAGCCCATAAATGGGTGCACATGAAGTATACATGAGAGCTCATACATGAGTGCACATGAAGTTCACATGGGGAGCCCAAAAATGGGTGCACATGAAATTCACATGAAGGCTCATAAATGAGTGCACATGCAATATAGGTTATACATGAGATACATGGGAAACATGACCGATTCATGAGAGCACATGAGAGTACACGAGTATGCATGAACGAGCATGAAGCACATGAGAAACATGAATAACATGAGAGCGAGGAATACATGATGTACACGAAACATTAGGGGTGAGCATTATTCGGTTTTGGACCGAAAATCGAACCGAACCGAATAAGAGGTTCGGTTCAGTTTTAAAAAAATTCGGTTCGGTTTAGGTTTGAAAATAGTAAATTTTTTTATTCGGTTTCAGTTTCGGTTTTGGGTTTCGGTTTCGGTCCAAAACCGAAAACCGAATAAGAAAATTATATATATATATATATATATATATATATATATATATATATATATATATATATATATATATATATATATGTATATATATGTGTGTGTGTGTGTGTGTGTGTGTGTGTGTGTGTGCGTGCGTGCGTGTGCGTGTGCGCGCACGCGCATATACTATATATATAAGTATTAATATATATAGGTATATACTAAATATGTCTATGTATATTTAGTTACTATATATATTAACAAAAAAAAGCTCAAAAAATAAAAAATAAAAATAAACCGAATAAACCGAAAACCGAACCGATTTAATTCGGTTCGGTTTGATTCGGTTTTGGGCCAATTCGGTTCGGTTGCGGTTTTGCTTATTCGGTTTCGGTCCAATTCGATTTTGGGTTATTCGGTTCGGTTTAACCCGAATAAACCGAATGCTCACCCCTACGAAACATATGACATAATATATCTGATGCTCCCGAGGGGGATAACATCTCAATGTAGGGATCCATATAGTACCAATCCGTGATAATATCGTGACAGTATCAAATAAGGTAAACTAGAGCAGGAATATAATTCTAAACAAGTTATGAAATAATCAGAAAATGTACTCGCCTGATATCTGAATGTCCAAGGTAAAGATACTATCCGAGGAGAGGGGTATGGCTCCTAATTAGAATAGCACAAGTCACAACATGTCCAGAAGGGTAATATAAAGCACTACAATGCATTCTACATGAATCTAGGTCAAACTAGGCCAAAGTCAACCCTTAGTCAACTCTGGTCAACTGTACTAGTCAAACTAAGTCAAACTAGGTCATGTCCTAATCCAGTAAGTCTTACTAGGCCTAACCAAGATTATCCTAGCAAGCACACATCAATACAAGGCTATACAAGCCAACATACACCCAACTCTATATAGCATGCAATTATTCAATACTCAAATAGGCAAGAATTCACATTAGATATACACTAGGTAATCTATTACTTTAAACTATATATGTCTACTGTCACGACCCACACCCGCTTTTCGGATACGAAACGTGTCCAAGCCCAGCCTACACCGCAGTGTCGGCGGTAGTACGCTATCTAAACTCAAGTCACGGCAATCTAGAATCACGGGAAAACTATATCTCATCCACAGAAATAATCATGTCACAGTCAAGATCAAAGAAAAGACATGAACTGAATAATACTAATGAATAAACTGAATATCAAGAATCACTGTCACGTCCGGTGGACACAAATCCACTACCAATAGACGGAGGAAAATAAAAGAATACATGGAGTAACTAACTGAATAAAAACTGGTAATCTAGACCACCTCAAGTGCAAGCGATGCGATCTGATGCTAACTCAAATCCACTCGTCTGTCCTACCTCAAGCTCGACTAACCTGAAGAGATCATCAGGTCCTCAGAGGACATAGTAAGATACATAATATATATGCCTATCTAGCAATTTTATCATGCTCAAGAATAAACAAGAAGGAACAAGAACAAGACAATGACTACGAACACAAACACGAACACGAATACGAACACGAATACGAACACGAATACGAACACTAGAACAACTACGCGTAAATGAACTGCCGGATGAACGAATACACGAGATCAATGGAAGAACCAAACCCTCATCCCGAGTGTGGACTCACGGGTTTGAACTAAGCGCTAACCCTCGTCCCGAGTGTGGACTCTCTGGCTAGCTCATGGCAAGACACCCTCGTCCCGTGTGTGGACTCTCTGGTGTAAATGGTCAACCCTCGTCCCGTGTGTGGACTCTCTGGTGCCATTTGATTACGACAAACACCCTCGTCCCGTGTGTGGACTCTCTGGTGCACCAAACAACCCTCGTCCCGAGTGTGGACTCTCTGGTTGTGTACAATGATAATCAAGGCTATGGCAGTTCACTACACGCACTCGTTCTATGACACGACTCAAGCAAGGTACTGACGAGAACTCCAAATATGAAATACAAGGCCAAAACATGAACATGGCTATAAACAATAAAAATAACTCCACAGAAAATAACACAAAAAAGCACATGTCCATAAATAATCTAAAAGCTGGAAACTGAAATACAATGCATGTAAATAAAACTGTAGAGGGAGGCAAGGTATACTTGCCTTAGATCCTGAGCTGCAGATATAGATTACAACGCGTAACAGTGTCCAAGTATCCTGTTTAAAGAATTTACAATATGAGTAAGACGATGGTAACCCATGATAATTACCTACTAATCTCTAGGTCCATTTCTAGGCCAAGTTGGGTCTTATAGCTTGTTAGCATACTGGGGTACTCCTAATCTTGTTTGGTTCTAACCCCTAACAGTACTAGGCATTGGCCACACCTACGGGTTCTTGATACAAGGATTTGTGAATACTATTACCCTTCCAACTAAAAAATGACCAAATTCATGGATGATTTAACATGGACTGCTACTGCAGGCACTTTCCTGTTCAATACATATATACATATACCCTTGTTGCTTTCCTAATGCAGGGCTGCAAGGTTCTAATGGAAATTCATAAGTAACTAAAGAGCTTTTGGCATAAGAGTACTCAATTATCCTATACTGATTTGGAATTCAAAAGATAATACCCTTCTTAAACTTAATGTGTCTAAAATACAACCTGAACCATTCCTTTTATTTTCATCACAGTTGGCACCCAAACAAGAGGCTCAGATACGTTTTATAAACAGAGAAATCAGCTACAGGAAAGGGCCAAACAATGTATTGACACTCAAGTAAATGGACTGCTATCATTTCAATATAGATATGGCTGATACATGATTCACCAATATCCTGTGGGCACCTGTGCTATAACTCCCCTGCATTTCACCCCTGTACATTAGCTTATACTAGGAATCTGTTACAATGATACTGTGTCATTTGTGAATCCAGTTCACGATTTGAATCACCAAGTGGCCTCACCTCTCCACTATCCTTCCTGTTTCACATTTTGTCCTAATCTCCTAGATTGCTCTGCCATACCCTGTAGTGTTAGTACCTGCAAGTGTATCTGTTCTTTGATTTGGGAAGTTCAAGTATTCTTATCAGATATGTAGCCATGGATACCCATTTTACTTGACATTCACTGCTGCCCATGTATCTCCTAGGAGTCTGGTGCTTTAAGGAAATACTCAAACCTCTATCTGGTATAAAACCATTTTGAACACCCTCTATTTCCTATGAGTTGAATTGAAGTCACTTCAAAGTCTGAATATAACTGAACCTGCAAGTCCATGAGCCATGCATCATTTATTGGACTTTGGTGTACAGCAGACTAAGATTGCAATTTGGGGTGTCAATTTGCTGTGGGCTAAGGATTGGTGAACCTAAGAGTGTATCTAGTATAAGATACACTTAAACATCTGACATCAATTTTATTGCATCCTATAACCCCTACTGTATATGCAGGAACCCAAAACTCATTCCTACATACTGGTACATCCTAGTACATTAGGATACTCTCCACCCATATCCCTGTTAGTCCCAAACCAAGGCTAAGTCATGTTGTATCAGTGATGCCCTATACCTCATCTATTTCTGATACCATAGATGTGAATAGGAACCGGCTTGTACAGCAGTATTAATGAGTACCAGCATGTATATGTCAATATCTCATGGATAATCAAGGAAGGTCTATCAGAGAGAAGTGCTAAGATATTCTTAGGACTTGGGAATAACTCATAGGTCAATATCAGCACCCTACTCTCTACCCTGTTTTGCTCGAGCTACCCATGGGCTGTCAGGACACCCAGTAAATGGACAGGTTGTCAAAATAGGGACTGATATTACACATGATGTGGCTATACAATATATGTATTGAGGTGGGCTGCTCTCTACGGGTATCAATCAATTCGTACGAGATTGGAACTGGTCCTGCCTAGGCTTGCAGTTATTCCTAGGACTCTACCTAGATACTTGGTCCTTAAATGCACTAATCAAGGAAGTTCTGAGGACTCCTATCCAACAGGTGAAGTGAAGGTCCAAGATGTGACAAAATCCTAAAGGTGGGATCATTGCATTGAGCATATGATATCAAGAATACAACCTGGTAGCTAGTGTTAAATATGACACCAAAGTAACAAGCCTAATGTCAGGAGTTTATGAATCGAAAGCCAAAGGTAAGTTGAAGATTCCTCTCTTCACCCTATGGGAAATCACTTCTAGTGTTCTGCTACTTCTTCCTGTGTACAGTAGGCTGTGTCCCATTGACATAGCTACAGAGGCATGGATACCCACTGATACTCCTATGTGTCCTCACGTTCCTGTGTGTACCAGTGTTTCACCCTAGGATAATAGTTGTGATGTATCCTAGAAATGTACACCGGTTGCTACTACAACAGGAGGCAATTAATATTCTTAATAACCAGGTCACCCCTATACTAGGCCTTTGCTAGGTTGTGTGCTATGTGGTCTTTGGTGATTTGGTCTTGTCCTCCACAAAGTGTCCTTGCACCTGTTATCACCTGGATTCCAGGAACTACCAACCATTGGTTTTGAGGAAAGTCCCCTGGTCTGCTACTAGGTTTTGATACCAATGAAGATCTCTTAGGCAAAACTTCGAATACAAAGAATATCAGATGGCCAAGAGGTGTAATAAGGAATACCTGATATTGCAATCTCAGAGTTTTCTGAAGTTGCAGGCCTCCTCTTCCCTGAAATATCCCGAGTTGGTCGACTGGAATTTCAGTTGGATGAAAACTTCTAGGGTTTCAATTTGCTCGAATTCTCCCTATTTATAGCTGGGAGAATCAGGTTAAAGGATAGGAGTAAAAATTCGATTTGAAATAGGTTTGGATAAATGATATCCAGTTCAAGATTTGAACAGGGGATATGGTGTGTCATTTGAATTCAATTTGAATTTGAATTCAATTAGGTTCGGCTGCTAGAAAGCTTAGTCATGACCTTTTGCATAAAGGTCCCTGTTATTACCTATATTACCTTTTGATCCTATATTATCCACTTGGTCCATCTATTAGTAAATAAGTAAAAACCAATATAACACCTAACAATGTACGTGACAAATAATTTGTAAAAAAAATAAGACAAAATAAAATTTAAAAAAATACGAGGATAAAATTGGTCAAGGGTTGACAACTCTACCCCCCTAAACAAATTTCGTCCTCGAAATTTAAATGAACCATGGTCTGTTAGAAGAGTAGCTTAACAGTTTGCTATAGAATAATTGCAAATCAAAATTAATGCTAACACTATAATCTACTGAAAATCTCTGCCATTTGCTCCTTGTGGTGTTGTCGCGTTCTTCTTCGGGCAGTCTCGAGATAAGTGCTGGTTGGATCCACAAGTGTAGCACAATCCTAACCATCTTCGGCAGTTTTCTTGGACGTGGCCTCTTTTCTTGCAATAGTGGCAGGTGGGTGCGTCTTGGACTTGTTGTGGGGCTGTTCGCGGTTGCTGATAATGCGGCTGTGCTGAGGACTTCTCGGAAATGTTGGGGCGTTTCGCTGGTGCTGATTGGTTGTTGCCTCCTCCGAATGCGTCTCGACTCCTCTTCGTCTTGTGATTCAGTTCTTCCTCTACAACTTGGGCGACTTCTAGAATCTCCTCGTAAGTGGTGGCTCGACTGGTGGCAATGGCTAGGCGAATCTCGTGAGATAGTCCCTTCCGGAACCGTCGTGCTTTGTCTTTCGGGGTGCTGACTAAGTTCTCCGCAAAGCGACTGAGGCGTAAAAACTCTGATGTGTACTCGTCGACGGTGCGGTTGCCCTGCTCTAGGTGCTCGAACTGTCTAATCAATGTCTCTCGCGCTACGTATGGATAGAATTTCCTCTTGAACAGTCGCTTGAACTCCTTCCATGTTACGTCTGGAGCAGAAAATCGGGGCTCGCCTTGGTACCATGTCCGCGCGATATCGAAAAGCTGTCCACTGACTGACTCTATCTTCAGATCTTCTGGAATTTGGGCCATCTTCAGATACCTCTCCACGTTCTCTAGCCATTCGTCGGCGTAGACGATCCCCTCTGTCCCATAGAATGGCATGGGACTAAAGTCCATGAAGTGCTTGGGATTCCCCGGACGCTGTCGCGGAGCATCCCTTTGCTGGAGAACCTCTCGCAAAGTATCGCGAATGATGTTGGCCTGTTGTTGCATAAGTCCCAGCATGGTAATGTTGTCCATAGCTGGTGGCGGAGGCAGAACATGTGATAGATACATCGTCGGGGCTGGATATATCGCCGACGGTGTTGGTGCTGGGTGCATGGCTGGTACCGGACGTGGAACTCCAGGCGGTATGACAGATGCTGGTGGCAGACCGGGTACTGGTGGTGGAGTCTGCGGAAGAAACTGTGGAGGTGGTGGAATATCGCCCCTGCGGAATCTCGAGTGCTGCGGCTGATTGCCCATATGAGTGAGCTGGCCTCCTTGTGTTGATGGAGTCATGTACTGTAACCCCTCTTCCCGAATCTTGAATTTTATTATTTATTTATTTATTTTTAGCTTTAAATATTTCTAAATAGTAAATAACTTTCATTTTAAAGTTCTATTCTAGATATTTTGATTGACGGAAGAGTTTATCAAGTTATTAAACAATTTTTGTATTTATAGAAAAAAATATTCTGGAATTTGTTGTACCAATTATTATTTTTATTAAATTTTGATATTTATACTAGAAAAGTACTTGGTAGACTACTATCAATTATTTTAAAGAATTAATTTTTATGATTTTCTGTTAGAAATACCATTTGATAATATTTAGATATTATTTCCAATTCCTATTATGAGGAAACTTCAAGTTAGATTGATTTGTAATTATATGCTTTAAAATAAGAATTAATATTAATGATTTGTATTTATATGATTAAATTGAATGTTAATTAGAATTATTGTAGTAATCAATTTTCGATTAAGATTAAATAAATTAATATTATCGAGTATATGTATATATATATATAATATAAAGTGTATGTGTATATATATAAATATATATATGGTATATGTATACGTATAGGAAAAATATAGGGATATATATATTTTGTGTAAATATTTGTATATGTGTGTATATACAGATAATTATAAAGATAAATATTTGTGTGTAAATATATATATACATAGATATTATATATATTAATATCTATATAGATATTATATATATATGAGGATGTGATACTAGTAGGTAATATAAATAGAAAGGGAACCATCACTGTTCCGGGAATTAAGTAGCAAACCCATTCAAACCGCCCTCCCCATCTCAGTTTCCAACCGAGAAGGCCACCCCAAACCTTCCAAAGCTCAGCTTGAGCTAACCCGAGTATAACCAAACCGACCGCAAGTACAATAGAGTAGCAGCCCACAGGCTCGACTTTCTCCCCCAGCCCACAGTGGCAAACCCAACAGCAGAAGCTAAACAAAACCGAGCCCGAGAGGTTTGCGTATAAGTAGATGAGAGAGAGTTCGAGAGGAGAAATGTTGAAAACCTAATCCCGAACCCACGCCGACAACCCCAGTGCTGGGCGAACCACCCAGCGGCCGCGCGCCGCCGGGGGACCGCCGCCGCCGGCGCGGCAAGGCCGGACGAGACACGTGCGCGCAGCGAAACAGAGAACCCACAGCAGCACAGGCGCGCGGGAAGGCAAGTTCACAGCGACATTCCGTCGCGCACAAGCAATGGTTTTGCGATTTGTCTTTTGGGGTATGTTCCTAACCTATACGACATTAATTCCCTTCAAATAGTTTTGATCGACGCTTGCTAGGATTCCCAGAAAGTCGATCCAAAGATCGACCAAAACCTGTTCAAAAACAGGACGTTTAAACAGTCCAATCACCCATGTTTATCGATCGATTTCGATCGATCCAGTAGCCATTTAGAAATTCTACCTGAACACAATAACAGACAACCTGTAGGACTCCACAACCCTTTTTGCGGATTTGAAAACCATCGACTACGCGTCGAGAAATCGAATTCCAAAGTTTCCCAAAAATCTGTTTTCAAAACGTTGAAATTGCTCCACACGACGTGCGTCACGCCAATCGGGACGACGTGGTCGCGAACCGAAAGCATCGAAAGCTGCGTAACGGTTTCGTGGTCGTGTGGGCTTTGACGGAATTTAAATTGGTCGCATGTGCACGACGAATTTGATGCGTATCCGTCAAAATTCACCGTATCGTGCACGTTGCAAATTTCTCAATTACTTTGTGCACGTTCGCCAGATCGAGACGAAACTTGCGCCAACAGGTCCGTATCATTTTTCTGGTCCTGTATGCCAAGTTTGGTCCGATTCTGAGACCGTTGATAAAATCGTCGTTTTGTGGGCCCCACGGTCCCACTCAACGGGCGATTTTGTGCACGGCCCGCCGAAATCCAACTTTGGACATACGGCTGGGTTCGTATCAGAAAACTGGATCCGTAGACATGTAGTTTGATGACTTTAGAGACCAATGACTCTGGCACGCTTTTCGGTGCAAAGCGGGTCCAACGGCGGACATCGTTTTTGCCCGAAATTACCGTTTTGCCCCTGTGTCCAGAATTGGATTTAAGGACAGGCAATTCTAGCTAATTTGTCTATTCTGAGATCATTGGTATTGTCTATTTCAGCTTCCGGGGACTGTTGTACGGGTTTTGACTATTGTGGTAGATTGAGTGATTTG
Source organism: Iris pallida (assembly GCA_029216955.1). NCBI lineage: Eukaryota > Viridiplantae > Streptophyta > Magnoliopsida > Asparagales > Iridaceae > Iris > Iris pallida. The sequence goes on along the minus strand of JANAVB010042420.1, from coordinate 25,373,670 downwards.
GATCATCGGTTTCACCAGCATAGGACCACAGGCGAGTACAGTTTATTGTCTGCATTTCGATATTGATCTTTACTATATTTCATTGATTAGTCATTGGTTATGTGATATTTTTATACTCTATTATAAATTATTGAGTCGGGAACGAGAAGTACCAAGGATGTGTGATCCGACCGTAGACATTGTAGATCTCGTAGACATTGTTTATTTTATGCAGTAGATCTCGTAGACATTGTAGATCTCGTAGACATTGTAGATCTCGTAGACATTGTTTATTTTATGCAGTAGATCTCGTAGACATTGTAGATCTCGTAGACATTGTTTATTTTCATGCAGTAGATCTCGTAGACCGTGCGGTGTAGTACCCCAGACCGATCACATGTCAAAGGTACTTCTAAAGGTGGAAAGTATAATGGTCTATTTATTACTATTGATTTTCTTACGGCTTTACTGTTATTTTCAAAACTCATGATTAATGCCTAACCTTTGTTTTATAGTCATTTTCTTTATTTGAAATTGCATTCAGTGAATTGTGCTCGTTCCATTCCTGACTGGAAACCAACATTTTCAGGTTAGCCGAGGATCACTTAGTTTGGGGAGTGATGGTATACTTGCAGACCGGAAGCCTAGAGATTAGCTAGCTAGTGGAGTTGTAGCCATTCAGATAATTGTACAAGTTTATATTTTTAGCAAATATAAAACTTGTGATCTTTGTAAATTAAATTAATTATGTGAATGAGCATTGTTTGTGATTTTGATCTTCATGGCCGTGACAGCGTTCTACCGCCGACACTGCGGCGTAGGCTGGCTTGGACACGTCTCGTATCCGTTTAAAAAAAAAAAAAAAACGGGTGCGGGTCGTGACATGTACGTGAAAGCGCCTCCTGTAGCTGGTGGAGTGTTCAGTGCAACATTGTTCCTGTCTTGAGAGTTCATCTTAGCTGGAACAAAGAAAATACTTTAGCCGTTGAAGAGATATCAAGCATGATGCAAGTCAAGAGTTCAATGAAATCAAGGATAGAATTCAAACAAGGAGTCAAGACATGTGGATGAGATCCTAAGTGTCTAATCCTATTCGCAGGCTCACGATGGTACAACGACGTAACCGAAGTGATTAACGTAGACCTGTATGGGCCACCAAAAAAACTTGTCACGACCCGTACCCGCTTTTCGGATACGAAACGTGTCCAAGCCCAGCCTACGCCGCAGTGTCGGCGGTAGTACGCTGTCTAAACTCAAGTCACGGCAATCTAGAATCACGCGAAAACTATATCTCATCCACAGAAATAATCATGTCACAGTCAAGATCAAAGAAAAGACATGAACTGAATAATACTAATGAATAAACTGAATATCAAGAATCACTGTCACGTCCGGTGGACACAAATCCACTACCAATAGACGGAGGAAAATAAAAGAATACATGGAGTAACTAACTGAATAAAAACTGGTAATCTAGACCACCTCAAGTGCAAGCGATGCGATCTGATGCTAACTCAAATCCACTCGTCTGTCCTACCTCAAGCTCGACTAACCTGAAGAGATCATCAGGTCCTCAGAGGACATAGCAAGATACATAATATACATGCCTATCTAGCAGTTTTATCATGCTCAAGAATAAACAAGAAGGAACAAGAACAAGACAATGACTACGAACACAAACACGAACACGAATATGAACACGAATACGAACACGAATACGAACACTAGAACAACTACGCGTAAATGAACTGCCGGATGAACGAATACACGAGATCAATGGAAGAACCAAACCCTCATCCCGAGTGTGGACTCACGGGTTTGAACTAAGCGCTAACCCTCGTCCCGAGTGTGGACTCTCTGGCTAGCTCACGGCAAGACACCCTCGTCCCGTGTGTGGACTCTCTGGTGTAAATGGTCAACCCTCGTCCCGTATGTGGACTCTCTGGTGCCATTTGATCACGACAAACACCCTCGTCCCGTGTGTGGACTCTCTGGTGCACCAAAAACCCTCGTCCCGAGTGTGGACTCTCAGGTTGTGTACAATGATAATCAAGGCTATGACAGTTCACTACACGCACTCGTTCTATGACACGACTCAAGCAAGGTACTGACGAGAACTCCAAATGTGAAATACAAGGCCAAAACATGAACATGGCTATAAACAATAAAAATAACTCCACAGAAAATAACACGAAAAAGCACATGTCCATAAATAATCCAAAAGCTGGAAACTGAAATACAATACATGTAAATAAAACTGTAGAGGGAGGCAAGGTATACTTGCCTTAGGTCCTGAGCTGCAGATATAGATTACAACGCGTAACAGTGTCCAAGTATCATGTTTAAAGAATTTACAATGTGAGTAAGACGATGGTAACCCATGATAATTACCTACTAATCTCTAGGTCCATTTCTAGGCCAAGTTGGGTCTTATAGCTTGTTAGCATACTGGGGTACTCCTAATCTTGTTTGGTTCTAACCCCTAACAGTACTAGGCATTGGCCACACCTACGGGTTCTTGATACAAGGATTTGTGAATACTATTACCCTTCCAACTGAAAAATGACCAAATTCATGGATGATTTAACATGGACTGCTACTGCAGGCACTTTCCTGTTCAATACATATATACATATACCCTTGTTGCTTTCCTAATGCAGGGCTGCAAGGTTCTAATGGAAATTCATAAGTAACTAAAGAGCTTCTGGCATAAGTGTACTCAATTATCCTATACTGATTTGGAATTCAAAAGATAATACCCTTCTTAAACTTAATGTGTCTAAAATACAACCTGTTACCAAAACCTGAACCATTCCTTTTATTTTCATCACAGTTGGCACCCAAACAAGAGGCTCAGATACGTTTTATAAACAGAGAAATCAGCTACAGGAAAGGGCCAAACAATGTATTGACACTCAAGTAAATGGACTGCTATCATTTCAATATAGATATGGCTGATACAGGATTCACCAATATCCTGTGGACACTTGTGCTATAACTCCCCTGCATTTCACCCCTGTACATTAGCTTATACTAGGAATCTGTTACAATGATACTGTGTCATTTGTGAATCCAGTTCACGATTTGAATCACCAAGTGGCCTCACCTCTCCACTATCCTTCCTGTTTCACATTTTGTCCTAATCTCCCAGATTGCTCTGCCATACCCTGTAGTGTTAGTACCTGCAAGTGTATCTGTTCTTTGATTTGGGAAGTTCAAGTATTCTTATCAGATATGTAGCCATGGATACCCATTTTACTTGACATTCACTGCTGCCCATGTATCTCCTAGGAGTCTGGTGCTTTAAGGAAATACTCAAACCTCTATCTGGTATAAAACCATTTTGAACACCCTCTATTTCCTATGAGTTGAACTGAAGTCACTTCAAAGTCTGAATATAACTGAACCTGCAAGTCCATGAGCCATGCATCCTTTTTTGGACTTTGGTGTACAGCAGACTAAGGTTGCAATTTGGGGTGTCAATTTGCTGTGGGCTAAGGATTGGTGAACCTAAGAGTGTATCTAGTATAAGATACACTTAAACATCTGACATCAATTTTATTGCATCCTATAACCCCTACTGTATATGCAGGAACCCAAAACTCATTCCTACATACTGGTACACCCTAGTACATTAGGATACTCTCCACCCATATCCCTGTTAGTCCCAAACCAAGGCTAAGTCATGTTGTATCAGTGATGCCCTATACCTCATCTATTTCTGATACCATAGATGTGAATAGGAACCTGTCACGACCCGCTCCCGAATAATCGGACACGAGTCGGACACGCCCAGCCTTCGTCGTTAGACACGACGAAGTAAGCTGTACCAAGCTAGGGAAAACTAACCAGATAAACATGAAAATATAGAATCACAGCATCTAAAAACGTATCCCAGAATGATCACCAAAATCCACAAATCTAGATATCATAATGTACGAGTCATCAAGAATGAAATGTACATGAATTCTAAAGACAATATCTAAGAGTAAAACTAACAGTCTAAACCTGAAATCTCAAGCTAAGTCATGACCATCCTGCTCAGCCAAAATCCCGGGCTCTGGCCCATAGGGTAGAATGATATCCTGCAAGTATACCTGCAACTTATCCAGTCAGGAGCGGAGCAAAGTACAATTCTAGGTAATGAACAAGACATCATGATATGAAAGTACAAGGGAACATGGTATGTAAAGTACAGGAGAACATGGTATATAAGTACATGAAAGAAACAGTGTGTAAAGTACATGAAAGAACATGGTATGTAAGAACATGAAAGAACATGATATGTAAGCACCTGAAAGAACATGATATCATGGAATCACAGGAAATAAGTACAAGGTATATCTCCTGCATGTGTGTACTATATTTAAAATATAACTAAATATGTGACCGGCTAGGGGTAAGCACATGAAAGCACCTGAAAGCACATGAAATGGTACGGCTTAGGACCCGCGTGCACGATGCGGGGTCTAAGCTAAACACACCTGAGTTATTTCTTGGGATTGGTCACATAGATAGTATATTTCCCCACCCCAGGTACAAGTAATAAGAACAAGGGAACATGAGCACCAGAAAGTACATGACGTGTTACAATGTATCAATCAAGAAAGCACAGGATATAATGAAATGCACAAGACCATAGAATGTACTTGCCTTTGCTCTGGGAAGATCGGGAATAGGAAGATAGTAGTCTCTATGTCCACCTGAATTTGATAATGCGTACAAGTTGGTTAGTTCTAATACTGCACTAACTAATTAGGTTTTAACTAAATAATCTAATTATTTATCAATTCACCATTTACTATTAAGAAGCTAACTTGTTTTACAAAATAAACTTTTCCATTCATATTTAATATAGAAAATACCATGAATTATATAGAGCACCTATATAGGATATAAATACCAGGTTGAATAGAGTTATTCTATAATTTAAGCTCTTAACAAAAAATATACCACAGGTTTACTAAGATAGCACCAGCCACTGGGATTAGATCCAGAAACCTCAGTTTTCACAATCTTAAAGAAACAAGATTCACAAACCGAAATCTATTACTAAATTGCTTTAACCAAATTTAGCCATAGGAGCAGCTCATCAACCCTGCTATAGAAGCAAAAATCAAAGTCCCAATGATTCGAACAGTCCAACATAACCCAGCTTCCTTGTAGATGACTCCAGCACTCAACCCAATTCCCAAATAGTTCAAATGCAAACAAGAATTTAAAAGCCAAAACACTAGGTCACAACTGGTATAGTCTAACACTCATCAATCACCCTTATCTATAATCAACCTGTACACACGAGCTTAACCCCATACCATAATATTCAAACGAATATGTAAGAATATTACAACTCAGTATAAATACAGAAACAAGTGAGTTTCATTCAAAAATATTTAAACAGCAGATTGAACCCCAAAATATTATTACTTATAAGTAACCACTCCCACTCTGGATATCCTACGATTTAGAAGAAAGGATGAAGTTAAACAACCATTTAGTTAAAGTATTCAGAACCAAAGCCTACTGTAACATATCCAGGTAGAACATCTACAAACCAAATTAAACAAAAGGCCAAACAGCTACTGCTCAACAGAGTGCCTTTGAATAGTCGACAGTTATCCCTCATCATGCAACTGAGGGTTCAAAAGAAAACAGAAATCTTTAAGGCTGGGTTACAGTTCTATATCCGACCACAAGCAATCCCAAGTCATAAAATTGACAGGCAACATTGTGAAGAAAAACTGTAAAGACAAAAGAACATCGATACCAATTGATCATTAAGATAGTCATTACCAGCACCAACTTGTCACAGAGATCCATTAATCAAATAGAGAAATCTCTTAAAGGAAATAGAGCCCTTCTATTGTATCAGGGATTAGATTCAACTGGACTAAAACAAGTAATTCACTAACAAAATCAATACTCAGTCAAAAGAACAAAATAAGAATTTAACACATCATTTGTTAATCACTGCTGGTTCGAACTCCTACTCCACAACTACACCCAACTTCGAAATCCCACGTCCATAAGAAGGGTGCCTAGCATCAGGAATTGTCCAGGCTCGACACCACCAATCGGACACGATCCGCAACTGGTTCATCCTAACATTGCTGCCAATTCTATTTGAGAACACAGACACTTCACAGCTTCCTGAACATCAACAACCAACTGCAGACCCAAAAATACGGACACACCAACGTAGTTCAATGGCTGGACACGAAGAAGCCTCAGTCACGTACACATAAAAACTGCTACAGTCTGACACAAGCCAATGGATACGCCGACACCAAATCAAATTCAGAGACGTATAACAATTTCTGAAATGCTGATATAGATAGGTACCTGAAGAATGGAAATCCAGAAGGGAATGCAGACGCGATCTCGGAGAATCGGACACTGTCCCATGTGTCGGACGCCAACGTTGTCTGCTCGCCCATTCCTTCCCAGAGACAAAGTAACGAACACCTGATGTTCGAGATAGAGGAGTAGATTAAATGGTTAATTCGACCCGTTCCTTGGTTTAGGTCAAGAACATCGAACAGGGATCGATCCATTGGTCAAAGAAAATTATAAATACTCAAATTCGAACTGAACAAATTTGTGAGTACAGCCGACACCAAAACAATTTGACCAACCAATCCTCTTCAATCTGATCGACACAACAAAAGGATCGAGAAAGGGAAATTTATCTCTATCGTTGTCGCCGGAGAAGAATAGGGTTTCGATCGATCACCGCCGACGAAGGCTTGCGGACGGAGTAGAACAGGGGCTGTCTTCAGTCGCCGGAGCCGAATCATCGCACCGTCGTCGCTCGTCGTTTGTCGTAGAGAAGGTCGCTGGTGCCGCCAGAGGGGGGGGGTCATCCTGCCGTCGCTGTGGTGGGGCCTCCGCCACCGGAGTGATGCATGCGGTCGTCGTCGGAAAAGCCACGCACAGTCGGCTCACCGAGATCTCGCCGTCAGGGAGAGCAGAGCACTGATCCGTCGATCATCCTCTGCCGAGAGCTTCGGACGTCGTCATCATCATCGTCGCGGTCGATCTGTACTCGTCGCCGTCGCCGGAGAGATCGGCTTCGTCGCCGCTGGATAATACCGCCGCCGGAAAGAAGAAGTGTAGCCCCCGTCGTCGGTCGCCGGGCTAGGGCCATCGCCGCTCACCGGCGAACCAGAAAATTAGGTTTAGGGTTCGACGAACAGAGTTGGGGAAGAAATGGGAACAGCTCGAAAAAAAAATAGAATGAAGAATGGTTTCATTCTCTCACTTCCTCCACAGACTCAAATAAAGGGAAAATTGTAACTTTGCACAAAACACCCCCCGCTTGGAAGAGTTTTTATATAAGCCCCTCCGCCCCGAAAATTTTGTAAAAACAGCCTCTGCCTTTTCATTATTTCCAGAAATGATAAAAATCAGTTAAAAAACTTATTATAATTATAATTATTTAAAATAAAGGTGAGGGGACCACTAAATTGGTTGTAACAACTTTTTGAAATTGAAATTGCTCCCAATTTAAATTCCCTCCAAAATAGATCATCAAAATTATTAGTTAAATAAAATATTAACCTCTTATTTGAAACCTGAATCAACAATTGCTATTATTAGAAATCATTTTTTTTTCTCAAAACTGGGATGTGGAGTTACAAATCTTTCCCCCTTAAAATAATTTCGTCCTCGAAATTCGAGAGACAAACAAAACAATCTCAAAGCAAAATCTCAAGAAGGTTCAAACACAATTCATTTTTTATTGTATTTTTAAAAAAATATTAATATCAAAGTACACTCAAATAAACAAGCTGGGATAGCGTTCCCGCATCTCGTCCTCGTACTCCCATGTGGACTCTCCCGAAGAGTGGTGTCCCCACATGACGCAAACAAGTGGAATGGTCTGGTTCCGCAGTTGTTTCTCCCTCCTATCCAAGATCTCCACTGGCTGCTCCTCGTAGGTCAAGCTCGGACCCGCCTCTAGCTCTGAATAGTCCACCATATGGCTCGGATCTGGAATGTAGCGTCGAAACTGGAATACTTGGAAAACATCATGCACTCTCTCCAAGCTAGCTGGAAGCGCTAGTCAATATGCCACCCTACCAGTACGCGCCATCACGTCGAAAGGCCCGATGAATCTCGGACTGAACTTCCCGCCCTTGTCGAAACGAATGACACCTCTAGTCGATGAGATCTTCAGGAATACTCTATCTCCAACCGCGAACTCCAGTGGCCGTCTGCTGCTGTCCGCCCAGTACTTTTGCCGATCATGTACAACTCTGAGACGTTTTGAGCCTTTCAGACCAAATATGATAATTACACACAAGAAGTTGAAATAACACGATCTAACAATGATCAAAATCAAATAGGCACGAGATGGAATGAAGTTTCAATTACAATTTAGAAACGCAAAGTCATGAAGATACAACTATTAAGTACGATCAAAATTTGATAGTTTAACACCAGTGGACAAAGACAAGATAGGAAAATCAAGGTCAGATAGTCATGATTTAAGATTGAAGTTTAGACAAGACATGAACGAAGTATGGAATTAAAATCTGGCAATGTATAATTTGAGGAAATCAATGATCTAATGATAAAATGTTAGAAGAGAAATTAGCAAGGTTGATTTAGGAAACGTACGAAATATATTCAGGAGGTACAATATCAATAAGGATGAACGTGCAAGGATCTGTGATTTTTTGAAAACCAATAATCATATGAAAAAGGAAATATAATTTCCATGATACTCGAGAACATATAGGTATTTGAAATCACTTTGCTTAGAATCCCTACCCCGCCAGTATATATCTGACTGCAGTGGACTTCCGGCTCTGTGACTCAAATAACAATATGTCACCGAATATTCTGTGCACTATATCCATTTTTCAACAATCATCAACGAAGCAACCCAAGAGATCACAACATGAAGAATATGACAAGTCTCGACAGTACTCGAAAACCTATGATTGTCTGAATCACTTCAACTTAAAGTTCCTGCCTCGCCAGTGCGCTACTGGCTGCAGTGAACCCTCAGTCTCCATAATCCAGTTAATGGCTGTAGCGCACAACTGTCATGCCATAGTAGGTCATCAAATAGTCTTGCGACTTTATCCCTAAAAATTTCAAAAGGGTTTCAAGGAGTTCAAAATAAGTTTCAATAGTCCAGGTCACGGAAATGGTGAAGTTACCTGACTGTTTGAATACAAGAATTTATTAGGTACTATGAAGTAACACGGAATCCAATCGAAGAGTAGTGAGTACAAAAGAGCAACCAGGGAGATTTAAAATTTCAGACAGGGCAAAGTTTCAAATTATGACGAAATATCAACTGATATCTGGAATGGTAACAAGATTTCATATATAGGACATTATCCCGAAGGGATAACAGAGTCTCGAAGGATGAACAGTAACAAGGCATCAAGTATAAGAAAATGTCGCAAAATAAGAAATAAATCGCGCATTGGAAGCGAAGTTCAACAAAATCTCAAGTAACAACAAAATCTCGAACAGATCCCGAATGGGAAATGAAATCTCCAATAGTATACAAAGTCTCATTAGAACTAAAATATCAACAAAATTGCAGATGGAAAGTAATTCTCGAACAAGAAGCAAGGTCATGACTAGTGAGGAGAAATAGGGTATCAAGTAGAGAATAGGGAACAAGCATTAAATGGTGAGTATGAAACAAGCGAAATCTCAAATAGGAAACGAGGTCAATAAGGTCGTGAACAAACAAATTTTTGAATAGGAGGCAAAATCTCGAAGGAAAGCAAGGTTCCGAATAGGAGACAGGATCTCAAAATCACGATTAGAAAACTAAATTTCAATAAAGCCTCGAATAGAAAACTGAAACGAGTAGGAAGCAAGATCGAAACAAAGTAGTGGACAACAACTCTCAAATCAAAAATCATGAATGGAAAACAAGTCTTATAATAGAGAACAAGTCATAATCCCAAAATAGGAAAAATAAATCTTCAAACCTTCAAAGGAATCCTCCACAATGTCCTGAATAAGACGAAGCTTAAACAAGGTTTCGAATAAGGAATAGGGTTTCGAAATGATATCTCGAGTAGGAATTAAATCTCAATTAACACGAAGTTTGATGAGGGAACAAAATTTTCAAATAGGAGCCAACACTAGGAAACAAAATCATGAATGATGAATATGCAAACGGTATCGATTAATGGATTTCAAACAATTATCAAATTGTGGATCTGAAACAAGTTTACCGAACAGAAAACAATATCTCGAAATAAATTTCGAATATCAATCAAGGTTTCAAAATGGAAACAAGAAGTTTCAAGAAATGATCTAGGTGCTTAAAGAAATTTAAGGGAGGCTGGATTGCTAATCAGAAACATGGTTCTTCCAACCATGCAAAAGAAATCTTCTGTCTTCAGTCTATCTTCCATATTCCTCCGGAACAGAAATCTTTCTAACCTCCTTCAATTGTCCTGGCGTAGGCTGATCCCTGCGGTAGTGCTCCATGTGGTTGCCGAATCTAGAGAGGCTGGTCCCCTTGCTGTAGTCCTGGCGTGTTCGTCCTTGGGCAGTGTGATCAATGGTCTCCAGCAGTCCTTGACTTGGTGGGCAGGCGATTAGCAGCACAAGCATAGCCTTCGTCTTTTGCGGCACTCTTCGTAGTGGTGTCCTGAGCTGCGACAGAAATACAAATGATCGTCGGCTGAATCTGAATCTGGATCTCCTGTTGGGGCTGAAGTGCAGGGCTCTGGCAGGAATATATGGCTGCTGGCGTGCTGGCTGCTGAGATCTGCTCCTGATGATGCGACTGGTGATGTGACCGAAGAAACGCTGACTGAGTGTTGTGACGCTTTGCGGGTCCAGGGTAGTTGTTGTCTTTGTCATAAATCTTCATGTTCCTTCTGAGCTTTAGTTTCCCGTTGTGTCATATTGTCTGTGCTACATTCTGGATCTCCTGGCAGGTGGCTCTAATCTTCAGAGAAGTCGGGTCCTCAAAGACTTGGGTGATCTTCAGTGGTAACTCCAGGTTCTCGATCTGCTCCTTGGTGTAAGATATGCACTTGGTGTCGAAAAAATCCAAGTGTCTGAGAGTCTGGAAATCAGAAGTCCTTCCTGGCTCGGAGAGTGTATCCACAAGTCTGACTTGGAAAGGATGGCCTGCTTCCTCTGGTTGTCAAGGGACTCTTCAGACGTCTCCGTCAACTACGTACTACCCATAGGGATAGTAGAGTGATAGAAGGTAGTGGAAGCTCGGAAACGTCAAGTACAGGTGAATTGACAGTTCTGGTGTCGCATGCTTTTGAACTATCTGCAAAACAAAAAACTGTTAAAATAACCTAGACCTACATACAACAAGCGTTTATAGAATATTAAAATACCTGATACACCTGATATACCTGATATACCCTTATTTTCTGATTTTTCCTATGGTGTGATCAAGTTTCCCTAGTTTAATCAAGTCCCCCAATAGTACGCTAAGACCTAGGTACCATTAGGATAGACCTGCATGGGCCACCACTAAAAAACATGTCACGACCCGCTCCCGAATAATCGGACACGAGTCGGACACGCCCAGCCTTCGTCGTTAGACACGACGAAGTAAGCTGTACCAAGCTAGGGAAAACTAACCAGATAAACATGAAAATATAGAATCACAGCATCTAAAAACGTATCCCAGAATGATCACCAAAATCCACAAATCTAGATATCATAATGTACGAGTCATCAAGAATGAAATGTACATGAATTCTAAAGACAATATCTAAGAGTAAAACTAACAGTCTAAACCTGAAATCTCAAGCTAAGTCATGACCATCCTGCTCAGCCAAAATTCCGGGCTCTGGCCCATAGGGTAGAATGATATCCTGCAAGTATACCTGCAACTTATCCAGTCAGCAGCGAAGCAAAGTACAATTCTAGGTAATGAACAAGACATCATGATATGAAAGTACAAGGGAACATGGTATGTAAAGTACAGGAGAACATGGTGTATAAGTACATGAAAGAAACAGTGTGTAAAGTACATGAAAGAACATGGTATGTAAGAACATGAAAGAACATGATATGTAAGCACCTGAAAGAACATGATATCATGGAATCACAGGAAATAAGTACAAGGTATATCTCCTGCATGTGTGTACTATATTTGAAATATAACTAAATATGTGACCGGCTAGGGGTAAGCACATGAAAGCACCTGAAAGCACATGAAATGGTACGGCTTAGGACCCGCGTGCACGATGCGGGGTCTAAGCTAAACACACCTGAGTTGTTTCTTGGGATTGGTCACATAGATAGTATATTTCCCCACCCCAGGTACAAGTAATAAGAACAAGGGAACATGAGCACTAAGTACATGACGTGTTACAATGTATCAATCAAGAAAGCACAGGATATAATGAAATGCACAAGACCATAGAATGTACTTGCCTTTGCTCCGGGAAGATCGGGAATAGGAAGATAGTAGTCTCTATGTCCACCTGAATTTGATAATGCGTACAAGTTGGTTAAGTTCTAATACTACACTAACTAATCAGGTTTTAACTAAATAATCTAATTATTTATCAATTCACTATTTACTATTAAGAAGCTAACTTGTTTTACAAAATAAACTTTTCCATTCATATTTAATATAGAAAATACCATGAATTATATAGAGCACCTATATAGGATATAAATACCAGGTTGAATAGAGTTATTCTATAAATTAAGCTCTTAACAAAAAATATACCACAGGTTTACTATGATAGCACCAGCCACTGGGATTAGATCCAGAAACCTCAGTTTTCATAATCTTAAAGAAACAAGATTCACAAACCGAAATCTATTACTAAATTGCTTTAACCAAATTTAGCCATAGGAGCAGCTCATCAACCCTGCTATAGAAGCAAAAATCAAAGTCCCAATGATTCGAACAGTCCAACATAACCCAGCTTCCTTGTAGATGACTCCAGCACTCAACCCAATTCCCAAATAGTTCAAATGCAAACAAGAATTTAAAAGCCAAAACACTAGGTCACAACTGGTATAGTCTAACACTCATCATCACCCTTATCTATAATCAACCTGTACACACGAGCTTAACCCCATACCATAATATTCAAACGAATATATAAGAATATTACAACTCAGTATAAATACAGAAACAAGTGAGTTTCATTCAAAAATATTTAAACAGCAGATTGAACCCCAAAATATTATTACTTATAAGTAACCACTCCCACTCTGGATATCCTACGATTTAGAAGAAAGGATGAAGTTAAACAACCATTTAGTTAAAGTATTCAGAACCAAAGCCTACTGTAACATATCCAGGTAGAACATCTACAAACCAAATTAAACAAAAGGCCAAACAGCTACTGCTCAACAGAGTGCCTTTGAATAGTCGACAGTTATCCCTCATCATGCAACTGAGGGTTCAAAAGAAAACAGAAATCTTTAAGGCTGGGTTACAGTTCTATATCCGACCACAAGCAATCCCAAGTCATAAAATTGACAGGCAACAATGTGAAGAAAAACTGTAAAGACAAAAAGAACATCGATACCAATTGATCATTAAGATAGTCATTACCAGCACCAACTTGTCACAGAGATCCATTAATCAAATAGAGAAATCTCTTAAAGGAAATAGAGCCCTTCTATTGTATCAGGGATTAGATTCAACTGGACTAAAACAAGTAATTCACTAACAAAATCAATACTCAGTCAAAAGAACAAAATAAGAATTTAACACATCATTTGTTAATCACTGCTGGTTCGAACTCCTACTCCACAACTACAACCCAACTTCGAAATCCCACGTCCATAAGAAGGGTGCCTAGCATCAGGAATTGTCCAGGCTCGACACCACCAATCGGACACGATCCGCAACTGGTTCATCCTAACATTGCTGCCAATTCTATTTAAGAACACAGACACTTCACAGCTTCCTGAACATCAACAACCAACTGCAGACCCAAAAATACGGACACTAGTTCAATGGCTGGACACGAAGAAGCCTCAGTCACGTACACATGAAAACTGCTACAGTCTGACACAAGCCAATGGATACGCCGACACCAAATCAAATTCAGAGACGTATAACAATTTCTGAAATGCTGATATAGATAGGTACCTGAAGAATGGAAATCCAGAAGGGAATGCAGACGCGATCTTGGAGAATCGGACACGGTCCCATGTGTCGGACGCCAACGTTGTCTGCTCGCCCATTCCTTCCCAGAGACAAAGTAACGAACACCTGATGTTCGAGATAGAGGAGTAGATTAAATGGTTAATTCGACCCGTTCCTTGGTTTAGGTCAAGAACATCGAACAGGGATCGATCCATTGGTCAAAGAAAATTATAAATACTCAAATTCGAACTGAACAAATTTGTGAGTACAGCCGACACCAAAATAATTTGACCAACCAATCCTCTTCGATCTGATCGACACAACAAAAGGATCGAGAAAGGGAAACTTATCTCTATCGTTGTCGCCGGAGAAGAACAGGGTTTCGATCGATCACCGCCGACGAAGGCTTGCGGACGGAGTAGAACAGGGGCTGTCTTCAGTCGCCGGAGCCGAATCACCGCACCGTCGTCGCTCATCGTTTGTCGTAGAGAAGGTCGCTGGTGCCGCCAGAGGGGGGGTCATCCTCCGTCGCTGTGGTGGGGCCTCCGCCACCGGAGTGATGCATGCGGTCGTCGTCGGAAAAGCCACGCACAGTCGGCTCACCGAGATCTCGCCGTCAGGGAGAGCAGAGCACTGATCCGTCGATCATCCTCTGCCGAGAGCTTTGGACGCCGTCATCATCATCGTCGCGGTCGATCTGTACTCATCGCCGTCGCCGGAGAGATCGGCTTCGTCTCCGCTGGATAAGACCGCCGCCGGAAAGAAGAAGTGTAGCCCCCGTCGTCGGTCGCCGGGCTAGGGCCATCGCCGCTCACCGGCGAACCAGAAAATTAGGTTTAGGGTTCGACGAACAGAGTTGGGGAAGAAATGGGAACAGCTCGAAAAAAAATAGAATGAAGAATGGTTTCATTCTCTCACTTCCTCCACAGACTCAAATAAAGGGAAAATTGTAACTTTGCACAAAACACCCCCCGCTTGGAAGAGTTTTTATATAAGCCCCTCCGCCCCGAAAATTTTGTAAAAACAGCCTCTGCCTTTTCATTATTTCCAGAAATGATAAAAATCAGTTAAAAAACTTATTATAATTATAATTATTTAAAATAAAGGTGAGGGGACCACTAAATTGGTTGTAACAACTTTTTGAAATTGAAATTGCTCCCAATTTAAATTCCCTCCAAAATAGATCATCAAAATTATTAGTTAAATAAAATATTAACCTCTTATTTGAAACCTGAATCAACAATTGCTATTATTAGAAATCATTTTTTTTTCTCAAAACTGGGAAGTGGAGTTACAGAACCGGCTTGTACAGCAGTATTAATGAGTACCAGCATGTATATGTCAATATCTCATGGATAATCAAGGAAGGTCTATCAGAGAGAAGTGCTAAGATATTCTTAGGACTTGGGAATAACTCATAGGTCAATATCAGCACCCTACTCTCTACCCTGTTTTGCTCGAGCTACCCATGGGCTGTCAGGACACCCAGTAAATGGACAGGTTGTCAAAATAGGGTCTGATATTACACATGATGTGGCTATACAATATATGTATTGAGGTGGGCTGCTCTCTACGGGTATCAATCAATTCGTACGAGATTGGAACTGGTCCTGCCTAGGCTTGCAGTTATTCCTAGGACTCTACCTAGATACTTGGTCCTTAAATGCACTAATCAAGGAAGTTCTGAGGACTCCTATCCAACAGGTGAAGTGAAGGTCCAAGATGTGACAAAATCCTAAAGGTGGGATCATTGCATTGAGCATATGATATCAAGAATACAACCTGGTAGCTAGTGTTAAATATGACACCAAAGTAACAAGCCTAATGTCAGGAGTTTATGAATCGAAAGCCAAAGGTAAGTTGAAGATTCCTCTCTTCACCCTATGGGAAATCACTTCTAGTGTTCTGCTACTTCTTCCTGTGTACAGTAGGCTGTGTCCTATTGACATAGCTACAGAGGCATGGATACCCACTGATACTCCTATGTGTCCTCACGTTCCTGTGTGTACCAGTGTTTCACCCTAGGATAATAGTTGTGATGTATCCTAGAAATGTACACCGGTTGCTACTACAACAGGTTGCAATTAATATTCTTAATAACCAGGTCACCCCTATACTAGGCCTTTGCTAGGTTGTGTGCTATGTGGTCTTTGGTGATTTGGTCCTGTCCTCCACAAAGTGTCCTTGCACCTGTTATCACCTGGATTCCAGGAACTACCAACCATTGGTTTTGAGGAAAGTCCCCTGGTCTGCTACTAGGTTTTGATACCAATGAAGATCTCTTAGGCAAAACTTCGAATACAAAGAATATCAGATGGCCAAGAGGTGTAATAAGGAATACCTGATATTGCAATCTCAGAGTTTTCTGAAGTTGCAGGCCTCCTCTTCCCTGAAATATCCCGAGTTGGTCGACTGGAATTTCAGTTGGATGAAAAATTCTAGGGTTTCAATTTGCTCGAATTCTCCCTATTTATAGCTGGGAGAATCAGGTTAAAGGATAGGAGTAAAAATTCGATTTGAAATAGGTTTGGATAAATGATATCCAGTTCAAGATTTGAACAGGGGATATGGTGTGTGATTTGAATTCAATTTGAATTTGAATTCAATTAGGTTCGGCTGCTAGAAAGCTTAGTCATGACCTTTTGCATAAAGGTCCCTGTTATTACCTATATTACCTTTTGATCCTATATTATCCACTTGGTCCATCTATTAGTAAATAAGTAAAAACCAATATAGCACCTAACAATGTACGTGACAAATAATTTGTAAAAAAAATAAGACAAAATAAAATATAAAAAAATACGAGGATAAAATTGGTCAAGGGGTTGACAACTACACATATATACATATGCATATATTGGTATTCAACATTAGGTCTATAATCATGGCATTTCAAATGGTTATATAAACTTATATATTACAACACAATATGCTAACATATATATAATATACATACATAGCTAAGTTAACTGTATTCATAAATACTTATTTAAGAGGCTATGTGTGTGTATGTGAACATGACAAAGGGGCAAGTGAGGGTTAAATGGGCATACATAGTGTATACATACCAAAGAGTATCAAAGTGTAAGTGAACAAAGTGTCAAGTGTGATAGTGTCTACATAGTGTAAGGGGTACATGAGGTAATATAGGATTTGTGTTAACATAGAACATTATATCTCATTAACTTGTATATTGCATACATTATATCTATTATTACATTACATTCATGCTTGCATTCATTCATCATTCATTTATTCTCTTGCACTACTATATGCACCATACATTACATACTATGGAACCTACATATTCATTACAAGCCATACTTATACATGCTTACATTAAATAGGATACTTACACCTCATACATCATTTATTTAAACATTTACTCATGCTTGCATTCTCTATTTAATTACATAATGCATATACATTAACATGGGTTAAAATCAAATAGAACATTATATTACACACAAGGGTGCACAAAATGCATATGCCGAATAGTAACTCCTACTAATAATCAATACTGTACCATCTCAGTATGAATTAAAATCTAGGATTAAAGTATGTTATAGATCTATGTGTTAGCTTTCCGAAACTTCAAACGGATCGCGTTTTCGTTTCCGGAAACTCCCGGAATCGCGAAAACACCGAGAACGCGTTTGTCTTTCGTATAGCTGACACTTAAATAATTCTCTAGAAGGTTACAGAAAGAATTAGGCCTATTAATATATGTTTTTGGAAAGCTAACTTCAATACGCTTCTTTTAAAAAAAATGAAAGATTAAACCGAGTTTTGAGCTAGAAGTTATGACATTTCTAAGTTAGGGCTGAAATTAAAAACGTGGATAAAAATTATGACGGATTTGGGTAGTTTGAGACAAAAGAACACAAGTATATAACATAATATATCAAGAACTCACTCTCTACACTAATATGTATATATGAAACACTATAGAACACATCTCCAATACAAAAATATGAGATTAAACATGTAATAATTCATTCATACATAACAACAACACATAGTGTGTCCAAATTTGGGATTTTCCCACATGGACACAACCACAACACAAAGGACACTCATATGACCTCCAAATGGACACGAAATGGACACAAATGGAGATACAACCATGGGGGTCATTCCTATGGGTTCAAAATAGACCTATATGCATGAGAAAATGAAAAGGAGAAGGGATTTATACCTCCCGGTAGATCGAATCGAAGAAAAGCCTTCCCGGAGCGACACCGACACGTAGAGATTCCAAAAGGACACGAACGAGCTCCAAATCCTCCCAAACTTGGGTAGCTTCCTCCTTAGCTAGAATGGAGAAGGAAAGAAGAAGATTTGGTGGTGAAATGGAATGATTTGGTAGAAAAATTGCTAGGGATTGCTCTCTAGGAATTGGGAAAGAACAAGAGAGAGAAAAATAGATGGATAATGACAAATGGGAGGCTCAGCCCTATCCTTATTGTGGCTGGCCATAAAGGTGGTTTTGTCCTATTAGGAAAAGTCCAAAAGCCCCTTTTCTAGTCTATTTACTAATACATTGGTAAGGGGTTAAGTCGGAGGTAGTTTGGTCAATCCTAAAACACTAATCCATATTAATACTAACCAAAATAATTAGTCTAGTCACTAACTAAAATTAATATCATGTGGACTAAAATTAATATCATGTGGGCCATGCCTAACTAGTGTGTGGGTCCCACTAGAGTCAAACTACCCCCGGGTCCCCGTTTCAAGTCGGATTGAGTTAAAATTCGAACCCAACTCAAATAACCCCAAAACAATATCATAAATAATAAAATAAATTTCAACCCAAAAATAATATCATAAATAATAAAGTAAATTTTAAAAATATTCAAAAATGTAAAATGACAAAAATACCCCTGTTTCTGAAAATTGGGGGTGACACGACTGGCGAGGCAGAAACTATGTAGCCATAGATAAAGTTGACTGTCCTCCGACCCTCATCTCTCGGCAATGATGATACGACAACCTATCACTATATCTTATATATATAGTAGTAGATGATGTCTTAGTATTACATTATGTGAGTTCATCTTGATTCTGTTACATTCTTCAGATACTACATAAGATAAGAACATATACTACACCATATGTACAGAACATAGATGATTCACACTAATGTATGCTAGAATGAATTTTAGGGTTGTGTTCTGAGCCATCCGTCATCTGCTACTTGGCAAAAAATTGAATTTATTGTACTTTATCTGCTTTCGAAAATGTACTCAAATTACATGATGGTTCCTTTAGTTAGCTTGCTTATGTTACAATTATATTAGCTTGCTTACCAGATGGCACCCATGACCCGAGGAGCGGTACGTCGTTTGAGGGAAACAGTGAATGCTGAGGTGGCTCCTCCTACAGTTAAGGAGGAAGTGGCGCCGGTTGCTAGTGAGACCGGGAGTTCTATTCATCCAGCACCGGTAGCTAGTGAGACCGAGAGGACTCTTCATGCAGTCCTTGCAAGGGACGACAGCTCTCCTCGCGCCAAAAATCTCGCTTTTTCGAGGTGGTTGCGTGAACGTATCACTGAGCGTTTGCGTGAGCAGCGTGGTTCTCATTAGCTATTAGTACTTATTTGTATTCGACTATTTGTATTGGGTTATTTTTGTATTAGACTATTTGTATTGGACTACATATATGAATTAGTACTATGTCAATCTCTGGATTGTATTGGTATTACGACTCTCATCCCTAGGCAATGATGATACGACAACCAACCAGAGAGGATACTCTGAGAGATCCATCTGAGTAGGACGTATACTCTGAGAGATCACCTTTACAAGTATGATATCAGTAGTGGGATTGAGTGTGTACGTCCTACTCAGATGGGTCTCTCACTATTACTATTTTTTTCTGACAGCATGGTGGATGTGCTCCGTCAACAGATTCTTGCTCCGAGCCAAAACTTTGTCCCGGAGCTCAAGTGGACATCCTTGCTGTAGAGCTCGAGTGAGAGGTTCCTGACAGCATGGTGGTCTTCTTTGTCAAAGTATTCATGCTCGTCCCACAACCAATGTGTGATGAGCACGGATACTTTGACAAAGGAGACCACCATGCTGTCATGAACCTCTCACTCGAGCTCTACACCAAGGATGTCCACTTGAGCTCCGAGGCAAAGTTTTGGCTCGGAGCAAGAATCTGTTGACGGAGCACATCCACCATGCTGTCAGAAAAAATAGTAACGGTGAGAGACCCATCTGAGTATGACGTACACACTCAATCCCACTACTGATATCATTCTTGTAAAGGTGATCTCTCAGAGTATACATCCTACCCAGATGGATCTGCAGAGTATCCTCTCCGGTTGGGTTGTGTTCTGAGCCATCCGTTCTCACACTTAAAATACATATTAATTAGAACTGTGTTTTGTATTTTTGGGGAAACCAGGAATTTGATTCTGTATTTTGTATTTTGGTTTCTGTATTTTGGCTCCAGCTCCATTTGTATTAATTACGGTACGACATGGTCCCTGCAGCCATTCGACTGGCGAGGCAGAAACTATGTAGCCGTAGATAAAGTTGACTGTCCTCCGACCCTCATCCCTCGGCAATGATGATACGACAACCTATCACTAGATCTTATATATATAGTAGTAGATGATGTCTTAGTATTACATTATGTGAGTTCATCTTGATTCTGTTACATTCTTCAGATACTACATACGATAAGAACATATACTACACCATATGTACAAAACATAGATGATTCACACTAATGTATGCTAGAATGAATTTTAGGTTGTGTTCTGAGCCATCCTTCATCTGCCCCCTTCCCTGAGCCATTATTCATCTCTCATTTCCTTCCGGGTCCACTCTACTCCCAATCTCTTCCTCTTTATACACGGATCTACAGAATCAATGCCATCCGAGGAAGGCAAAACTGAATCAGCATTGTCTTCCGGATCGTCCTCATCAAGGCATAACGGGCTGCTCAGCGTGCCCAGCTTCTTCAACTTCTCGCTGGCTGCAGAGTCGAAATGGGAACGGGTCCTCTTTGCCGGCCCGGAGCTCTGACTCGCACTCGTCGTCTCGCTACCGGTTTTCTCTCCTCCTCTGACGCGGGTCATAAGAAAAGAAATTTCGTACCTCTTCTTCACATAAACATCATTGCCGCCTTGTACTCGAGCCTCCTCGTCTGTGACGCTATCCAACTTCTCGGTGCCTACATTGTCACTCAAATCCTCCCTTCGACTCGTATCGTCCTTTTATTCGCCTGTCTTTTCGCTCCCTGTCTTGCAATCATCTGCTATCACCGCCGTCTCATTCGACTCTTTCTTCGATGACTCCGAGGAGGAGGAGGAAGACTCGGAGAATGAGTCGAATGAGTCGACGGTGATAGTAGATGATTGCAAGACAGGGAGCGAAAAGACAGACGAATAAGAGGACGATACGAGTCGAAGGGGAGATTCGAGTGACAATGTAGACACCGAGAAGTTGGATAGCGTCACAGACGAGGAGGCTCGAGTACAAGACGACAATGATGTTTATGTGAAGAAGAGGTACGAAATTTCTTTTCTTATGACCCGCGTCAGAGGAGGAGAGAAAACCGGTAGCGAGGCGACGAGTACGAGTCAGAGCTCCGGGCCGGCAAAGAGGACCCGTTCCCATTTTGACTCTGCAGCCAGCGAGAAGTTGAAGAAGCTGGGCATGCTGAGCAACCCGTTATGCCTTGATGAGGACGATCCGGAAGACAATGCTGATTCAGTTTTGCCTTCCTTGGATGGTATTGATTCTCTAGAGCCGGGAGAAGTGGCTCCTCCTCGGCAATGATGATACGACAACCTATCACTATATCTTATATAGTAGTAGATGACGTTTTAGTGTTACATTATGTGAGTTCATCTTGATTCTGTTACATTCTTCAGATACTACATTCGATAAGAACATATACTACACCATATGTACAGAACATAGATGATTCATACTAATGTATGCTAGAATGAATTTTGGGTTGTGTTCTGAGCCATCCGTTCTGATCAAGCATCTTCCTTCTCCTCTCCTCCACCATGGCTCTGAACCCATCTGCTCCTCCCTACTTCCATTCTTCTTATTTGACTCTCTCAGCCGCATATGATATCCAGCTCAAGTGTAGAGTCGGGAGAGAAGAAGTGGACAGGAAGAAGAGGGAGAAGCAGCACAGCCGGCGGCATGACCCGAAGGAAGTACAGATATTTTCTTCAAATCCGTAGGAGAACTATATATATCTTTTAACAATATGTCATCTTATCAAAGACCCTTAATGTGACAACCATGTTACCGCGATGTCGTAAGACTAACATGTCATAATTTTCTAAGCCGTGTGTTTTGACATAATCCTCCTAACTCTTTCCTCCTATGTAGTAATCTTGCATTATTACATAGAACTGAAATCCGGTTGGAGGATTATGTCAAAACACACGGCTTAGAAAATTATGACATGTTAGTCTTCCGATACCGCGGTAACATGGATGTCACATTAAGGGTCTTTGATAAGGTGATATGTTGTGAAAAGATATATCCTTATAGTTCTCCTACGTATGTTGAAGAAAACCTCTGTACTTCCTCCGGGTCATGCCGTCGGCTGTGCTGCTTCCCCCTCCTCTTCCTGTCCACTTCTTCTCCCCCGACTCTACACTTGAGCTGGATATCATATGTGGCTGAGAGAGTCAAATAAGAAGAAGGAAAGTATGGAGGAGCAGATGGGTTCAGAGCCATGGTGGAGGAGAGGAGAAGGAAGATGCTTGATCAGAACTTGAGGTGGAAAAGTTGTGACGTTGATAGCGTGAGAGAGGGAGAGGGTGGAAAAGTTCTTCTCCCCCGACTCTACACTTCAGGTGGATATCATATTTTGGTTTCTGTATTTTGGCTCCAGCTCCATTTGCATTAATCTACGGTACGACATCGTGATCAGGACATAGTCCCTGCAGCCATTCGACTGACGAGGCAGAAACTATGTAGCCGTAGATAAAGTTGACTGTCCTCCGACCCTCATCCCTCGGCAATGATGATACGACAACCTATCACTATATCTTATATATATAGTAGTAGATGATGTCTTAGTATTACATTATGTGAGTTCATCTTGATTCTGTTACATTCTTCAGATACTACATACGATAAGAACATATACTACACCATATGTACAGAACATAGATGATTCACACTAATGTATATGCTAGAATAAATTTTAGGTTGTGTTCTGAGCCATTCGTTCCCATACTTGGCAATTAAGTTGTGGACCATTATGTTTGACATTGTTGTTACAAATTTTCATATATCTGTGTTGATTGATGAGATTGTGTTTCAAACGTGTTCGTGATTGTGTGTATCTGTGTTGTTTGATACTGTGTTCGTGATACACACCGTTGTTGCTGTAACAAATGGTGTGGGGGATGCTGCAAATGCTGCAGGGGATGCTGCAAATGCTGCAGGAAATGCTGCAAATGCTGTATTTTTTTATTTTTTTAATATTAGCGACGTTCAGCGACAATTACCGATGTTCAGCAACAAAAAAACGTCGCTATCAACGTCGCAAACTGTGAGGAATATCGTCGCTGATCGTCACTAAATGTCGGTACTGTAGTGACGTAGAAAAAGTCGCAGAACGTCGCCATATGGCTCTCAAGCCAGGTCAGTATCGATGCATGTCAAGTCGCTTAACGTCGCTAGTACATGTCGGTAAATGATGAAGCTTTACGTCGCCAGCAGTCGCTGAATTAGCGACGTAGCAGCGTCGCTAAAGCTCGTCGCAATAGCGACGTATTGCGACATTTTCTTGTTTAGCGACTAGGTTAATCGCGACTACATGCATACGTCGCTAATAGGAATTAGCGACGTATTTTTCCTATTTAGCGACGCATTGAGGCGTCGCTGATTTGACAGATTTTAGTAGTGTGGGGCATAAGTCTCATCGTAGTCGATACCTTCTTCTTGATTGTATCCTTGAGCTACGAGTCGAGCCTTATTACGAGTCACTAAACCATTCTCATTTAGTTTATTTCGGAATACCCAACGGGTGCCAATGACCGGATGATCAATAGGCCTGGGAACAAGTTCCCAAACTTGATTCCGTTCAAATTAGTTTAATTCCTCTTGCATAGCATCTATCCAAAAACTATCACTACATGCTTCATCAATAGTTTTGGGTTCTAGCTGTGAAATAAATACAACACTAGAAACAATATCTCTACTGGATGTACGAGTACTTACTCCTTTGGTAATATCACCAATTACCAAATCTTTTGGATGATCAGCTGTAAATTTTAACCTTTTCGGTAGATTCTGAAGATAGCTGGTTCCTGGATCTTCTCTAGAAGGTTCAGCTAGTGCAGAGCTTGGTTGAGGATCAGCTGATGTTGAGCTTGGTACAGTTGGATCTTCGTCATTGTCATCGATCGTCATCTGATTTAGTTCATCAAAGGTGACGTTGATTGACTCTTCGATGATCATGGTTCTTTTGTTGAAGACTCTGTATCCATTGCTCTTGGCCGCATAACCTAAAAATATACCTTCATCGGCCTTTTCATCAAATTTTCCCAAATTGTCTTTTGTATTAAGAATAAAACATTTACAGCCAAATATTCTAAAGTATGAAACAGATGGAATTCTATCAAACCATAACTCAAATGGAGTCTTCTTCGATTTGGGTCGAATTGAAACTCTATTGAGTACAAAGCAAGCTGTATTGACAGCTTCAGCCCAGAAATATTTGGGTAGACTAAACTGGTTTAACATCACTCTGGCCATTTCGGTTAGAGTTCTGTTCTTACGTTCCACAACTCCATTTTGTTGTGGAGTCCTAGGACAGGCGAACTCGTGTACAAAATCGTGTGTGTCACAAAATTGCTCAAAATCAGCATTCTCGAATTCGCCTCCATGATCGCTTCTTATGCGAGTGATCATGTAACCTTTTTCATTCTGTACTTTCTTGCAAAAGGCGACAAATTCGGATAATGCATCATTCTTGCGTGTCAAGAAATATACCCACGTGTATCTAGAGAAATCATCTACAATTACGAAAGCATAAAGTTTACCTCCGAGACTAGCAACTCTGCTAGGACCAAATAAGTCCATATGAAGCAATTGTAGAGGTCTAGTAGTACATACTGCGTTTACTGACTTGAATGTGGATCTGGTAGCTTTGTTCTTTTCACATTGGTTGCATACCGAGTCCTTCTTGAATGTAATGTCCGGTAAACTGCGTACTAGCTTCTTTGTGGATAATCTTGAGATCGTATCCATATTAGCGTGACCGAGTCTCATATGCCACAGATGACTCTCATCACTCTTGGCCATTAAGCATCTACCTGAAATGTTAGTTTCTTCTAACAAATAGAAAACATATATATTGTCTTCCCTGATACCTTCAAAGATAGTACTACCAGTTGAGCTATCAACTATAGTACATTTGTCTTTGCCAAAGTTGGTGCCATAACCATGATCAGCTAGATGACTTATGCTGAGTAGATTATGTTTCAACTCGGTAACCAGACAGACATCCTTAATTACAGGATAGGGGGACTTACCAACATTACCGATACCAATAATATACCCTTTCAAGTTATTACCGAAGGAGACATAGACTTCCTTCTTTTTCTTCGACAGTGTTGCAAATAGGGTAGCGTCACCGGTCATATGCCGTGAGCAACCGCTGTCGAGGATCCATTTGCTTCTAGCATGTGAAGGGTGTTCCACCTACAAAACAGTTTGCAGATGAAACTTTTGGTACCCATTTCTTGTAGGGTCCTGAATTGTTAGCTTTAGGTATCCAAGCATAAGCATTTAAATCAACAAGCTTTCTCATTCTACATGCAGATGAAATATGACCAATGAGGCCACAATATGACATTGTGCATGTCGAGTGTTGAAAGCTGAGTGGTGTGCATGGTTGGTAGGTTTAGGTTTTCTAGTATAGAAGAAAGCATACCTATAATCTTGTTTGGGCTTAACCTTTTGGGGTAAAGGTTTTATATGGTTAGGTCTGACAGTGTTTGGCTTGGGAATGTTCTGACTTTTTGGTAAGTGACACGTGTTAGGGAAGGAAGCAGCACGCTCAGGCTGTTTTCCTAACCTAATTTTCAATCTTTTGGAAGTGTCATACAACTTAGTATAATCAGAAGTGAGTGATTCCATTCTGATTTGTGCACATCGAAGACTTTTCTTCTCTATAGAAAGTTCTTCCTTGAGTTGGTCAATAATTTTGTCTTTCTCTTCAGATGACTTGGTAGTCTCGTGTAATAAGAGCTTTGTTGAAGAAAGCTCACCAGACTCACTAACATTATTTCTAACCTCAGCTAGTAGGTCGGTAAGTCTACCTATTTCACCTTTTTACTCTTTGAGTACCTTCTTAGAGGTCTGATACTTGCTACGCAGTTTCCTGTAATCAGTCATCAAGTCACTGAAGGCATCTCCTAATTGCTCAAAGGTGAAGTCATCATAAGTATCAACTACAGGTTCAGTAGGTACCTGATCGGATGCCATAAAGTATACGTTTGCAACGTCTTCTGAGTCGCTGGCTTCACTTTCATGCCATATGCTGGTATTAGCATATCTCCTAGATGTTGATTTCTTCAGGTTCCCTTTTTCATACCTGTTGCTCTTCTTGCTTGATGATGAGTTTGTAGGACAATCCTTTTTCATGTGTCCCTTCTTCTTGCAACCATAGCAGACAGCATCTTCTTGATACCAGTTGTTGTTGTTGTTCTCTTTGACTCTCTTCTCATGTCTCATGAATCTTTTGAACTTCCTTGCTAGGAGTGCTTGATCTTCAGCGTCAGATCCACTGCTGTCTGAGTCACCTTCAGCAGCTTTTCTGTGCTGAGCCTTGAGAGCGATCGTCTTCTCCTTTGGTGCAGGCTCTTCAAAATCTTGTAGCTCCAGTTCATGAGTGAGTAGCTTACCCATGAGTACTTCGAGGGACATAGTTGTGAGGTCATTCCCTTCAATGATTGTAGTAGCCTTCGGAATCCAGTTCTTGGTGAGAGCTCGCAGGAGTTTGCGAATCTTTTCATGGTTACTGTAATCTTTGCCTAAGGAGGACAAAGGATTTACAATATCCAAGAATCTCTCGAACATTTGTGTAACTGTTTCGTTGGGCTTCATCTTGAACGCCTCGTACTCTTGAGTAAGTCTGCTGACTTTAGATTCTTTGACTTGAGTCGTGCCTTCATGTGTAACTTCAAGTAGCTTTCACACTTCATTAGCCGTTGTGCAGATAGACACCCTGTTAAATTCAGTTCTGTCTAAAGCACAAAAAAGAGCATTAATGGCACGTGCGTCAAGACTGGCCCTTTTCTTTTCTTTCTCTGTATATCTGTTGTGGGGTTTTTCAACTAAAACTCCGTCAACATTTATACGAGGTGGCTTTTGATAGCCATCAAGAACAATGGACCATAAATCAAAGTCAAGTGATTTCAAGAAGAAACTCATCCGTGTTTTTCAATAGGTATAGTTCGTACCATCAAACAGTGGGGGTCTGTTTGTGGCCTGGCCTTCACTTGTAAATTTCACAGTTGCCATGTGTTGTGCTGTGATCTATATAACAGTTAATTAAAATAAATAAATAATTGCACTGTTACCTTTGCTTTACCTGTAACACCCGCTTTGATACCAATTATAGGAACGAAATAGTAAAGCCTAATACTCTAGAGGGGGAGTGAATAGAGTTGGCAGCGGAATAATGCTAATTAAAAAATGTTAGCAGCACAATCACAGAATATTAATCACAACTGAAATAAAGTAAAGACAGAGTTAAGAGAGCAAACGCAAAGACAGCGATGTATACTGGTTCTCTTCTGTTGAGGACTAATCCAATCGGTAGAACTCTTGCTACCAGTTGAATCCACTATTGGAAAAACTGCAAGTTTTCTTACGAAATCCTTGTAACTTCTACAACGCGAGCTTTGATACGAAGAACTCGTCCAACTTCAAATGTGAAGAGGTATTCTTCAATCAAGCCTTCTGATTACAATCTCTCAAAAACTTCTAGATCGTACCGCACTGGCAAATCGACTAGAGGATTGTAATTGGCTTGGGATCTGAAATTGAAAGCTCTAGAAAACTCTTTGAAAGACTGAAAGCTTTAGATAGAGAGAAGATTAAAAGTGAATGAGTGAGTTGAAATGATCGAAATCCTTCTCTATTTATAGGAATTTCAAAGACAAACTTCTGACAGAATTCGGGCAGAATTCGGGCAGAACTCTATGAGCAAATCTCGGTCAAATTCGCAACTGCAGGAGGACCAAGTTCCAAGGATTCAAAATCACAACGGCCACCAACCGAACTCTGGCCGAACTCGGTCCGAGTTCTGTCAGGGTTTAGTTAGGGTTTAGTTAGGGTTTTAAAAAGTTTTTTGGTGATTTTTGAAAACCTTTTTGAAAACCTTTTTGTAAACCTTTTTGAGAGGTCATTTTAAAAATATTTTGAACTCATTTAAGGGTAGCCTATTTGCCAGTACGACTGGGTGTACAACATATTCCTAGACTCAAATAAAATAAAAATACATTGCATAAGGAATTACAGACTCGAGTAGGCAAACAGATCTTCGGTCTTGAATTCAGTGGATAGCCATTCTTGATTATGTTCAAGAGTCCGAGATATCCCGACTAGCTTTGTATATCCAGACAGAGTTTAATCAATTATTAAAATCAGGTTTGACCATATGACCAAATGGGCCAACACTTAGCTCCCCTGCTACCTTTTTCTCCGTTTTCGCTAACCGAACAACCTTAGCACCTCTGCTACATTTTGTTCGTTTCTGCCAA
Source organism: Iris pallida (assembly GCA_029216955.1). Lineage (NCBI taxonomy): Eukaryota > Viridiplantae > Streptophyta > Magnoliopsida > Asparagales > Iridaceae > Iris > Iris pallida. The sequence continues at coordinate 25,344,853 of JANAVB010042420.1, read as the reverse complement.
CCGAACAACCTTAGCACTCATTGCTACCTTTTTATTCTTTTCCGCCAGTGGAGCACCCAAGAGATCCAACATATTGTCATCTCGATCCGTTCGACCACAAAACCAAACCGACAAATTCATCCACACCACCATTGTGTACCAACCACAACGTCTTGCTCCACCTTGGATTCGTCAAACTCACCTTTGAAGCCAATTTATGTAGTTGATGCTTCTACTCTACCTTAAGAAGAGAGTTCGTATATCCGTGTATACGCATGAACGTTCACCACCATCTGTATCGAACCAATTAGAGTCGTCCAAACCAGCTCCATAACCATGGGCTTTGATACCGCTCTGATACCACTTGTTGGAAATGCGGTGTGATTCGAACCGGAGTTGGCACATGAGGTGCGATATTGAATTGGACACATATGCCTTAAAAGAGAATTCTCCTATAAGATATGAACAAATTCCACTTATCTACACTGCATGTAACTCCACTTTCTCAATAATAAAGTTTGGGTATTTCCTATGATTTTTTCCACAAAATATTCTTATTAGAATTAGTTAGTTTATTTTCTAATTAAATTTTGAATTTTGAATTGATTATTATTAATGATTATTAGTAATTTCTAAATTCCTTATAATTAAGATATTTTACAATAATTGGATTGACTTGATAATTTTTCCTAATAAATATTATTAATGTATTAAATAGAGATTTATTATAGATTTTCTAAGCCTTTTCCTATTTTTTCAATTCCTATTTAATCCTTCAGCCCAGCCCAGCCCATCACTTGCTATCTTCCTTGGGCCAACAGCCCAGCACTTGCTATCGGGGCGCGGATCCCAGCGGACCCATTGGATCCGAAACCCTTCACCCGATATCCGCTAACCCATATGACCGTTGGTCCATTTGGTCATATGGTCCATTTGTGTGTGTGTGTTTAGGTGATTTCAAGACTTGGACAAAACCCCGGAATCAAGGCAAGTACATGTACTCAGTATTACCATCATTGCATGCATTGCACTTACACTTGTTATCGTGTCATTTATTTCACTTGTTCTCGATTGATTGTTTGCTTGCTTGCATTGTTTCTCGTGTCGGGTGGGGGACGTTCTAGAAACATGTGATGGGCTAATATTGGACAAACATTGCCTGATAGCATACTCTGTATGCCTGAGTCCATTTCGTGCGTGACTGATAGCATTGTCGTCAGACATGCCTGATTATTGCGTGACTGATAGCATTGTCATTAGACATGCCTGATTATTCGTGACTGATAGCATATATTTTATATGCCTGATTATATTAGTTCCCACATGTTGATAACGTCCAATTGCACAGGTACACGTAGCTAGTGCATATTTTATTCACATTGCTTCTCTGTCTTTCAGTTATATTTGCTATAGTGTTCCATTGATCTCCATGGTGAGTTTTATTGAGTTACATTGTACTTTGCTCCTTTCCTGACTGGATCGTTGATTACAGGTGAGATGGATCATAGATTATCATTCATGATTGGCATTGGAGCTCGCTTGACATTGAGATATTAGATTCATGTATAGAGATTGATAGAATGTAATTGATTACATGTCATTGTTGTATCATTTATCTTTCACCGGCTTTGTACCCGGATATTCATGTATAAGTTGTAATAATTATATAGTGGATTGCTGTGATGGTAGAATAGATTCCGTGATTAGATGCTGTGATGAGATACTCTTGTATTTATATGACTAGACGGCTCACTACCGCTGTCAACGACAGTGTAGGCCGGGCATGACATCGACCCGTACCCGATTATCCGGGAGCGGGACGTGACACTGCATGATCCCACGTCCTAACCAATGTGGGACTAAATTACCAACTCCATTGTCATCTCCCATTTGAGCGCTCAACCGGAAACGAGATACAACACAACATGTTGTGTGTTGTTGACTGCTATTTTGGAATAATATTAAATATTTTCAAGTATATTTATTTTTGAGTTGATAAATATTTATTGCAGTTGAAAATGCATAATTATTAGTGGTGGGTAATTATGTTAGTGGAAAAATATATGATTTATATATTTTATTTGTAGCTAATTTAAATATACTTTTATATGAGTGGTCAGGAGGTCGATTTTCGGTGGGAGCCTTCACCACAATTACCTTCTCTCTCTTTTTTGAAAGAAGGTAATTGTGGCGAACGCTCCCACCGGGAATCAATCTCCTGACCACTCTAAGAAGGTGTGTATATATATATATATATATATATATATATATATATATATATATATATATATATATATATATATATATATATATATATATATATATATATATATGTATTATAATTACAATCAGCCTCTTCGGCTCTCAACCCATGTTCTCTATATGGTACTCAATATTGTGAATTATCCCAATGGTCACCGTGCTTATGCCTTCAAAGATCCCTTTTTTGCGTTCTTTCCAAATGTGTCATACTGTTGATGATAGTCTCGCACATGCTTCTCGAAACCAACTTGCGGCCCCTTGCCTCTATTATTCTGGATCTTCTGGATGCCTTCTTTTATTCCTTCTTCATCCCTGAGTCGTATTCCCAGTTATATATATATGTGTGTGTGTGTGTCCGGATCAGGAGCCTCGTCACCCTCGACTGTTGGATCGAGCGGAAGCACGCGGGCCCCATGCTGGCCCCCGATCCGATGTGCAGGAAAGCGGGACTTTGGCGGTCCGAGTGGTCAGGAGATTGATTTCCAGTAGGAGACGTTTGCCACAATTACCAATTCAATATATATATATATATATATATATATATATATATAGGTCCGGATCGGGAGCCTCGTCACCCTCGACTGTTGGATCGAGCTGAAGCGCGCGGGCCCCATGTTGGCTCCCGATCCGATGTGCAATGCTGCCTCCCGATCCGATGTGCAGGAAAGCGGGACTTTGACGATCCGAGTGGTAAGAAGATTGATTCCTAGTAGGAGACGTTCGCCACAATTACCAAATATATATATATATATATATATATATATATATATATATATATATATATATATATATATATATATATATATATATATATATATATATATATATATATATATATATATATATATATATCCGGATCGGGAGCCTCGTCACCCTCGACTGTTGGATCGAACGGAAGCGCGCGGGCCCCATACTGGCCCCCCCGATCCGATGTGCAATGCTGCCTCCCGATCCGATGTGCAGGAAAGCGGGACTTTGACGGTCCGAAGTGGCCAGAAGATTGATTCCCAGTAGGAGACGTTCGCCACAATTACCAATTCAATATATATATATATATATATATATATATATATATATATATATATATATATATATATATATATATATATATATATATATATATAATCCAAATACCATGGGTATTTGGATTATTTAGTTTACATATATTTTATAGAGTTTAAGCTATAAAATAATATTTATGTTAGGATAAAAATGTCTTTTGGGATGCTAACTTTTAAAATTTTAAATTACCATAACCTCTTCTTATATTTTAGGATGCACTCTTTTTTTCCTCCCTATTAACTTAACCGAAGAACCTTCTCTTTTCTCTTTATGAGCGCAAGCTCTCCTATAATAATACACCAAGCTTCATCATGTGAGAACCATTTTTTGTATATGCAAATATTTTTAGATGCATATTTTACATAACTTTTCATATCTTACGATATTATTTTATTGCATAATTTTGTATGATATAATACTCTAGAAAAATAAATTCAGCAAACTCAACATTGCTATCACAAGAATTGAAAAATCCTATGGACAACCTAATATTCTTGCAGAATATATGGCGGGTTGGTGAATCATAACCCTGATAATATTGATATAACATTATGCATGAATGGTTATTCTATGAGGTCAAGTAAGAGATAAAAAAAAATAAGAAGAAAAAAATAGAATAGAATTGAGATCTTCTAGAAAAAAAATTCAAAAAATGGAGATCTTCTAAAAAGAAATGGTTTATCTTTAAAATATCTATTTGTTTCCGTATTTCTTAGTTCTTGACTCTAGGCCATAGTTTTGAAGAACATTAACAAAATTTTTTTGAAGTACATTTACGAAATCATCATGAAATTTATTTTGGTATGTTCTTAAACCTATTTAAACTTACTCTTTTAACATTTTAGGTTGATTCAGATTAAATTAATTAGTAATAGATAATTTTTAATTAGACTAGAATAGATTAACTAAATTTTAATTACATTAAATTTAAAACTTAAATGGTGGATTAAATTATAATGGTAAATTAAATTTTAAATAGCTAATTAAATATTGACTATGTGATAGATAAAATTATTCTCCTAAGTTAAGTTTAAATTTTACGTAACTAGCTTTATATTATGTTTAAATTAAATTTTAGATTTAAATTTTTGGACATTTTAAATTAATTTAAAAAAATTAGATTCTTAATTGCGAAATAATGTTAATGTTAGCATAAAATTTAACTTGCGGAAGTTAAATTTTGACTAAGTTGAGTGATTAAAATATTAACAATTCATTATTATCCAATGACTTACATTTTCTTAAACTTATCAATATCAAATAAACCAATATCTCTGTACCAACCAAATCTGGACCATTTTCTTAAACTTATCAATATCAAATAAACCAATATCTCTGTACCAACCAAATCTGGACCAAACCAATCAGAAAGAAAGAAAATTATTTGAAGTATTTAGGAAAACATAAAATCTTTTTTTGTTTATGTTCTAAAACCTATTTAAACTTACTCTCCTATAGTTTGAGGTTGATTCAGATTATATTAAGTAATAGATAATTTTTAGGTAATAGATGAAATGAGTTAGATTAATAGATTAACTTAAATTTTAATTAGATTAAATTTAAAAATTAAATGATTGATTAAATTATAACACTAATTAAATTTTAAATAGCTAATTAAATGTTGATTATGAGTTAGATAAAATTATTTTCTTAATTAAACTTAAAATTTTCTTTAACGTGCGTTAGCTTAGGTTTAAATTAAATTAATTTTAGGTTAGAAATTTTAAATTAAATTTTAAAATTTAAGATTCTTAGAAATAATTTTTATGAGTTTATGATGCACTATCTTTAAAAAAAAAAAATTAGCTTAACATATTCCTATCTTTTAGGATGCACATATTTTTCTCTTTTTTAATTCAACCAAACCAAAAAACTTTCAACCATGAGATTTCGGTACATTCTTCCGAAAAATTTAAACACGAGTTGAGTTGCACACGCATTGCGTGTGCCAGCAATGTTTTGGAACAGTAGGCGTAACTCAAAATTTATATCGACGATGTATGAAATAATTATCCTTAATATTTAACTTTAAACTTGATTATGATGTTCACTCTACTTACCCTGATGCATGTCTCATTTCCAATATGAAGCACTATTAATGATCCTTTAAATTTGGAACTTCAAACTTTTTTGCGAGGGTAATAACTATTAATTATTTTTTGAAAAGAAAAAAAAGGGTTAATTGTAACTTGATACTTTCAACTATTCCAGTTTTTTAACTTGATATTCTAAACTTTTTTTTTTGTAACAACTTGATACCCTGAATTATTTTGGAACAAAAATACTACTAATGTAAAGTTAAAACTACACCCCCTCCACCCAACCCCTCCTCCCCCTCTGGTCACCCGCCCGCCCCCTCCCAACCCCTCCCTCCATCCACCGCCCGTCCATTCCAGAGAGGGAGGTTGCAGCCGGGATGGGGGAGCGGGGACGGCGGCGGAAAAGCGGAGGGAGGTGGGGGGGGGGGGGGGGGGGGGGGGGGTGGGGGGGGGGGGGGGAGGGGGGTATCAAATTGAAAATATTAAATAGTTGATGGTATCAAATCGTCGAATATAAAAGTTTAGAGTATCAAATTGAAAAATAAAATCGTTGAGAATATCAAATTGTAATTAAGTCAAAAAAAATAAAAGAAAAGAAAAACAACTGATTATAAGCACAATGCATTATGAGTAGCCAACATGGGGTGGTCAACAGTTGAGAGTGTTGAGTATTAGGTGAAGTTAATGAAAAAAAAAACATTATGAATTTAAGTAAATAAAAGGAAATAGACTCCTCCAAAGTCCATAAAAAAATTGTTTGTACACTCTTTTTTTAATGGAGCAATCCAACACCAGATTACATTGGAAATATGAAAACGGAGTAAACCTCGTTTGGTTTTCGGAAAAGAAAAGAAACTAATTGTTATTTTTCTGAAATATTATAATTTTTCTTAAAAATTTTCCGTAGTTGAAAAACCAAAAAGAATTGAGGGGGAAAAAATCATTGGATAGAAAAGTGAATCCTTAGTGGGGGTGGAAAAAACATTACCCCTTTTTTTTTCTTTCAAAATATTTTTCTTTTATGTTATTTTCTTTACATCCAAAAAAAATAAAAAATAAATGCCGTAATTTCGTGAACCAAACATGGCATAAAAGTAACATTTACTTCGAAAGACAAGAAAACACGCACCCACGTCCCCTTTGACGTCATCTACAAGAAAAATAGGGTGGTGTCACTTGACGGCAGGTTGGCTGACAGACGGACAAGCTAGCAGCACCGTATGTACAAAGACTCCAAAATTGTTTGTAATCGTAGAATACGGCCCCACGGTGGCACTAATATGTTGATGTTTTAACACTACGAAGAATTTCAGATGCGTTTGGGAAATGAATCATTGGTTATTCCTTCATTTATTGATTTTTTTTTTTTCATCTAATTAGACGTACACACGTGACATGAGGGGGTACAGTCCCTGGTGCAGCTCCAGATGCTCAATTTGGATTGAAAACATAAAAAATGTCAGAGTTTAGATAAAAGTACGCTAATTGACATATATAGAATGGACTAGAAATGGACATTGTTAGCAATTCGGCAAATAAAAATAATTCGGATGACAAATACTAAGTATAAATCGACTCAGTACAAATAAATTATGTTCAAAATTTTGGTCAAATATTTAAAAAATGATAATATTGAGATTAGAAACTTCACATTCTTAACTTATGTTATCAATTTTCGTTAACTAAACAGGTTTTTACCACATTTTTTGTTACATTTTTCAATAATTTATACGGAACACGTTTAAGATTTCGCATGCTTGAAATTTACATACTAATTAAATTATTTAGAAGTACGCAATTATTATATGTTTACGAAAGATACCAAAAAATTCGCGTATGATTGCTAAAAAGGGATATGGATAACTATGTTCTATTTGTTGCTATTATTGTTTGTTATTCGAAATATTTCCAACTCTGTATTCAGACTCTGAAATTAAAATATAAATATAAATACGTAAATGATACCGAGGCTTGAACTTGGTTCAATGTCCTTAAGACAATATTCGTCCCGCACTGGTGCTTACGGTTTAATGGCGATTAGTCTCCCAGGATACAACGGTTGTTTCCTTCGGTAGCAGCACTTCACACCGTAGGAACTCGTCGAAGCAACGTTCGTTGTCTCTCTCTCTTAGACTAACTAATGCAATATGGATGAATTGAATGAATGCTTGAATGCTCCAAACATATTTGTATTTATAGAAATAAAGAGACACGATGGAAAGGGGACACATTTTCAATAAATAGATTCGTACACCTTTTCCAATGAAAAGATTCGTACACCTTTTCATAGATTCGTTGATAGAAAAATAATGATATTATTATTATAACAAATATACATTCACATTTTTCTACATTGTTCACTTACTGAAAATGACCTATGCAATGCTTTCAAATGGACCACCACTTCCAACTATCAAGTTCGGAAGATGACACTTTGTTTTGTTTTTTGGCCCTACAAAAAGTTCAATGCTCAATAATTCAGTTAAAGGATTCACGCATCGAACACTGCTGAAGCTCTGTCATTGGCAAATTAAAAGAAATGCTTTCTAATTTTGTGTTATGGTGTGTGGGTCAGTTGCTTGCAACCGGCTGGTGCCGATTGGAGGTTCAATGTACTTGTCATAATATTTCTGTATGGAGAGGTGGAGCACTAGTTGAGTGCCAAAACAATTTTTTATGTTCTTTTAGTTGTAGCTTGGTAACTAAAAAGAAGAAGGCTAATTTGTAACTAATATCCTAAATTATTTCCAATTTACAACTTATTTATCTTAAATTGTTCAATAGTCAAGTTTAATATTTTAAATTTTAAGTTTTTGCAAGTCAATATGCTATGTTAGACTGGCATCTAACTTTTTTTTTTTACTAGTAAAAGTTTAGCTTATTTCAAAAAAACTAAAGATCAGGGGGTACAAAAATACCAGCTTCTCTTTCAAGTAGCATCTGACTTAACACTTGTATGCATGCCACATGACTATTATGAACAATTTTATCCTTCAATTAAAAAGAATATAATAATTTTATTCCGCTCTGTCGAATTTACAAAATAAAGAAATAAAAATACTTGATCATAATCTTAAATCCAAATTCAACATTAAATCGACCTAAATAAAGAAGAGATGCTCCAAAAGGTGTCATCCAAAAAAGGAGGATAAGAAATAAAAATACTTAATCATAATCTTAAATCCAAATTCAACATTAAATCGACCGAAATAAAAAAGAGATGCTCCAAAAGGTGTCATCCAAAAAGGAGGATTGTTTGGGAGATGAGTCAACGAGTATGTGAATCGTCACGAGGGAAGATGAGAATTATTTAGGAGTTGGAAAAGAGGATGAGAGGTGTCAACAAGGTGCCGGTGGGAAGAGGTGGTCGGACATGGATCATTTAAAAATGAGTGAAGGGACCTCCAAAAGGAGAGAGAAGAAAGTCGGTTGGTTTACTATTAGAATTTTATACATGAGAAATAATTCAAGAATTTAATGATAATTTTTCACCACTTTACCATTGTAGGGAAGTTATAAAAATTTAAAAGTTCATGGTATTGAAATATCAATTTTAAAATTTTCGGATATTAACATGTCAATTTGATATTTTATGATATCAAGTTGCAAAAAATTAGTCAAAATAAAAAAAAAAATGTCTCAAATTTTGCAATGGGATTTGTAATTATTTTATTTTAAATTTTGTAGTACATCGACTCAAAATGACATGAGCCTAAATTTGGGTAAGTGCATTTAAACCCTCCTTAGAGTTGACTTGTTCGCAAAATAAGACCTTTTAGAAAACTTAAGCAGTTTGCACCTCCCGCAAAACCGTTTTTGTTCGGAATGCCCCTTTCCGTCAAATTGACGTTACAACTAGGAGAGTCCATATTTTGGATAAAAAAATGTGCACTCCCCAAAATACCCCTAATGCTTACATTTGGCTGTTGGCTCTCTTTCATTCTCTATATATAATACAATGTTTGTTTGAAACATAAAACCTAAACTTATATTTTCTATTTTTGACCGGTTGGTTGGAAGGAAAAATAAATTTTTTTATATATTTTTTTTTTACTTATTTGCTCTCATTTAATATTGAAACTTTTTCTTACCTACAGATCTCAAATCCAACTGCAAATTTTTTTTATATTCTTTTTTTTTTACTTATTTGCTCTCATTTAATGTTTGAAGTTTTTTACTTATTTTTTTTTTCTCAAGACGTCCAAAAGAAATTATGGAAGCCTATTCCTAGATAATCGACAAAGGCGGTGGCAGCCACTGAATCCGGACCATGCTTTGACATACATGTTTTGCAATTTATTTTTGGATTTTTGACACGTTTAGTAATATTTAAGTTATTTGTTTAAGTAATACATGTATAAAAATAAATTTGTACCAAGATTTACAATTTCAGTTAGAATTAAATAAATAATTACGAATAGTCATGACTAATAAATTATTAAGTAAGACTATAATGATGATATAATGATGATTACTAAATTATTAATTAAAATTATAATAATATAAATTAATTAAGATTATAATTATTATAAAATATTAAATAATATAATATTAGTTACAGTTATCTAGCTCCAAATACGGTTTAAAAAATATGCCCTAAGTTAAATGGCTGGATAGTTCAGGACTAACCGGACATTTGTTAAAAGATTTTTTTCCAGAAAAATTTAAGATGAAACCTACTATTTAGATTATAAACATTTATTTTCGAAAATGACGTCAAGCATGAGAATTGATTTTTGTTTAATATCTTTTTAATATTTGTTTTTTGTTTCCATTTTTATAGTTCTTATTTCATTATTTTTTCATCTTTTTAATATCTTTTCTAGTTTTTAAGAGTGACTTTTATTTTCAAATTTGTATAGTTTTTATTTTGTTTTTCATTGTTTAAGATTTATCCTCATTTTTTAGTTTTTTGGAATATTTGTCTATTTTTATTTTTTCCATGTTTTAATAGTATTTTTTTGTTTTTTTATTTGGTATTTTTTTCCAGTTTTTAATCATTTCTATTTTTTAAGAATTGTTTTTTTTTTGTATTTATCTTTTGTTTTTCCCAAAAATATTTATATATTTGTTAAATAAAAAATAATTTATGACAAAATAATTTTAAATAATATTATCCACTTTTTTGACGGAACTAACCATTTTTAACAAGTTAATTAATTAAAATAATTTTAATAAATAATTTACTAGCAAGACCATTTTCTCTTGAATATTATCCACTTTTTAACAAGTATTTTTTGCGTAACCATTTTTAACAAAATAATTTTAGAACTAACCGTTTTTTAACAAGTTAATATTAGATAGCCCAGGGATAAAATGGTCAAAACAACCCCATTTTAACACCCGTTAACAGAAAGTTAGCGGGGGGGTGATTTGAGCATTTTCGTAACCTTTTGGGTTTTCGGATCAGCGAGTCTTTATTTGCATTTCGTGACATCTAAGAGGATTAAATGCACTTTACCCGCCTAAAGTGTGATTCTTTCCAAGACTTAAAAATGGATCACTTATTTAGGTTTCTTTGTCTGGTGAATCTCGAAATTTACCAGAAGTTCTCTCTTAGGGGCTGTTGGATAGATGTAATCTTTGAAAGTGTGAAAGTGGCACTTACACCATGATGAGTTGCAGTGCACTTGCAGCAAGTGGCATTTCCAAAACTTGTTTGGATAGAGTACTTTTATCTCCTGCAAGTGAAAAAAAATGAGTTCGTTGTTTGGATAGTTGTTGAAAGTGAAAAAAAATGAGGTCGATTGTTGGTGGTGTTGAAAGTGGATGTTGGTTGAAGTATGGTAATACTAGGTATAGTTACCCCTAAATAATTAATAATTACAAAATTTCTAAAATAAAATAATATTCTCATAAATAAAAAAAAAAAAAATCTGATAGACAAATTAAATTAATTATGATAACTAAGTTAATTACGAAAACGAATTAAATTAATTATGATAAATTAATATTTTCTCGAATGTTTTTTTTTCTTCTTTCAAACGAATTCTTAACTCTTAAGATTTCTAAAACAAAATCACTCTCCCCACCACCACACACTTCTTTCATCTGGACTCTTCTTCTTCTTCTATGATTTTTTTCTTTCTCTCTCTCTCTCTCTCTCTCCACGAATCCCCTCCTCCTCCTCCTCCTCCTTCTTCTTCTTCACTCGTTTTCTTTTTTTCTTCTTCTGAATTTTTTGAGAAAAAGAATCTTCTTCACTCGGTTCTTCTTTTTCTTCTACTCAATTTTTTGGAAAAAAAAGAGGCTCCTGGAGGACGTAGGCTCTCGGCCTCGTCGACTAGCTCCAGGCTCCTGGAAGACGTTGGCCCTCGGCCTGTTGACTACCTCCCGGCGGAGGTCGGCTCTTCCTGGGCCTCGGCTCCTGGAGGACATTTCTTTTCAATTTTTTTTTTTTAATGAAGTGTTATTCTTCGTTCCTGTGAGTTTCAACAAAAAATGGTGGAGGTGAAATTGGATCTAAACCAGGGGACAGGAACTGCACTGTCAAAGTCCCCCCCTCTTCTCCGGTTCCTCCTCCCATCCAAACGTCGAACTGGGTTCACCTCCGATGAACAGTGAAAAAGACTCTACTTTTCACCTCACTTTCATCCACTCCCTCCGAACCAGACAGGCCCTTAATGCTACTATACATGTAACATTTACTAATACAAAATATATATAATATATAATATATATATATATTATATATATATTCTTCTTTTTATATATATGCAAAAAAGTGGCCCAAAGTAAACGTCGCAGTTTGCTACAGTTCATGTCGACTGGTGCGGTAGGTCATTTTGGCCTGTTTCGCCAATATGGACTGAAACTTTTTTTTTAATCCAACTGACATTATTTAACATACATAAAAATCTTTTGACCACTTTTGGACTGTTAGTTAATTAATTAATTATTTTTTCTTTTATAAATTTTTTTTTGTTTTACCCACTTTCATAGTCATTCAAATACTAGAGTATGATTTGACCACTTTAAAGTTACAAAATATTACTTATCCAAATATTGAAAGTCACTTTCACCATAGTAGAACTAATATCAAAATCAAAAGCATATGGATTTACTTTCATCAGACAAAGTTAATTTCATACTTTCTTCCACTTTCAACCAACCAAACGGAAATAGACCCCTTAACCCACTTATCTACTATTATAAGAGGACTTCAAAACTGTTCAAGATTGAACCATCTAAGCCATGTGGTATATCGTCAACTATTTAATCTAAAAAGTATGTAAAATATTGTTGAAAAAGTTTAAATTTGATATATATGTTCAACATGGAGAATCAAATTCAACAAAAACAAAAAGAAATCCAACATTAATCACATGAATTATAAAATATATTTGACTATAATTGAATAATATTTTTATTATACGTTATTATACGTGCAAACACGTGCATTTACTAGTTAGTAAGAATGTGCATAACATAACCGTCTAGTGTATACGAAGCATTGCGGTGGTGTACATGGAGCCGGGCCTCAGTAGTCCTTCACCTGTCGACTGGAAAGTGCATCACTCTCCGGATGCATTTCTCTAAAATCCAATATCCAAAGAATTGTAGAAAGTTGGCCTGACTTAAATTTTGACAACCTATTCTTCTTTAGCAATATTCGTTGGGCTTGGGCTTGGGTTTGGGTTTGGGTTTGGGCTTGGGCTTGGGCTTGGTCTTGGGCTGAAACCTTCAAATAATTTGTATATATGAATACTATCAATTAATTTTAGAGAAATTTTAAGTCGCACCCCTTGTTAGCAATCACCCGAATAAAACTCGTATTATACGCGAATTTTTTCGTATCTTTCATAAACGTATAATACTTGCGTTTTTTGACAGATCCAAATCAGTACGTAAATTTTAAGCATGCGAAGTTTTAAACGTGTTATGTATAAATTATTAAAAAATTTGGCACAAAAAATATGCTGGAAACCTGTTTAAAAACCAAATTTGACAACATATTTAAGAATGTGAAGTTTCTAACCGCAATATTTCCATTTTTCAAAATTTTGACCAAATTTTTGAACGTATTTTATTTATATTGAGCCGATTTATACTCGTACTTTTGCCATCCCGAATTTTTCCAGTTTGACGAATTGCTAACAAGGGTCGCACCCCAGTTAATTTACCAAAATTCAAGGTGCACCTCACTGCTTTACCATAATGCAAGGCACCCCCCACTTTTGACGGTTTTCGTCAGTAACTGACGGTCAAAAGGTTTGACTATTTTTTTGGACCAAAATACCCCGTCTTCCCAAGCCCTCCCCCTTCCCAAGCCGATCCCCCACCCTCCGCCACCACCGGCCCCTCCCCCGACCGTCGCCGCCCCCTCCCCCGACCGCTGCAACCCCCTCTCCGCTCCCCCTCCTCTCCCCTCCCATCACCATCACCAACACCACCACCACCATCACCAACACCCCCCTACCCGACCTCGCCCCCCCTTCCTCGACCGCCTCCCCCCCCTGTTGGAGTGGGTGGGGTTCCCAACCTATGTGGAGAAGACCCCGGAGTGCGACGAGCGCCGTCCGATGTCGGAGAAGCTCGGGAAGTAGGCGACGGAGTTGCTGCTGCTGCTGCTGGAGCTGCTGGAAACAGGGGATCCGAGTTCGGGCCGAACTCGGTCCCAGGCCGAGTTCTGGCCGAACTCGGTCTGGCCGTTCCAGGGTTTGGCCAGTAGGTGCTGGTTGCCCCACACAGAGTTCTGGCCGAACTCTGTGTCGTCGGGGGCTGAAGCGGATTCTGGATGAGTTTTCATCATTGGATCTAATCCAACGGTTCAGGTTGGTTGCGGGATTAGGGAGTTAAGTTGAGTTTTCTCAACCCTAATTCATTATCGTAGAGAGCACGCATTGGACAACACAAGTTTGAGAGAGGAAGGAGGTAAGAGTGCCATTACAACTTCGAGAAGAAGACGGAGGATTGAAGGTCGCTGTTCGAAGGAGATCGTGTTCGGGTAATCTCTACTCGTCGTTCTCGCTCTTCGTAGCCTTGTAATCATTGTTCTTATCTCTGAGTGTTTGGGGATCCGATTTGGATCGGGAGGAGTTTGTAGAGGGTGTAATCTTCTATTCCATTAGTGGAGGCTTCTCAGGGTTGGACTTCGACCGTCCCGTGGTTTTTTCCCGCAAGGGTTTCCACGTCAAAATTCTCTGTGTCTGCGTGGATTGTTTTTGTGTGATTGTTTTTGGGTTCGTGCGTTGTATTGCTCAGTCCTCTCGCAGGTACTCTCCGGTTTGGGGAAAGGTTTCCGCGTTTCTTTTCCAACAGAGTGGTATCAGAGCTTTGGGTTCAAAGGGTGTCAGGAGTTGACAGAGGAAACAGAGAGGAGAGATGGACGCGAAGCCGTGTGCGCATGGTGAATCTGAACGGCACAAACTATCATTATTGGCGGAGCAAGATGAAGGATTTGCTGTTCGTCAAGAAGCTGCATCTGCCCGTATTTGCATCCGAGAAGCCCAGTGATAAATCCGAGGAGGACTGGAAATTCGAGCATTACAGGTGTACGGATACATCAGGCAGTTCGTTGACGAGAACGTGTACAACCACGTTGCCAATATTGAGCACGCGAAGACGTTATGGGATAAGCTGGAATCTTTGTACGTGAAGAAGACCGGGGTAAAAAGTTGTTCCTGATCCGGACGATGATGGGTCTGCGGTACAAAGATGGGGCGTCTATTACGGATCACTTGAGTGATTTCCAGGGCGTGGTTGACCAGCTATCTTCTATGGAAGTCAAGTTCGACGACGAAGTTCAGGGACTGTGGCTGCTGTGTACTTTGCCAGACTCGTGGGAGACCGTACGAGTATCTATGATCGCTTCTGCTCCAGAGGGCGTGGTTAGTCTGGAGTTTGCCAAGAGGGGTGTTGAATGAAGAGATGCGGAGACGTTCTCAGGGCACTTCATCCACATCCCACCACTCAGAGGCACTTATTTCAGAGAGCCGTGGAAGGGGCAAAAGCAGGGGTCCAGGTGGTGGCAGAGACAAGAGCAGGGGGAAGTCCAAGGGTCGTTACGAGGACTCAGAGTGTTACCATTGCGGTAAGAAGGGCCATATCAAGCGGAATTGTTTCGCTTGGAAGAGAGAGAAGAAGGGCGACAAGGGGAAGCAAGAAGAGAACCACTACAGCGGCGGCCTCGGTACATGGAGGCGATGTGATCGTCGTAGGTGATGAGGTCATTACTAACCTCGTCTGCGATGACAATTCTTGGCTGGTGGACTCGGGGGCTTCAGCACATGTATCTCACAATAGGGCACTGTTTGCCACTTACACGACAGGCGACTGCGGCGTGTTGAAGATGGGCAACGGAGATGTGTCGAAGGCGGTTGTCGTTGGAGATGTGCATTTGAGAACGAAGACGGGTGCGGTTTTGTTCTCAAGGATGTTCGTCATGTCCCTGATATCCGTTTCAACCTGGTGTCGGTTGGAAGGTTGGATGACGAGGGATTCTTCAGTCTCTTCGGGAATATCAGTAGTAGAAACTTTCCAGAGGTTCGATGGTGATTGCCAGAGGACGCAAGAAGTCCGGTCTCTACTATATGGAGGAGAACGCAGAGGGGCACAGGAGGTGAACGCAGTCAGTGATGCGTCTACCGAGTTGTGGCACAGGCGGCTCGGCCATATCAGCGAGAAGGGAATGAGCTACTTGGTGAACAGGAAAGTGATTCCGGGGCTCAAGTCTACAAAGTTGGAGAACTGCACGCACTGTTTAGCTGGAAAGCAAAATAGGGTGTCTTTCTAAAGTCACCCAAGTTCGAGGAAGCCGGCGTTGCTCGAGTTTGATTCACTCGGATGTCTGCGGTCCTATGAAGGTAAAATCTCTTGGTGGTGCTTCTTACTTTATGACTTTTTATTGATGACTGTTCCAGGAAGGTTTGGGTCTATGCCTTAAAGACCAAGGATCAGGTGCTGCCTACTTTCAAGGAGTTTCAGGCCTCGGTTGAAAGGAAGACGGGTAAGAAGTTGTTGTGTGTTCGGTCCGACAATGGCGGCGAATACATCGGTCCCTTTGATGCGTATTGCAGAGAGCAAGGGATACGACACCAGAAGACTCCGCCAAAGACACCTCAGCTCAATGGTGTAGCGGAGCGCATAAACAGGACACTGATGGAGAGGTGCGGTGTTTGCGGTCAGAAGCAAACTTGCCGGACAGTTATTGGGGTGAGGCTCTTCTCACAGCTGCTTATATTATTAATTTGTCTCATAGTGCTCCTTTGCAGGGTGATGTGCCTGACAAAGTATGGTACGGCAAAGAGCCGTCATACAATCACCTGCGGGCGTTTGGTTGTAAAGCCTTCGTGCATGTACCGAAGGACGAGAGGAACAAACTTGAGCCGAAGACGAGGCGATGCGTCTTTGTCGGCTATGGTCGGGATGAGTTGGCTATAGACTCTACGACCCAGTGGAAGGAAAGCTCTACAAAAGCAGGGACGTGGTGTTCGTCGAGGATCAGACCATGACCAACACTCAGGATTCCGAGACGCCTTCTGAGGCTGAGGAATTGCCTGAGTTAGAGTCATTTCGCTTCGAGCAGTTTCCAGAGGACATCGCAGAGGATCCAGTTATGGGGGAGCCGGTACATGGAGTTGCTCCCAACCTTGATCATCAGCCTGCTGATGGTGGTCAGGGTGTCCCTCAGGAGGATGAGCATGCCGGAGAGGTAGTTCCTGAAGGGGCGGAGGCTGTCGGTATACAGCCAGCACCAGTGGCTCCACTGAGAAGGAGTGACAGGGATCGTCGACCATCTACGAGATACTCACCGAATGAGTATGTGCTATTGACTGACGGGGGGGAGCCCGAAAGTTTCGCAGAGGCTATGGAAGACGAACACAGGCAGGAGTGGATGGTGGCTATGCAGGAGGAGATGAGTTTCTTGCACACCAATTCCACTTATGATCTGGTGCGGTTGCCAAAGGGCAAGAAGGCTTTGAAGAATCGATGGGTGTTCAGAGTGAAGCAGACGGATGATGCTACTCGCCCTCGATACAAAGCGAGGCTGGTAGTCAAAGGCTACGGTCAGCGGAAAGGCGTGGATTATGATGAGATCTTTTCGCCTGTCGTTAAGCATTCGTCTATCCGGGTGGTGCTAGCATTAGCAGCCAGTTTTGACTTGGAGGTCGAGCAGATGGACGTGAAGACGGCATTCCTCCACGGTGATCTTGAGGAGGAGTTGTACATGGAGCAGCCAGAGGGATTCTGTGAGAAGGACAAGTCACATTTGGTCTGCCGGTTGAGGAAGAGCTTGTATGGTCTGAAGCAGGCTCCGAGACAGTGGTACATGAAGTTCGATTCGTTTATGGGGGAGCATGGTTATGCACGGACGACGTCGGACCATTGTGCATTTGTGAGGTATTTTGCCGATGATGATTTTATCATCTTATTGCTCTATGTTGATGATATGCTATTAGTGGGTCGGAATGCCACTAGGATAGCGGAGTTGAAGCGCCAACTGGGCGCGGCCTTCTTTATGAAGGATTTGGGCGCAGCGAAGACTATTCTTGGGATAGAGATCAGCCGAGAGAGAGAGTCCAAGCTGCTACACTTGTCCCAAAAGAAGTACATTCACCGGGTACTTCAGCGTTTCGGGATGGACGGGTCGAAGAAAGTGAGTTCCCCCCTCGCGGCTCACTTTAAGCTCACTGAGGAACAGTGTCCATCTACCGAGGACGAAAAGGAAAATATGGAGCGGATTCCATATGCCTCAGCTGTGGGAAGCCTGATGTATGCTATGGTGTGTACGAGGCCAGATATTGCTCATGCAGTTGGTACGGTTAGCAGGTATCTTTCAAATCCTGGAAGGGTACATTGGAGTGCGGTCAAGTGGATTCTACGTTATCTTCAGGGCACTGCTGGTTGGAGACTTTCCTTTGGTGGTGACGAGCCGAAGCTGGTTGGGTATACCGACGCTGATATGGCTGGAGATGTAGACACGAGGCGATCGACTTCCGGCTACGTGATGATGTTTGCGGGAGGAGCAGTGTCGTGGCAGTCGCGGTTGCAGAAGTGTGTTGCCTTGTCGACGACGGAGGCGGAATACATTGCGACGATGGAGGCTTGCAAGGAGCTGTTGTGGATGAAGAAGCTGCTGCAGGAAATGGGACTGAAGCAAGAGCAGTATACTTTGCTTTGCGATAGTCAGAGTACGATCCACCTTGTGAAGAATCAGACGTTTCATAGCCGGTCCAAGCACATCGAGACTCGGTATCATTGGATACGGGATGTGGTTGAGAAGAAGGACGCGGAGCTTGAGAAGGTGCATACAGATGACAACGGAGCTGATATGTTCACGAAGATTCTACCAAGGGAGAAGTTTGAGTACTGCAGGCAGGTCGTCGGGATGACGACATCCTCCCCATAGTTGTGAAGGGGGAGATTTGTTGGAGTGGGTGGGGTTCCCAACTTATGTGGAGAAGACCCCGGAGTGCGACGAGCGCCGTCTGATGTCGGAGAAGCTCGGGAAGTAGGCGACGGAGTTGCTGCTGCTGCTGCTGGAGCTGCTGGAAGCAGGGGATCCGAGTTCGGGCCGAACTCGGTCCCAGGCCGAGTTCTGGCCGAACTCGGTCTGGCCGTTCCAGGGTTTGGCCAGTAGGTGCTGGTTGCCCCACACAGAGTTCTGGCCGAACTCTGTGTCATCGGGGGCTGAAGCGGGATTCTGGATGAGTTTTCATCATTGGATCTAATCCAACGGTTCAGGTTGGTTGCGGGATTAGGGAGTTAAGTTGAGTTTTCTCAACCCTAATTCATTATCGTATAGAGCAACGCATTGGACAACACAAGTTTGAGAGAGGAAGGAGGCAAGAGTGCCATTACAACTTCGGAGAAGAAGACGGAGGATTGAAGGTCGCTGTTCGAAGGAGATCGTGTTCGGGTAATCTCTACTCGTCGTTCTCGCTCTTCGTAGCCTTGTAATCATTGTTCTTATCTCTGAGTGTTGTGGGGATCCGATTTGGATCGGGAGGAGTTTGTAGAGGGTGTAATTCTTCTATTCCATTAGTGGAGGCTTCTCAGGGTTGGACTCCGATCGTCCCGTGGTTTTTTCCCGCAAGGGTTTCCACGTCAAAAATTCTCTGTGTCTGCGTGGATTGTTTTTGTGTGATTGTTTTTGGGTTCGTGCGTTGTATTGCTCGGTCCTCTCGCATGTACTCTCCGGTTTGGGGAAAGGTTTCCGCGTTTCTTTCCCAACACCCCCCCCCCTCCCCGACCTCGCCCCTACCCCCCCTCCCCGACCGCCGCCCCCCCCACGCACAGCAGCAGCAACAGTCGGGGAGGGGGGGCGAGGTCGGGGAGGGGGAGGCGGCGGCGGTGGTGGGAGGTAGGGGGGAGGCGGCGGTCGAGGAGGGGGGGCGGCGGTGGGGGGTAGGGGTGTTGGTGATGGTGGTGGTGGTGGTGGTGTTGGTGATGGTGGTGGTGGTGATGGGGAGGGGAGAGGAGGGGGAGCGGAGAGAGGGGGTTGCGGCGGTCGGGGGAGGGGGCGGCAAGGTCGGGGAGAGGGGGGTGGCAGCGGCGAGGTCAGACACGGGGAAGAAGACAACACGGGGGTATTTTTGTCAAAAAAAATTAAGTCAACCCAGTTGACCGTCTAATATGGATGGAATCCGTCAAAAGTGGGAGGTATTATTCATTTGTGTAAAGTGGTAGGGTGCACCTTAAATAAGGGTAAATCAAGTGTGGTGCCACTCAAAATTTCTCTTAATTTTAAGGTATTCTCCAATAGTTACTCCTACTTTTTGGTTTCTATCACATGTGTGACAAGTCTTTTTAAGAATACTTATTTCATATGTCAGACAGATATAGAAAAACTCTATCAAGAACTCGACGTGTAGAGACTCTCATAAAATTTTAAAATATTTTTATTTAAGAGAGAGACTTAGATAGAAATCCCATTGAAAAATATTTTTCCTATAAAGAGAGCCTATAATAAGAAGAAAAATATAAATTAAAAGAAAGATCCCTTGTTTAAAAAGGCCCAACCTATCATTGATGATAAAGTTCTAAATAAATGCTGAAGAAATTAATGTGTGTATGGATTTCTCCATGTTTAATCCTGTCACTGAAGAACATAAATTATAAGAGACTATGATAAGCCTATCATCTGTCCAAAGTTGCATATGGGCTGACTACCAACGGTATGTAAATAAACACTTTTTTTTTTTTTTGCAATGTAAATAAAAACAAAATTTGGAGCGTCGATACTTGGGAGTAGTTTGATTGTCCTATGAAAAAACACTTGGTAAGCCCCTTCGCATAAAATGACAAAGACTGGAGACCAAAAATAATATCCGGTCACAATTATTTCAAAATGCAGATCAAAAGGACAAATACTTCAGCCTACACGAACCAAACTATCGAAGCATAATGCAATGTTTTCGAAAAAAGCACTTCTTAGGCACCAAATTAATGAGTATTTTGCATTATTGTCTGATATCATATATAATATTATATAATAGTATAAAATAATGGTTTAATTTTAAATTGTTATCCTCAATAATTCTAATTTTTTAATTTGATACCCCAAACTTTAATATCCATCAACTTAATACTTAAAAAAATTAAGACAAAATTATTCACCGGGGAGGAGATTGAGTGAGGAAGTGGGGTAATTTTGTTATTTTTTTAGTTTTGAATATCAAGTTAAAAATATTCTAAAGTTGATAGTATTAAGTTGATATATATAAAAGCTTAGGACATCAAGATGAAAAACTGGAATAGTTGAGGGTATCAAGATGCAATTCAGTCTAAAATAATAGAAAAGTTGTGTTCGTTTTCATGAGTTAACTTCCATGGTTATGACATCCATAGACGGAACTTCCCATATTACCCCTACAAACATGCCACATTTTTATGATATGGTAACTCACATTCATGGTTGAGTCAGATTCGGAACTTATTTGCGATCATTTCAAATACAGGTTCCAACCCTTCGTGTTGGATATAGTTCAAATTTATGTCGAATTTGTGTCAGATCTAGATGGATTCCGTCGGATTAGGTTCAAGTCATGGGCAAGTTGTGTTCAACATTGTGGCGAGTTTGTTAGATGCACGGGTAGAGCACTCGTTGCATTTAGATTCAATTTGGACATGATTTTGGATAGGGGTATTAATGAGTCCACCAAGCAACCCTTATTTCCTAGAAAAAAAAAAAAATATATATATAATTTTTTTTGGAAAACAACTAGGAAACTTCCATTTTTTTTACCGAACCCTAATGTTCGCCTCTACTCCAAACCCTAGGTTTTTTCCGACTGCAAAACCCTAGGGCTTTGCGTTCCCCATTACTGCCCCCACCTGCATCTTCCTCCGCCCATCCATCTCCTTCCCTCCGCCCACGTTTCTCATCCTAACCCCCCCCCCCCCCCCCCCCCCCCCCCCCCCCAACTGCAATCGTTCTGTCCGCCGTCTTCGTCTACACTTGTTATATTCCAAGGCTTCCTATCGAGAAGTAGTGGAAAAGATGTGTGAGACTCGTCTCACAGTATCGGTATTTATATACGGATACGTATTTTGCAGCGTATTTCGTATTTTTTTGGTTTCCGGAATACTTTAAATTTTTTCAAAACTATAGGTTTTCTTCTTGATCGGCATACCACCGGTATACCGGAGTATACCGACGGCATACCGTCCGGACATGTTTTCTACACTTTAGATATTTTCGGTTTCTGATATTTTCATGAATAGTGTTTCAAATATTTTCAAGAATAGTGTTTCAGATATTTTCGTGAATAGTATTTAGATATTTTCGTGAATAGTGTAGATGCACTCTATTATCCAATGGACAATTGGTTTTGTTTGAATGGCCATGATTGACTTAGATTTTCACACGGATCATGATCCAACGGCTAAGATTAATTCTCCCTTTATATATAAACCACTTCACTTTCTCTCTCCTCTCTCTTTTCATTCTCTTCACACTCTCTTTATTTCTTCTTCCTTTCTCTTCCCTTGGAGCTTGCCAAGAGCTTGACCTCGAGGTCTAGAGTGTGGTTTCGTGTCCCTCTTGGTGGTGGAGTAGAAGATTAGGCTTGGAACTTAACCTAGGCAAGTACATCTTGCCAAATTCTTGAACAATAGTAATCTATTGTCATTTTTGTTTTCCTTGGTATTAAATGCTTAGAATTTTCCTAAACTCATTTTGTTAAATGTGTTTTCCTGATGATTCTCGTATATGTGCATGTTTCCAAAAATTTATTTAAACAAGATTTGATTTTCTGTTAAAACCCAATAGTGACTTAGTAGAAAAAAAAACTTGGTATCAAGAGTGATACTAGTGTTACCATCATGGATCTTGGTCACATATACATGTATGAGGTCCTTACCTAGCTAGTATACATGGATTTTGAGTTTGGTGGCAATCGGAACTCGTTTCGGTGTTCCGAGAACCCCTGTTTTGAAGTATTTTGAGATATTGATCTATCAAATCTTTGAATTTTTGAAATCTAATAGTTCCATGTTGTAGAAAATTCAATTCTATGCAATTTTGACTTTTGAAAGTCCGAATTTCGATTTAAAATGAAGATTTTATGGCCGAAACAAGTTTTGGCAAATTTCTGAATTTTGTTGCTGTTTGAAAAACCGGTATACCGTCGGTATACCGCAGTATACCGCCGGTATGCCATTTTTGGCACCAGAAACTTACTGTCTTTAGTCCGGTATACCGTCGGTATGCCGCAGTATACCGCCGGTATGCCGTTTTATGCTGTTTTTGTCTGTTTTTGCCCGTTTTGGCCCTTTTTTGTCCGTTTTTGATATTTTTTTCGACTGTAATGATTTCCTAACATGATAACATGATCTTGCTCAGTTAGATAATGATTGTACACCCTATATAGACTTGATACTAGCACATGTTCAACCATTTTATGAAATGTACTTAACCTTGATTATTCTTCACCACATACCATGATATGTCCTTGGATAGATTCTTTCTTATGAGCCATGATAATTATTGCCATGCCTTCTTGCTTACATGATAGTGGCCTGTCATGGCGCACTCTTGATTCTAGTACATGTCTAGCTCCTTGATAGTGGCTCGTAGTAGCGCACTCTTGTCTTGATATTGTCATGTCTTGTTGTGGCTTGTTGTAGTACACAATCTTGCTTGTCTTGTCCAGTCTTGCATGTCTCATGTCTAGGATGGATTCTGCGGATTGCCACACCTAGAATCCAACAAGAAAATGTTAAGGACTAAACTACTAGCTTGATTACCTAGATCATTGGAGACTTTTCCGGTTACCTGTTGCCCTTTGATCTTGGCCCTATATATATATACTTGGGATTTGGAGCTATCTGTCATGATGAGCACTCTTCCAGCACACCGTCGAGTGGGGCACCTCTTTAGGACACATGTATCTTACTGCAGTGTGTCTGCTATACTTCTTTTCTTTTTGTTCAGATCATTCAGGTAGTAGCAGGCGGGTAACTGGACTTGGATTTCTCAAATTTGTATGTGTTAGTAATTAGGAATGTGACCACCCTAGTTAGCTAAAGTATCAAGCCGTACTCATTGCTTGGCCGTGATTGATGGATGGAGTCCATTCTTGTCTAGTCTAGTCTTGCTCCAGTTTATCTTATTGTAGTACTTAGCTTCCTGTCTTTCCTTACATGCTATTCTGCCTACTACATGCTCGACTTTACCATATGCTCACATGTCCAGTTTATTTACTTGCTATCCTACTTGCATGTTCCAGTTTTCTTTCGTAAACACTGTGGTACCAATTTACTATTCTAGTCTCGTTTACCTGCTTTATCTTAGAAATGTTATGAATTACATGCTGGTTTTAGTTCATAAGTTTGGCTTCCTTTGTGGTACTTGCTATTGGGGTTCTGACCCCACTGGTTTTGCATTGACCAGATCTAGTTGAGGAGCCCGAGGATCTTCCGGACCTTCCTCTCGATGGTGACCACCCGGAGCACCAGGGGACTTGAGTGGGTGTTCTTTCTCTTACCCACTCTTTTTTGTACATATTCTTTTGAGGCATTTAGCCACCGAGCACGTGTTTAGCTCGTGTTTTGGACTTGACATTTGGCCTACGGGCTTAGACATGATGTTATATTTCTAGACTGCAGCTAGAGCTGATCATGTATTACTTAGTCTTGCTAGTTCTTTATTTTGTATTACTAGCTTCATGATCATCTATGTATTATAGTTTGGGACGCTTTATTGTCTTATATGCTTGATGATCATATTCTTGTACTTTACTTCTTGTCTGAGACTGAGATATCTAGGATTATGTGACTTAGGATTGACTGTTGGTTTGTAGCAGTGACCCCCACCTATACAGCTTATACGTTGTTTCGGAGTACTGGAGTACTTTGGTATACGTAGCTGGCCTGGTCCGTCCCTACTTGCCAGTATTCTGGTTCTGGGGCGTGACATAGGTTTTAGTGGTGGCCCATGTAGGTCTGATTTATCAGATATGTGGGGGTTGCTGGTAGTTATCTCAGTCATAAATTCTTCTCTATTGATATCCTCAATATTACTCTTTACCTCTGATCTTTGACCTGATATCTGCTTTGATCGTTGATCTTTCATGTTCCATCGACCTAATCCTTGTGTCCTTAAACTTTAAGGGGCACCATTTCTGGTCCTTCTGATCGACCTGTGCGAGCTTTGCCGATGGCAGATCAGCGTCCCTTAGTTTCCCCAGTTCAGGAGGAGCATCCTCAGCATTCGGGATCAGAGTCTAGAGTGGACCGAAGGGCAGAGTCGCCAGTTCCTCCTGTTCAGCCAGCAGTACCAGTTCAGCCAGAGCAGCCAGAAGGTGTTGTTCGTGCACTGGTGGATGTTCTGAGAGATCTCATGGCGTCGCAGCAGCGTCAGAGTGATGTTCTTACCCATTCTGTCCAGACGGCTTTGGACAGAGGTGGTGCTCAGGTCTACAATTCTGCGAGCAGCTTCAGGCGTCTTCATCCCCCGTACTTCTATGGTACAGAGGATGCTATTGCGTCTGATGCGTGGCTTCAGGATACTGAGGCCATTCTGGAGGCGGCAGGGATTCCGGCTAGGGAGCGTGTGGCAGTTGTCAGGTTGCAGCTCTTGGATTTGGCCCGCGACTGGTGGACAGCTCAGGAGGTGTCTCTTAGGGCACCAGTAGCCTGGGCCAATTTTAGCGAGAGGTTTCAGACTCGTTATTTTGATGCGGTGTCGCGTTATGATCTGCAGCAGAGGTTCATTGGCTTGCGGCAGATGAGCAGGACCGTCGACGGCTATGCGGCAGAGTTTAGCCGGCTCAGTCGGTTTGCCCCTTCCTTAGTGGCGACCGAGTTGGACCGGGCGAGGAGGTTCCAGCAGGGGCTTCATCTGGAGATCATACTGGCAGTTGAGCAGCATGAGTTCCAGACTTTTGATGCAGTGATGAGGGCGGCGAGGAGGCATGAGTACACCTCGCAGAGGATCGTTGATAGAGTCGGAGGTCAGAAGAGGCCTCACATTCAGAGGGGATCTTCTTCCCAGTCGTCAGCACCAGCTCCAGCAGTCCGAGCTTTGACGATTGGATCTCCGAGGGGACCGATTCCGGCGGCTTCCTTTCAGCAGTCGTCTCAGCCGCGTCCTCAGCAGCAGAGGCAGTCTTCTTTAGTTGCTTGTTCCCATTGCGGGAAGGGAGGACATGTCTTATCAGAGTGCCGTAGGGCACAGGGCTTGTGTCTAGCCTGTGGAGCATCGAACCACAGGATAGGGGCTTGTCCCAGGAGGAGTTCGGCTGGATCAGCATCCTTCCAGTCAGCAGTTCAGCAGTTTAGAGCACCAGCGCCGGTTCAGCAGCAACAGGCCCAGAGGCCATTACCGACGCAGTCTCAGCAGTTCCAGCAGAGGCCTCAGCAGTGTGCTCAGGCTCAGGCTCAGAGGCAGAGGGGTCCAGCGACCAGAGTTCAGGGTCAGGCTTTCACGCTTTCTATGGAGGAGGCGCTAGCAGCAGGGGAGGTGGTCGCAGGTACCATTCTTGTTCACTCTCATTCAGCTTTAGCTTTATTTGATTCTGGTGCTTCGCATTCGTTTATATCTGCACGATTTGCGACACATATTGGTGAAGAGCCAGAATCTTTACCTGTAAGGATAAATATACTTACTGGTAACGGTCTAGTAGGAGTAGACCGAGTCTATGCCTCGTGTAGAGTCATAGTATGTGGGAGAGAGTTTCCCGCTAGGCTGATAGAGTTTCCTATGGGCGATTATGATGTCGTCCTAGGTATGGATTGGTTGAGTGCTCGACACGCTTCGATAGATTGCCATGCTGGCAAGGTTATCTTTCGTGTTCTGAATGAGGAGGAGTTCTCATTCTCTAGAGGCGAGGTGGAGTCTTCATCAGCGGTCATGTGGATGGCAGTAGCCGAGAAGGTTCAGTTGCCCAGAGTAGTTTGCGAGTTTTCCGATGTGTTTCCCGAGGAGCTTCCGGGTATGCCTCCAGTTCGGGAGATTGAGTATTATATTGATTTGGTTCCGGGAGCAGAGCCAGTGTCAACGAGAGTCTACAGGATGTCTCCTTCAGAGTTGTTGGTGTTGTATCAGTCTATTGAGGAGCTTAGGACCAAGGGATTCATTCGTCCTAGTGGATCGCCTTGGGGAGCTCCAGCCCTTCTTGTGAAGAAGAAGGATGGTTCATCGCGTATGGTCATTGACTATCGTCAGCTTAACGTGGTGACCGTGAAGAACAAGTATCCCTTGTCCAGGATAGATGACTTGTTCGACCAGCTTAGTGGAGCGGCTGTGTTTTCGAAGATCGATTTGCGGTCTGGGTACTATCAGATCAGAGTCAGAGAGCAGGATATACCCAAGACGGCGTTTAGATCTCGATATGGCCATTGGGAGTTCCTTATTATGCCTTTCGGAGCGACCAATGCGCCAGCGATCTTCATGGATCTCATGAATCGCATCTTCATGCCCTACTTAGACCAGTTTGTGATAGTATTTATTGATGATATCTTGGTCTATAGTCGGACTGAGGCAGAGCACGAGCAGCATCTTCGCGTGGTTCTTCAGATTCTTCGGGACTATCAGCTTTACGCGAAGTTCAGCAAGTGTGATTTCTGGCTCGATCGAGTCTCTTTCTTGGGTCACATTATTGCCGGAGGTGGTGTTGAGGTAGACCCCAAGAAGGTTGAGGCTATCGAGAGTTGGCCAGTACCTCGTACAACTTCAGATGTACGCAGCTTTCTGGGATTAGCAGGCTACTACAGACGGTTTATGGCAGACTTTGCTAGGATCTCCGCACCCTTGACACGGCTGACGTGTAAGGATGTGTGCTTTGAGTGGTCAGATGCTTGTCAGGTTTCTTTTGAAAAACTCAAGCAGAGTTTGATTTCAGCTTCTATTCTGACATTACCCGTCGGACCAGGTGGGTTCACTGTGTATTGTGATGCGTCAGGCCGGGGACTTGGTTGTGTTCTTATGCAGCACGGTCGAGTGATAGCTTATGCGTCTCGACAGCTTCGGGACCATGAGAAGATCTATCCGACGCACGATCTTGAGTTGGCCGCAGTTGTGTTTGCCCTCAAGCTCTGGAGGCATTATCTGTATGGTGATCGAGTGGAGATTTTCACTGACCATAAGAGCTTGAGGTATGTGTTCACCCAGAGGGATCTGAACATGCGGCAGAGGCGGTGGCTTGAGTTACTGAAGGATTATGATGTTGATCTTCAGTATCATCCCGGGAAGGCAAACATCGTTGCAGACGCTTTGAGCAGGAGACCCAGGGTCTATTTCTTGACGGAGCAGCGTCACCTTCTAAAGGATCTTCAGGAGATGGGCATTGAGGTAGTGCTACCTGGTGAGGCAGCTATGATGGCAGGCTTGCAGGTTCAGTCTACCATTGTGGATAGGATCAGAGCAGCTCAGTCAGGGGATGCCAGGCTTCAGCAGCTCAGAACAGAGTGTGTAGCAGGGTGCAAAGCAGAGTTGTGCATCCATGAGGATGGGACACTCCGATTTGGGAGTCGTCTTTGTGTGCCGAGTGGAGATATTCGACAGGAGATTATGTCGGAGGCCCACAGTTCTCAGTACTCTGTTCATCCTGGAGGGACAAAGATGTACCGAGATATTCGTCAGCATTTCTGGTGGAATGGTATGAAGAGGGAGATAGCTCGGTTTGTCTCTCGATGTTTAGTTTGCCAGCAGGTCAAGGCTGAGCACCAGAGACCGACCGGACTTCTTCAGTCTTTACCGATTCCGGAGTGAAAGTGGGATCATATTACCATGGACTTCGTGACTGGTCTTCCTAGAACCCCGACTGGTAGAGATGCCATTTGGGTTATAGTGGATCGACTCACGAAGGTTGCCCACTTCCTACCTTTTAGGGTTGGTCAGTCTACAGAGCAGTTGGCCGACCTGTACATGAGGCAGATTGTCAGATTGCATGGGGTGCCAGTTAGCATAGTCTCAGATCGGGATTCCAGATTCACTTTTCATTTCTGGCAGAGTCTTCAGCAGAGTCTGGGTACCCGTTTGAGTTTCAGTTCAGCATACCACCCTCAGACAGATGGTCAGTCGGAGCGTACGATTCAGACCTTGGAGGATATGCTTCGATCATGCATTCTTGACTTCAGTGGTTCTTGGGAGGATCACTTGCATTTGGTGGAGTTCTCTTACAACAATAGCTTCCAGGCGAGCATTCAGATGGCTCCTTTTGAGACTTTTTATGGTAGAAGATGTAGGTCACCCCTAGCTTGGGATGACATTGGAGAGAGGCAGCTGCTAGGTCCAGAGATGATTGCTCAGTCAGTTGGAGTAGTCAGGCAGGTCAGAGAGCATCTCAGAGTAGCTCAGGATCGACAGCGTCATTGGGCAGATCAGCATCGACGCCATCTTGAGTTCTCTGTCGGCGATCACGTATTTCTTCGGATTTCGCCTACCCGTGGTGTCATCAGGTTTGGCGTACGGAAAAAGCTTAGCCCTAGATTTATTGGGCCGTTCGATATTCTCGAGCGAGTAGGGGATGTATCTTATCGCCTTGCTCTTCCACCGTCGTTGCGTGAGGTACATGACGTGTTTCACGTATCTCAGCTATGTCGATATGTTTCGGATCCGAGCCATATCCTAGATCATTCCGAGCTGGTCGTTGGTACCGACCTATCGTATGAGGAGAGGCCCATATCCATTTTGGACCGGAGGAAGAAGATTCTCAAGAACCGGACTATCCGATTAGTTCGTGTTTCCTGGGATCATCACTCACCGGGCGAGTCGACTTAGGAGCGCGAGGATGATATCCGAGCTCGTTACCCGTATCTGTTTGGCTCGTGAGGTATACTTATTTCGTATATCTATGTTCTACCTTTTTAGTATGATTGTAGGATTACATGATGTTGTTGTTTACGTATGTTTAAATTGCTTTTATATTTCTTGTACATTACTCTAGTTGGATTTCATGCTTTATGAGTTTCCCATCTTGATCCTGATAGCATGTTTTCTTGGATTTCTTGCTTGCTTTTGATTACCTTTAGGAAATTCTGAGGACGGAATTTTTCTAAGGAGGGGAGAGTTGTGAGACTCGTCTCACAGTATCGGTATTTATATACGGATACGTATTTTGCAGCGTATTTCGTATTTTCTTGGTTTCCGGAATACTTTAAATTTTCTCAAAACTATAGGTTTTCTTCTTGATCGGCATACCCCCGGTATACCGGAGTATACCGACGGCATACCGTCCGGACATATTTTCTACACTTTAGATATTTTCGGTTTCTGATATTTTCATGAATAGTGTTTCAGATATTTTCGTGAATAGTATTTAGATATTTTCGTGAATAGTGTAGATGCACTCTATTATCCAATGGACAATTGGTTTTGTTTGAATGGCCATGATTGACTTAGATTTTCATACGGATCATGATCCAACGGCTAAGATTAATTCTCCCTTTATATATAAACCACTTCACTTTCTCTCTCCTCTCTCTTTTCATTCTCTTCACACTCTCTTCATTTCTTCTTCCTTTCTCTTCCCTTGGAGCTTGCCAAGAGCTTGACCTCGAGGTCTAGAGTGTGGTTTCGTGCCCCTCTTGGTGGTAGAGTAGAAGATTAGGCTTGGAACTTAACCTAGGCAAGTACATCTTGCCAAATTCTTGAACAATAGTAATCTATTGTCATTTTTGTTTTCCTTGGTATTAAATGCTTAGAATTTTCCTAAACTCATTTTGTTAAATGTGTTTTCCTGATGATTCTCGTATATGTGCATGTTTCCAAAAATTCATTTAAACAAGATTTGATTTTCTGTTAAAACCCAATAGTGACTTAGTAGAAAAAAACTTGGTATTAAGAGTGATACTAGTGTTACCATCATGGATCTTGGTCACATATACATGTATGAGGTCCTTACCTAGCTAGTATACATGGATTTTGAGTTTGGTGGCAATCGGAACTCGTTTCGGTGTTCCGAGAACCCCTGTTTTGAAGTATTTTGAGATATTGATCTATCAAATCTTTGAATTTTTGAAATCTAATAGTTCCATGTTGTAGGAAATTCAATTCTATGCAATTTTGACTTTTGAAAGTCCGAATTTCGATTTAAAATGAAGATTTTATGGCCGAAACAAGTTTTGGCAAATTTCTGAATTTTGTTGCTGTTTGAAAAACCGGTATACCGCCGGTATACCACAGTATACCGCCGGTATGCCGTTTTTGGCACCAGAAACTTACTGTCTTTAGTCCGGTATACCGCCGGTATGCCGCAGTATACCGCCGGTATGCCGTTTTATGCTGTTTTTGTCTGTTTTTGTCCGTTTTGGCCCGTTTTTGTCCGTTTTTGATATTTTCTTCGACTGTAATGATTTCCTAACATGATAACATGATCTTGCTCAGTTAGATAATGATTGTACACCCTATATAGACTTGATACTAGCACATGTTCAACCATTTTATGAAATGTACTTAGCCTTGATTATTCTTCTCCACATACCATGATATGTCCTTGGATAGATTCTTTCTTATAAGCCATGATAATTGTTGCCATGCCTTCTTGCTTACATGATAGTGGCCTGTCATGGCGCACTCTTGATTCTAGTACATGTCTAGCTCCTTGATAGTGGCTCGTAGTAGCGCACTCTTGTCTTGATATTGTCATGTCTTGTTGTGGCTTGTTGTAGTACACAATCTTGCTTGTCTTGTCCAGTCTTGCATGTCTCATGTCTAGGATGGATTCTGCGGATTGCCACACCTAGAATCCAACAAGAAAATGTTAAGGACTAAACTATTAGCTTGATTACCTAGATCATTGGAGACTTTCCCGGTTACCTGTTGTCCTTTGATCTTGGCCCTATATATATATATACTTGGGATTTGGAGCTATCTGTCATGATGAGCACTCTTCCAGCTCACCGTCGAGTGGAGTACCTCTTTAGGACACATGTATCTTACTGCAGTGTGTCTGCTATACTTCTTTTCTTTTTGCTCGGATCATTCAGGTAGTAGCAGGCGGGTAACTGGACTTGGATTTCTCAAACTTGCATGTGTTAGTAATTAGGAATGTGACAACCCTAGTTAGCTAAAGTATCAAGCCGTACTCATTGTTTGGCCGTGATTGATGGATGGAGTCCATTCTTGTCTAGTCTAGTCTTGCTCCAGTTTATCTTATTGTAGTACTTAGCTTCCTGTCTTTCCTTACATGCTATTCTGCCTACTACATGCTCGGCTTTACCATATGCTCACATGTCCAGTTTATTTACTTGCTATCCTACTTGCATGTTCCAGTTTTCTTTCGTAAACACTGTGGTACCAATTTACTATTCTAGTCTCGTTTACTGCTTTATCTTAGAAATGTTATGAATTGCATGCTGGTTTTAGTTCATAAGTTTGGCTTCCTTTGTGGTACTTGCTATTGGGGTTCTGACCCCACTGGTTTTGCATTGACCAGATCTAGTTGAGGAGCCCGAGGATCTTTCGGACCTTCCTCTCGATGGTGACCACTCGGAGCACCAGGGGACTTGAGTGGGTGTTCTTTCTCTTACCCACTCTTTTCTGTACATATTTTTTTGAGGCGTTTAGCCACCGAGCACGTGTTTAGCTCGTGTTTTGGACTTGACATTTGGCCTACGGGCTTAGATATGATGTTATATTTCTAGACTGCAGCTAGAGCTGATCATGTATTACTTAGTCTTGCTAGTTCTTTATTTTGTATTACTAGCTTCATGATCATCTATATATTATAGTTTGGGACGCTTTACTGTCTTATATGCTTGATGATCATATTCTTGTACTTTACTTCTTGTCTGAGACTGAGATATCTAGGATTATGTGACTTAGGATTGACTGTTGGTGTCACGCCCCGATCCCGCTAGGGTCGTCCGTCTTGCCTGGATCCCTACGGGATCGATCGTCCTCGCTAAGGCGTGATGCCGTGCAAGCCTAAGTTGCGCTTGCACAAGGCCATGTACCTGCACAAAACAACTAGTCAAGCAAAAACACACGCACGCACCCATTAGTTAAGCAAAACACACGTACGCACCCATTAGTTAAGCAAAACACACGCACGCACCCATTGCAGAAAACCAAATATTGAACACAGAGATTTGAAATGGAAATACTCATTTTATTGATAGCTTGATTGGAATACAAGTACAAAGCTTTGCAACTCAGATTTGCCTTATAATTTGGCTACAAGATTTTCTTTGAAAACACTCTTTTGAAAATAGCCACAATGCCCATACATGATATCCCTTTATTACAAGCTGGAATTGAAAGACACCTTTAGAAGGGAAAGAAACTTGAAACTGGACTGGAATGAAAAGTAAACTTCGAGGCGATCCACGAGCTCTACTGGGCTAGACGAGCTTCGGTGCCTCACTTGATATCCCCCTGTCTCCTTTTGCTTCTGAAAAGGATGCCCACAACGTGGGTCAGCACACATCATGTACTGGCGAGCGGCTTTTGGCCGAACTCGCAAATCTCTGCACTAAATCAATAAGTTGAGCTAATATTTACTAGTGATCTTTCTACTTGTCTAGGTTCTTTTTAACAATTCATAAGAACATGACAGTAGAATAAATCATAAGCAACTTACCCTCGCCGGCAGTCATCCCTGCACAAAACCACGTTAGCACAATTTGCATAATGAGTAATTCATGATTCATTCTTGCAGATATTGAAGTTGTCATTCGGGTCATGCAGGTGGACTATTCTATATGTTGGTCCATAGGTTTTCCCCATGATTAGCTGCTGTGACTCTTTGGTTCAGCTCGTCGCTAAGGACTCAGATCGACTCCCATTTTCACATGGAGGCCCTAATCTCTCCTAGGCCGAGCGGTTCCAGCTGCCCCCAGATACCACCCGAGAGACAAATGTTTCCTTGTATACAAGTTGTCCGAGACCAAATGCATGCTCTAGCCGTTCTATCAGATGAGACACATTTGGACTTATGCACAGGTATACGACACGTTTGTTTCGTGCCTTCAGGTTCTCCTCAACACGTATAAGTTCTTCTGTACGTGTCTATATTTCAAGCATACTGATGACAAGCAGATAATCATTCTTATCGAACAGATAGAGTAACAACACATATTCTTGCATTTGATTCAATTCAATTATCTTCTATTATCTTTTGTTATTGAGGTATCGTTGATCACAGGGACAAGGCAACAGAGTAGACTAGAGATCATTTTTATTAGGGCGTACAAATAAATGCAAGCCCGGTTCAAGCAACTCACCGAGATGAATCTTAGTTGAGAGAAGGAGGGACTTCACGCGCCGTTCACGAATAATTCATGCGGCCTACAATGGCACCAACAGTTGATTAGCATACTTCGTCTCTTTCTCTCAAGATTCGAAATGAATGCGAAATGCGATGAAAGCGAACAATGAAAACCAATCATCGAAAACCAACACGAAAACGCATTTATCAAAACCAAGCAGCGAGAGAAAACATTCAGCAAAACTCTTGGATTCATTTCAATAGAAGCCAATCCATCAATTGGAAAGGTTTATTGCATTTCATCCGTGATCAATCGATACCGGCAAAAGTTTCACCAAAGACTCAGTTCATGACTGAGTCAACAAGCCGTAGGTATTACATAGTGGACCGCAAGGAGCGGGGCACTACAGTTGGTTTGTAGCAGTGACCCCCATTTATACAGCTTATACGTTGTTTCGGAGTACTGGAGTACTTTGGTATACGTAGCTGGCCTGGTCCGTCCCTACTTGCCAATATTCTGGTTCTGGGGCGTGACAAGATGGCTTCCATGTTCAGCATGCAAGGACCCGCTGAAGCGATATCATTAACGGCTAGAGAGAGTTCTATACCCATTCATTGGGCCTCTACTTTGGCCGGTAAACCTTATTCTCAAAGGAGTTTTCAAAAATCTACCCTAGCATCTATTCTTGCCAAGATATGGAAAACGAAGGAGCCGGTGCATATCTCAGACCTCGATATTGAAACAGGGTCCTTTCTGGCAAGAGTAGACTCGCCCGAAGAAGTCAACCGTATTATTCTCGAGGCCCCATGGAGCATTAACGATGATCTTCTTGCAATCGAGAAGTGTGATCCAGGAAAACTACCGGAGGAATACAAATTCAACATGGCAGATCTCTGGGTCCAACTCCACAAGATACCCCCGAAGTTCTTAAACCGTAAGGCAATCACCAGGATCGCGGAGGCCATTAGATCCCCAAGGCATATTTCTGATGCAGTAGAGATCCAATGGACTACTTTTGCTTGCATCAAAATTATCATCGACATCACAAAACTATTGAAGAAAAAAGTCCCGATGATGATAGATGGGGGTGATATGAGAATGGTTGAAGCTAGATATGAACGGCTCCCCCGTTTGTGTACCTTCTGTGCTAGATTGGGTCATGCTTACGACTTCTGTTCGGAGCGCCGTAACTTCGAAACCCTCATAGGGGAAGACTGGACAGAAGAGGAGAAAGACAGACTTAAAGAACTCCTTCGACCAAGAGTCAAGGAGATCGATTTCCGAGCAGAAGCCCTTAGAGTTTTCGTCCGTAGGGGGGTTTCTTCAATTTCTGAGGATACAACGAACATCAGCAAAGAGAAATCCTCTGCTGAAGAGACTTTACCCAGGCGCAGAAACTCGTCCCCTCATGCATCACACACTTCTAATCAATTGGTTAAATATACGCCGCCTCACAGAAGAAATACTAATGCTATACCCTCTCATAATGATGTAGCGGGCGGCCATGAGTCTTCAGGTACTGGATCAGTGAACGAATCACAACTTTCTAAAGAGCCTCAATATCGCCAGGGTGATGGTATTGATGTAAGGATAGGTTGCGATGAGGATACTCGTAATACTCCCAGTTTTCGAGTGTTGACTCCGATCCCCATCATGCATATGATGAACGACCATTCCCGTGTCACAAAGGACATGGCCTAGATGAAGTGGTCACGTCAACAAATGAAGGCTCATCATGAGTCCTGCTCAGAGAATACACATCAGAATGATATGGAAGGGGAGACCAATGAAGCCAGCAGCAAAAGCTTTCAGACATTGACATATATGGGATCAGGGGATCAAGACATGCTCCTGGTCAATCTAGCACAATCTATGGAGGTTCATACTACGGATTGCCCTCTTTTTCAGCAAAGGTCTCTACTTCATCTGCCCCTACAAAGCTTGACTCTGGTGCCGTTTATCGACCGGCTCAACTCAGTAAACTCTCTTGGAAACGTCGAGCCCGTAAAGCTACATCTGTGAAACCATCTGCATCACCCACCTCAAAGAAGCGCAGTGCGGCTCCTACACTGACGCGTACCAGCAACAAGAAATTTTGATCCTCTCTCACTGATCAATCATCCACCGATAAGGTCGTGGCGGCTGACCTCAAACAGCTGCAAGGGCCATGTTAATCCTATCTTGGAACTGGCGAGGGGCGAGGAATGCCTCGACAGTCCAAACTCTGCGCTCATTCCTCTCTGCCACACGCCCATCCATCTTCTTCATCTCAGAAACCATCTCACCACCCTCGTATTCAGAGCGTATCCTCCCTCTTTTAGGATATGCAAATTTCTTTCCCGTACACCCAATCGGCCACGCAGGAGGCTTATGGCTTGGTTGGGATTCCACCATCTCCGCGAAAGTCTCGTACCACTCTCAGAATCTCATCCTTCTTTGTGTTGAAGCCATGAATGGTCAATCAGAATGGAACCTCCTCTGCACATATGGGAACCCAAAGAAAAAAGAGAGAATCAAACTCTGGAAACAGATTGTAGAAATGACTGAGAGCTTCGTCCTCCCGTGGTGCTGCATTGGTGATTTTAATGCTACGTTATCGCCGGAGGAAAAGCAAGGAGGCAGCGGTTTTGATCACCGTGCAGCCAATGCATTCAAGCAGATGATAGATCATTGTGGTTTGATAGATCTTGGGTGTGTCGGACCTGCATACACATGGTCCAACCGACGTGGGGTGAGACACCACATCAGAGAAAGGCTGGATAGAGCCATGGCTACTACGCAATGGTGTTGCTCCTTCCCTAATACATCGGTAACCTCTCTCCCATGCATTAATAGTGATCATGCACCCATCCTACTCAACACCTGTAAGAAGCAAACCAGGACAAAGCGTCCGTTACGGTTCGAATCACACTGGATGTCAGACTACTCTTTCCCTGACTTGCTTAAACGTACTTGGCAAGAGACCAGCGCCCACGAGGATCCATCATTGGGGCACAAACTGAGATTTACACTCTCGACGATGCACCAATGGGGCCGCACGAAGTTTGGTAATATTAAAATCCGCCTTGCTGATATTCATAATCGCCTTAGTGTTATTCAATCTAAACAGGTCTCGGAGGAGTCGCTAGCTGAAGAGCGGAGGCTTATTGCTGAAATTAACAAATTACAAGCTATAGAAGAAGCCTACTGGCGGCAGAGATCCAGATGCCAATGGATCAAAGAAGGCGATAGCAACACAAAATACTTTCATACAAGAGCCACTTTGAGGAGAAGACGGAATGAAATCAGAGCGATCAAATGTTCCGATGGCAGATGGGTGTATGACCATGATTCCATTGCAAACACTCTTGTTAACCACTTCAAAGCTATTCTGTGTGTTGACGAATCCACGGCAATGGACCCAACGTTTCCTGTTTCAAACGAAGTCATTACAGAAGAAGAGAATTCCTATATCAGTTCTATCCCTGACCTTGATGAGATCAAGACAACCATTCAAAGTATGGGTGCACTAAAGGCCCCAGGACCTGATGGCTTTCCAGCAATTGTTTATCAAAGATACTGGTCAGTAATCGATGAGGATTTGACCCAAACGGTTCACAGTTTCTTCAAGGAGTCTAAACTTCCTCCAATGATGAATCACACTCATGTTACTCTGATCCCAAAGAAGAACCATCCCACTTCACCGACGGATTATCGGCCTATTGCTCTTTGCAATGTGGCGTACAAAGTTATTGCCAAAATCCTGACAAACAGAATCAAACCGGTGTTGTCCAGGATTATTTCGCCCAATCAAAATGCTTTCCTCCCAGGAAGACAAATAACAAATAACATTATCATCGCACAGGAAATATTTCACAACATGAAATATCTACCAAGGAGGAAAAATTCGTATGCATTGAAATTAGATATGTCGAAGGCTTATGACCGACTCTCATGGTCTTTCATCAAACAAGTTCTTCTTGGCATAGGTATTCGAGGGAGAGCAAATGAGCTGATTATGAATTGTATTGAATCACCTACTTACTCAGTTCTCTTAAATGGGTCACCGGAGGGATTCATTAAACCTGTGAGAGGAGTTCGCCAGGGATGTCCACTATCTCCATTCATATATGTTCCATGCTCTGAAGTCCTCTACAGTTTATTCAAAAAATATGAAAGGGACAACCTCTTCCAGGGTATTCGACTTAACAGGTATGTACCCGCTGTCTCTCATTTGCTATTTGCCGATGATATCTTGATCTTTGGATATGCTACACTCGGATCATTAGAAGCAGTACGTAACATTCTCCATACATATTCGAAGTGGTCGGGGCAATCAGTTAACTATGATAAATCAAACATTCATTTTAGCAACTTGGTTCCTGCAAATGACAGGGAGCTGCTAGCTTCCTCGATGTACTTATCCATTATGAAGGAGGGAGACACGTACCTGGGACAGAAGCTTATTATGTCGAATCACAGAGCCGGGTCTAATGACTCCATCATGGATAAGTGCTCGGCTCGACTCAAAGGATGGAAGTCCAAGTTACTCTCTCATGCCGGTCGTTCCACCCTCATAAAAGCAACTCTGGGGTCCATACCGATTTATTATATGTCGACTAACTTGCTATCAAACTCCTTGTGTAGCAAACTCACTAAACAGCAGAGGGACTTTTGGTGGGGACACGATACTGAAGAGAGGAAGATGCATTTCATCAACTGGAGGAAAATTGCCGCTCCAACCAGAGAGGGCGGCTTGGGCATCCGGAATGTCCAATGGGTGAACTTCTCCTTGGTAGGGAAACTTCTTTGGAGGTTTTTTGCGTACCCCGATCTTCTTTGGGTACGGCTGCTCAGGGGACTGTACCTTCAAGAGCGCTCCATTTGGTGTGCCAAGAAGACGAGACGAGCGTCACCGACGTGGGCTAGTATGCTGGAACTTCGACAGGTTTTGAAGGACGGGATATGTTGGAGAATAAATGGAGGATGGATCAAGATTCTTGATGAGCCATGGATCCCGTCATTACCGGGTTTTCGAATTTCTGAGAGCAGTATTCCGAGCAATGGGCTATTGTTTGTGCGGGATCTCATTTGTCCAACTACTAACACCTGGAACACATCTCTGATTCAGAGCTTGTTTAATCCTTTGGAGGTGGCAGCAATCACTAGAATCCCGCTATCGGGAGATGGTGGATAGGATGAACTTCTCTGGACAAAAGCTAGTAATGGGAAGTTTACTCCCAAATCCCTCTATGAGGAGTTTAGAAGGCGAGAGCCCAGCGCGTCTCATGCGGATGTTAACAAAGAAACTTGGCACAAGCTCTGGAATTTGGGTAACGTGGCACCCAGAGTTCGCATCTTCATATGGCGGCTCCTCCAAAAATCGCTCCCTTTGCTCTCCGTACTTAGCAGACGTATCCCCAGTATTAATACAAATTGCCCGCTCTGCTTCATGCAGGATGAAGACGATAATCATCTATTCCTACATTGTCATTTGTCTAGAGCAGTTTGGTTCGCGAGTAGCATTGGCTTACGAGTTGACAGCTCCGCGGATATTAAATCCATCTTGAGGGATTGGTTGATGAACAAGGAATGTGAAGATGTGGCGAGGAGAGGAGCGTATATCCTATGGGCTATTTGGAAGGCGCGGTGCAATTGTGTATTCATTAACTCCCATCCGTCAGCTGAGAAGATTGTCCAAGATGCAAATAGCATGTACATTGACTATGGAGGTGCTCCAAACCCTCAAATTCAACATATGGAGGAGATCAGTCAGCTACGTATGCTTACTTGTTGGACGCCTCCTTCCTTTGGATGCGTTAAAATTAACATTGACGGGGCAGTCTCCTCATCTACTATTGCTGCTGCTGCCGTGGCTAGAGATGGGAGGGGTAATTGCCTTGCAGCCAGATCGGAGGTATCAGAGGATATTACCACATTCGGAGCTGAGCGGCCTCTTCTTTCGGAGATACTTGCTGTTCGCCAGGGTGTTATACTAGCTAGCCAGATTCGAGCCGAACAAATGACTATTGAGGGTGACTCATATATTGTGCAGAGGATATTCAAAGGGGATGACGAACAGGTCCCGTGGAGACTCAGAGACCTGATCAGGTCTATCCGTGAGCAGATTCGAGAGTTAAGGGTATCTGTGGAGTTTGGGTTTACTCGTAGAGCTGGTAACATGGTAGCTCATGGTTTAGCTGCATTCTCTTCGAGCAATCTCATCGGCTGTGATGAGATGGGGACTCCTCCTTGTATTGCTCAGTTAGTTGCTAACGAGGTTGTTGCCTCTGATGAATAAATACAATTTTTTTCCTTCAAAAAAAAAGGGAAAAAAAGGGAGCTTTAACTCATGACGAGTCTAAAATTGAGTTCAAACCCGACTTTCTATAATATTCGAATTGTAACATGCACTTTTAAATTTAAAAACCCGATCAACTTAAATAAGGACAAATCTAGAAGATTTAGTTAGTGGGGGGCTTCTATTGAAACACACACATACATATATATATAATTTATTTAATTATTTTTTTGAAAGAAGACAATTTTTATTCTGATCCGAAGATCTACAGCCACAGTCTGAAAATCTTACAAACTCTGTCCGAAAGCCATACATGGCCCAAAGGCCTCCTCCACTTGTATCGCACTTGCGTCGCACCACACCGCATCTGCACTGCTCCAGTCTGGCACCGCATCTACCACATTTTAATTCTAA
Organism: Iris pallida; assembly: GCA_029216955.1. NCBI lineage: Eukaryota > Viridiplantae > Streptophyta > Magnoliopsida > Asparagales > Iridaceae > Iris > Iris pallida. Next base: position 25,304,218 of record JANAVB010042420.1, on the reverse strand, counting down.
CATTAAATAATTTAAAGTGTTTTCCCCGTTGCTCGATCATGCAACCTCTTGGAAGAATATATATATATATCTCTCTCTCTCTCTGTGTCTATATATATATATATATATATAACAGAAGTCCCGTCTGTCCTCGATCGTTGGATCGAGTGGACTAGAGTTAGATGGAGAGTTGTCAAGCTCGATCCAATGGACGGGGCTTCCGCAAGGCTTCCCCGCAGGACTATTGATACACACACGTACATAAAAAATACGGCCGGGGCAGATCAAAATTAGACCCATCCCTCCTGCACCGTTGGACCGAGTGGGCCGCGTGGGGCCCCCACGCGCGCCCGCTCGACCAAACGATCGAGGCTACGGGGATCCCGATTGTCACCCCCAGTTTTCGAATTAGGGGTATTTTCGTCATTTTTCAAGTTTTATAATTTTTAGAAATTTTATTTGATTTTATATGATTTTTAGGGATTTGTTTGATTTAGTTTGAATTTTACCCAATTCGGACTTAAGTTGGAGACCCGGGTAGTTTGGACCCTAGTAGGACCCACATACTAGCTGGGCTTGGCCCACATGCCATCCTAACTAGGCTGGAAACCATAAACCCTACTTCCATGGCTTAATTAGTCATTTAGAGGCTTAATTAGTTAATTAGAGTTAAACCGAAACAAACCGAACCAAACCGAATTCAATTCGAACCAAACCAAGTCTATTGGGTTTGGGGGCTTATTGGATCACCACCCAAACCCAATAACCCTCCCCCCCCCCATGGCCGGCCAAGTAGCCATCCCCCCTCCCCTTTGCTTCACAACAAAGCAACCTCTCTCTCTCTTCATTTCTAAATTTTCTTCCAAGCTTCTTCTTCCTCCAAGCAAACCAACTTTAGGTAAGCTTTAAATTCCCCATTTAATTCTCTTTTGCATTTATTTCCTTCACCATAAATGTAGAGGAGACCCTCCTCTATATTTTGCCCATAGATTTCATAGGTTTTCCTAAAAATCTAGGTTAGAGATTTATTTGGGGTTTTCTAATTAGAGTGATATATATATATATATATATATATATATATATATATATATATATATATATATATATATATATATATATATATATATATATATATATATATATATATATTTGGTGTCATGAGAGTGGTAGTGAGAGTGTGAGTGTGTGTGTGTTTGTGAGAGTGTGTGTAAGTGTTTATATATATATATATATATATATATATATATATATATATATATATATATATATATATATTTAAATGTGTATATATATATATATATATATATATATATATATATATATATATATATATATATATATAGAAAAATGTGTGTGTGTATGTATATTTACATATAGATGAGTGTGTGTTTATATAATATAAACACACACTCATCTATATGTAAATATACATACACACACACATTTTTCTATATATATATATATATATATATATATATATATATATATATATATATATATATATATATATATATATATATATAGTGAGATAGATAGATATATAGATATATATCTATATAGATATATATATATATAGAGAGATAGGAAGGAGAATTAGAGGGAGTTAGAGAGTAGGAGAGATGGAGAGAATTAGAAACAGCAGCAATAGCAGGCAGTAGGAGCAACAGCAATAGCAGTAGGAGCCACAGCAGCAGTGCAAGCAGTGGCAGCAGCAGTAGCAGCTGTTTGCAGCAGCAGCAGTAGCTCATTCCCCCCCTCCCCTTAACCCCCTATATACCCCCCCTATATACATATATAAGTATATATATATATATATATATATTTTTTTTTATATATATAAGTATATATATATATATATATATATATATATATATATATATATATATATATATATATATATATATATATATATATATATGTATATAGCTAGATAACTAGATGGTTTTAATAAGAAGAAGTTAGGAAGAGATTAGAAGGAAAGAATAAGAAGAAGTTAGGAAAAGAATTAGAATAGGAAAGAATGAGAGGAAAAGTTAAGAAGAAGAATGAGAAGAAGATTAGAAGAGAATAGGAAAGGAGAATAGGAATTAGAGAAGGAGAATTTGAAGAGGAGGAATTAGAAGAAGAGGAATAGGAAGGGAGAGTAGGAAATGGAATTTAGAGGAGTTAAGTGAGTCGGAATGTGGTGAAGGGGTGAAATTGAGCCCCGAGTGTCGGAATGAGATGAAACTTGGAGGAGACTTAGAATACGTGAATTAGACTTTGCGGGTAGGCTCCGAGTTGAAATCGGGGTTGTAGGACGACGGTATCACGTCGTACCATTGCGTATCGCGAGATATTCAAGATATCGGCAATAGGCCGTAAGATGGACTAGACGTCCACTCTACCTAGGTATCTTGGTAGGTAACGAATGTATAGGCTAGTATCCTACTACCCTAGGGAGCACGGGTCGAAATACCATGCGTAGGTAGTGTCACGACCCGATCCGAAATAATTGGGTCGAACCGGATCATGCCCAGCCTGCACCGTTGTTGAGACGGCAGCAGTAAGCTGTTCTATTAGCAGGTAACCACAACAACATCTATATTTATCACAACTCAATATTCGGTAATTGAAAACTTTATTAAACATTGAAATAAATACAACTGGAGGTAAATGAACTGAATTAAAATATTGAATTCAAATAACAGAATTTTTTAAAAACAACAAAACTTGGAAAAAAAAAATCTAGCTAAGCATTCGGCTCGTCGGCCTCAGGTCCTGCGTCCTCCAATGGGGACTCTGGCAACACCACGGGGTACAGAACCGGGTCGTAATAGCTGTTGATTAACAGCTCAGCATCCTCAATATCCCCTAAAAATGTATCTCCAGTCAGAAGGGAGCAAAGTACAATTCATGCTAATTTGACAATTAAAATAATAATAGAATCATGCACTTTTAAACAATTTGGAATAAATTCTAACAGTTACAGTATTGTGATGTGAATAGGCAATGAATATGACTGGCTTGGGTTGTACAGTGAAAAATATGGCTTATCCCCGTGTGTAAGAGGGGTAAGCTCGCACAGTTACAGTAGTTACAGTAGTTTGGATGTGGTCATACTCATTACACTACTCCCCCAGTCCCCAAACAGTTACAGTAGTTACAGTCAGTGCTCTCAGAGAGAGTTCCGTGTTGCATCGTGGTTTAAACTTGCATTAAAACGATTACTAAATAATTGTAAACTAACACAAAATGTACTTGCCTCAAAATGGACTGGACTTGAAGGGATTGAAGACTTCGAGATGGAATTTAGACTCGTCCTCGAAATCCTACATTCGAGAAGTTGACTCAGAATCCAGGGTTACTAAGCTAACTATGCTAGTTGAAATCTCTAATTGTGTCCTAATCAATTTTAATCTTTATTTATTAAACACGAACAAAACGCGATTATCGGTGCGTTGTAATTAATAACGAGGGAATGATCAATTTGACTTGTATTTTGTAAAAACTCGTAGTTACCAATTTAATTGATTAAAACTTTGTATTTTCGTAATTATACATATAAAACTATATTTCTTGTTTTAATGAGAAAACAAGATCGTTGTTAAAATATTAAAAACTTGTAAATTTTAATGTGAGAAAATTCATTAATTTTCTATTCAAAATAATATTTATTCTTGATTTACGCGTACGCTAAAAATCAGCAAAAACCAGAAAATGACAGAAAACCTACGCTACAAAATTACAGGCCACAAAAAAAAATAGAAAAACTGGGCTTATGCCCATTACAATTTATTTTACATAAATTGAAATAAGAGAAACAGTTGTTAGTTCTAAAATCTTCCTACAATTTAATTATGAATAAATTAAATAATAAAAATAAATTAAATTATTAATGAGTCTCAGATATTGGTCCAATCATCATATAGGCTAATGCCTCAACGTCCGGGCGAAGCCGGTTTCGTTTGCACTTAGCCAGGGCCCATTGACCAATACGGTCGTCGCCCAAAATTCAAAATATTAATATTTTCCGAAAACCATTTTAAAATCATTTTAAAATTATAATTAAATTTTATGGAAAATCCGGCAGTATTTCCTCTATTTTCGGTCAACCCAAAAACTGGGAAAGTGTGCCATAATATCCAGTATAATTCCCAAACCAGGGAAACCCATGAATTAAATTCCATAACAATTTTTATATAAAAAAATATTCACAGAAACGTTTCCCCGAAATATTCGAAAAATCCGAAACGTATTCGGAGATCCAAAATCAACCCAGAAAACATCACATCAATAATCCGAAAACCAAATATCCAGAATTCATTTCCGAAAGTTTCGGAAAAACAAAACAAACTAACAGAAGCTTTCCCGAAAGTTTCTCGAAAAATCTCAGAAACAAACATAACCCAAAAATCGAATTCCCGAAGGAGATTCGTGGACCAATCTCATCACAGACACGGGAGGGACGAACTACTATGATTAATCAGAAATTATCCAAATCGACGGAATCCGAAGGGTTGCCTTGGACTCGCGATGCGCGAATCCGCGAAGACGAACTCGAAATCCCGTGGACAGCGCTGGGCAGGGGCTGGGCGCGCCGAAAGGGACACTCGCCGGGGAACGCGCTGGACGCTGGCCGGGCACGGGGGCGGCCGACGGGAACAACACGTGCGCTAGGGCACAGGGAGACGGGGCATGGCCGAGAGGTCGCGGGCGGCGTCGGATCGGGTCGGGGCCGACGGGCTCGGCGGAAGGGGCGCGGGTGGGTCGCGGGAAATGGCCGGAGGGCGCGGCCAAGGGATGAGCGCGGGTCTCTGGAGGTTTTGGGAGTTGAGGGAAAAGAAAGGTGGTGGTGGGTTTGCTTAAAAATGGGAGAAGTTGCTGCTCTCGTGAGAGGGGAAAAAGAGTTGGGTTAGATGTGAAGAGTAGAGGTGGAGAGTTATAAGGAGTGGGGAGAGATTTGTGTGCTGGAGTTGAGGAGCTGTGGGTGTGTGTGAGGGAAAGTAGGGAGAAAAATGAGGGAAAGGGAGTACGTGGGGGAAATGCTGGTCCAACTTGGACCAGTACAAACTATATTTTTTTTATATAAAAAAATCAGGTTTCAAATAGATGGGTTAGGATCGGGTCTGGGTTTCGGGAATTGGTCCGGGCACGGGTTAGGTCAGCAATCAAAAGCCACATTTATTTTTTTGAAATAAAATTTTAAACTCATAAATAATACTAATAATAATAGTAATTATAATATTAATAATATTTCACATTTACAAAACTGGGTTTCACAATCTTCCCTCCTTAGAAAATTTTGTCCTCGAAATTAAAGGCAGGATTAGGAGTAAACTCAAATCAAACAGGTACGGTACTACGTCCGTAACTCAGGTCCAACAATAAGAATTACCAAGGCAGTCTTGGATGAGACATTTAGGAACAAGTTTTAACCATGTCACCATCCACGCAGAACTAGAATATATTTATGCAAACCAAGGTACACGTGGTTGATCAGACCATCATGCACCGGTTCTGATTAGACAATATATAATTAGTGGGTGCACCCAATAAAATACTGTCATGATCAAGCTTGATAAAGAAATAGCTTGCAAAACTAGGCTAACTTAGCAGCATCAGTCAAATTTAGAACGAAAAGATAAGAAATAGGAGTTATGTGATGGCTCAAAATTTTCTGATATTCTTCTCACCTCTGACTACGCTTGCTACTGGTTTCTCTGGCACTGAAAGGTTGAGTCCAATCTTCAGCTCTGAATTATCCAAAATGTGACTCGGATTCGGAATGTAGCGTCTGAGCTGTGATACGTAGAAGACGTTGTGCACACTCTCAAGATTAGCTGGTAAAGCTATCCGGTATGCTACTTTTCCAACTCGTCTTAAAACTCCAAACGGCCTGATGTACCTGGCCTCAATTTCCCAGCTCCGACAAAACTGATCGTTCCTCTGGTAGGAGAAAACTTCACAAAAATGCTATCTCCTTCTTCAAACTCCACTGGTCGACGACTACTATCAACCCAATGCTTCTGTCTGTCTTGGGCAATCCTGAGCTTACATTCACCTTCTCTACTGCGTCAGTCACCATCTCTGGACCCAACAGTACTCTTTTTCCTACGTCGTCCCATGCAAGTGGTGTACGGCAATGATGTCCATAGAGAGCTTCAAATGGGGTCATTCCAATGCTGGCTTGGTAGCTGTTGTTGTAAGAGAACTCTACCAAGTGCAAATGATCTTCCCAAGACCCTCCAAACTCCAAGACGCAAAATCTCGGCATGTCTTCAGGCGTCAGGATTGTCCTCTCCGATTGTCCATCTGTCTGGGAGTGATAGGCAGTGCTGAACTTCAATTGTGTCACCAGGCTGTCATGCAAACTTTTCCAAGAGTGAGAGAGAAAACGAGTGTCTCGGTCAGATACAATGCTTACCGGTACTCCATGAATCCGATAGATATGTCGCATGTATAGTGCCGCCAACTTCTCGGTGAATAAACCAACTTTGAAGGAGATAAAGTGAGCTGACTTGGTCAGTCGGTCCACTATAACCCAAATGGCGTCCTTCCCTCCTTGGGAACGAGGCAGTCCTGACACGAAGTCCATTGTGATGTGCTCCCACTTCCACTCTGGAATGTTCAGTGGCTGTAGAAGTCCTGCTGGTCTCTGTCTGCTAGCTTTTACTTGTTGACAAAATAAACATCTAGCCACATACCTGGATACGTCTTTCTTCATTCCAAACCACCAAACAATGGTATGCATATCCCGATACATCTTGTTAGCTCTAGGATATATGGAATATTGTGACTGGTGTGCTTCCTTCATCAGCTCGTTCCTCAGTTTGCCAGATGCTACGCAGAGCCTCATACCATTCTTCAGTGCTCCATCGCTGGCGATTGAGAAATCCTCAAGTGTTTCTGCCAATACTTGATCTCTAAGTTTGCGAAGTGTCTCGTCTTGAAACTGCGTCTCCTTGATTTTGTCCATCAGACTCGAGCTCACTTACAACTTCATCAACAATGAATCAGCATCCAGCTCCTTCCTTCCAGGCAGTATAATTGCCAGTCCAAGCTTCTCGATGTCCTCTAGCAGATGCCGCTCCTTGGTCAAAAACATCGCCATAGGGTATCGACTAAGTGTATCTGCGACCACATTAGCCTTACCCGGGTGGTACTGCAGATCGATGTCAAAATCCTTCATCAGCTCCAGCCATCTTCTTTGCCTCATGTTCAGCTCCTTCTGAGGGAAAACATACTTCAGACTTTTGTGGTCTGTATATATTTCCACTCTCTCTCCATATAGATAATGCTTCCATAGCTTCAAAGCAAAGATGACTGCCGCAAGCTCTAGATCATGTGCGGGATAGTTCTTCTCATGAGTCCGTAATTGCCTAGATGCATAAGCAATCACTTTTCCATGTTGTTGAAGAACGCAACCCAGTTGTAGCTCCCCTTCCCGAAATTTTTTAAATATTTTTTATTATTATTTATTATCAATATTATCGAGGACATTATTATACAATATTATTTTATTATTATGGGTTATATTATTTTGTCAAATAAATATTATTATATGCAGTCATATTTATACAATAGGCCCTAGACTGAAAATAGATTATATATTAAAAATATGGAATGATAGAGTGTTAAGTCTATATATGATACAGGTGCAAATATGGATATGAATATATAGGAATATATTCGTAAGTAAATAAGGTATATATATTTGTATATAAATATAAATATATATATATATATATATATATATATATATATATATATATATATATATATATATATATATATATATATATATATATTCGAGGACATATATGTAATGTGTATATAGACATACGTGAGTATGTAGGTATATGTATATAAATATATATATAATATACATGTGTATATTTGTATTTGTATATAAATATATATTATAAAATTTTGTGCATGTATATTTGTACGTATATATAAATATATAATATTATATAAAGATATGTGTGTACGTATATATATATATACATATATATATATATATATATATATATATATATATATATATATATATATATATATATATATATATATATATATATATATATATATATATATATTTTTATATATATATATATATATATATATATATATATATATATAATATATATATATATAAATATATATATGTATATATATATATATATATATATATATATATATATATATATATATATATATATATATATATATATATATATATATATATATATATATGTATTGTGTGTGTATATATATAAATATGGATATGTATTTGTGTGTGTGTATAAAAATATATATATGGATATATATTAGGCTAATAAATAAAAAGAAAAGAAATAAAAAGGACATCCCAGCCAATCCAAAGCAAACCCAGCCCCAGCCTAATCCCCTTAACCCATGCAAAATCGCTCCTCAGCTTTCAGCCCGAGAGCTGTAAGCCCAAACCGATCTTTTGTAGCAAACATAACTGGATTTACTTAAAGAGCCCGAGCCCTCTGGTAAACAAACACCCACATACGTAATATATATACTCGAGATAGAGAGAGAGGTCGAGGGAGAGAATACTCAAACCCTAGCCGCGCTCCCAACGCCCCAACCCTGGACGACGCCTCCACAACCCCGCGCGCCACCCAGCCCCGCCGTGGGCGGCCGTCGGCCGGCGACGGATTCGCCGGAGAGCTTCGCGCGCGTGCACCACATGCACAGAAGGATTAACAGCAACAGCAGCAGTTGCAGCAATGGGGCTAACTTCGCGGCCGAATTTTGATCTACTCGCTCCATAATTTTTGATTCGTTTCCTCGGGTACGTCCCCAACCTATACAAGAGTATTTCCTTTCAATTAGATCGAATTGATATACGTTATATTGGCCGAGAAATTGACACGAAGTTGACCAAAAACCCGTTCGAAAACAGAGCGTAGGACAGTCCAGTCACCCGTGTTCGATGATCGATTTCGATCGATCCAGTAACCTTTTAGAATTTTCATTTGAACACACTTTTAGATCATATATAGGAGATCAGAAATCATTTTGTAGATTCGGATTTCATTAAGTATGCACAGAGAAATCAGTTTTGGAAATCAAGAAAAAACTATGAAAAACAGTTTTCAAAAACTAGAAAATCCATCCACACGACGTGCGTTCCACCATTCCGGGCGACGTGGACGCGAACCGAAAGCATCGAAAGGTACGTAACGGCTTCATGGTCATGTGGGTTTTGGCGGAATTCAAATTGGTCGCGTGTACGCGACGAATTAGATGCGTATCCGTCAAAATTTACCGTATCGTGCACTTTGTAAATTCTCTAATTACTTTGTGCACGCTCATCAAATCGAGACAAAACTTGCGCCAACAGAACCATATCGTTTTTCTGGTCCTGTATGCCAAGTTTGGTCCGATTCTGAGACCGTTGATAAAATTATCGTTTTGCGGGCCCCACGGTCCCACTCAACGGGCGATTTTGTGCACGGCCCGTCGGAATCCAACTTTGGACATACGGTTGGGTTCGTATCGGAAAACTAGATCCGTAGACATGTAGTTTGACGACTTTAGAGACCGTTGACTCTGGCATGCTTTTCGGTGCAAAGCGGGTCCAACGGCGGACATCGTTTTTGCCCGAAATTACCGTTTAGCCCCTTTGTCCAGAATTGGACTTAAGGACAGGCAATCCTAGCTAATTTGACTATTCTGAGAACGTTGGTACTATTTATTTCAGCATCCGGAGACTTCTGCATGTGTTGATTGATTGTGGCTCTTTGAGTGGTATGGTATTATTGGTTTCTCCAGCTAAGGACCTCAGGCAAGTGCACTTTCAGATTACTTTCCGATTCATAGTAGTCTTTTCATTTTATGCCTATACATATATCTTACTGCTTGTTGACACGCTCATCACACGGAGTAGTCGGAAGGGGAAATATCTTAGTACACATGTGAACTACCCAGAAATATCCCCAAAATGTCTATTATTGCATGATAGCAGCTGCACACGACACGTGCAGTGAGCCGGATTTACCTCCTAGCCGTTCACATGTCGAAAAGGATATTTCACACCACCTAGATAGATGACTTTATTAGTTTTTCCTTGTTTATTTCTCTATCGTGCTATGTCATCAGTTTTCTTACTAGCTTTCATATTCCATATGCTATTTTCATGTCTTGTTAATTCTATTGTGTTTTGCATTGCCGTCGGTTTGTGTACTTGTTCCATTCCTGACTGGAAACCAACATTTTTCAGGTTTAGCCGCGATCATTGTTAGCATTGGGAAGGCTTGGGTATGCTGAAGACGACCTAGAAATAGAAAGCAATTGTATCAACTTCTTTAATTGTAAAACTTTGTTTTTCCTTTAAATATAAATGTTGTAAATGTTGTAATAAATTTAGAATTGTGAATGAGCAGCAAATGATATTTCCTGAGCATTCATTTCTTGCGGGCTTGACAGCGTTCTACCGCCGACTCTGCGGCGTAGGCTGGCTTGGACACGTCTCGTATCCGAAAAAACGGGTGCGGGTCGTGACAAGTTTTTGTGGTGGCCCATGCAGGTCCGTTTTCGCAAAAGATTGTGAACTCGTGGTAGTACCTTATTAGTCGTACTACTGCGAGCCTGCGCCCAGGAAATGCTCATTCACAACTAGGATTAAAATAATTTATGATAATGACTAGGACTAGGAGTCCCTTGTTCAAATTGACAGTTGGATAGTTAAGGTTGTTAGATAGGCCATGCAATTTGGAATCATTAAATTTAGATAGCCTGCTAGATCCCTATAGGTACACTCTTACCTTTGATATGACGATGTGATCCGATGTAGATATAACATTCACTTAGGCTCACCTATAATTAAGGCTTTGATCTTGATGAACTGTTTAAATTTTTTTGCTTTATTAGATATAAACCTTATATCATAAATTAGAATTGTCTATTTAAATTCTATTTTTGCTGTAAGGAATTGATTTATAATTAATGATTCTTTTATTTGTATAGAATCTCGAGGTAGATCGATTCAAGATTTTCCTTAACCATTGAAATGCATATGAAATAGATATTAGAATGTTTGTATTTCTTTTGCATTTAGTTATTCCCTCCATGTTAAATCTTTTAATTTAAGTGTTGTGACTGATAGGACAAATACCTACGTCTTATTTTGTCAACCTGTTTGAATCTCTAGAGGTCCATGAATTTTTTATGAATATAGTTAAAGGAGTATTAGTTAACTAATAATAGTTAGACAGCAGCGCACTGTCATCAATTAGCTGAGAGTGGAGATGTGGGTTCACTGCAGCCAGCAGCGCACTGGCGAGGCACAACCCATAGAATTGAAATCATTTCGAAGAATCATAGTCTATGGAACATTGCAGAAACTATGTTCTATTTGACTTCTTTATATCTTAGATACCATTGTGTCAATATAGGTAGAGTGTCTGATAGCCTATCACATTTGAATCACGAAACCAAGGGTTTGCCGTAGCCAGAGTATACGGGCAAGGTGAAATTCTCGGTGAAATGAATTCAGATGTGATTACAAGTTTAGGATATTATAGAGAATAGAGACTGCCATGTATGACCCTAAGATCCAAAACCAATACTAGTGTAAGTTCTGTAAGTCGAGTAGTATGTCTCCCAACCTAGCGTTATGTGGTTCTTGTGATCTATTGACAGGGTAATTGACTGACGTTAATAGGTTTACCTAGAATATAGAAATTATAGTTCCATAAACCCATTAGTCGACCAAGGCGTTATAGATAGGAAGATAGTGAGATGACTGTATGGGCAAGAACACCAGGAAGGTTTTGATTATTCTCAAAACTCGAATTACTTGTATCTCTTTTCAAAAATCTCGCAGACTTGTATTTTGACTATCTTGTCCAACACTGCTATCACAGCCTAGTTTTGCAAGCTTACTCTTTTATCGAGCTTGATTCAAGACATATGTTTATTGGGGACGCCCGCTAATATATTGTCTAATCAGAATCATTATATTACGGTCTGATCAACCATGATACAATTGGTTCGCTTTTCATCTAATTACCCTACGCGGATTGAGAGGTAGATGCCTCTAGGATCTCATCCGTGACTGCTTTGACAATTCCTCTTGAATTATACATTCGCCTTTGAATCACGTAATTGTATTCAGTGACATCTCTCTTGAACTCTTTATTGTTTGTCTTTCACCGATTAGAAAGACGAAAGCTCGTATTTGATAGATAGATACAGAGTATCCCCATAGCCATGATAGTTGTATATACAAGTGTAGCTACCATCGGCCAGCCATGTGACTAGAACCTTGCCTTGAGTTACCCGTTCTCCTCTCGACCCTCAAGCTACTTTGGAAATTCCTCTAGTCTCATTATTCCTAAAACCATGTCCTAGCCTCTAAGGTGGGTAGACTGTAAGCCTTCTTGGGATACCCAAGGAATACCGATTGATTATAATAATTCTCCCATTAGAATGATAATTAGTGCCCCATACACTCTCACTTTTCCTCTAGATCATTTTGTGTTCTCGGTCGTGTCATTAATATTCGGAGCACGAGGCCAGTTGTTACCTTCCAACAAATTTCATATGTAAGATCTAGACGAGTCCGCCTTCATCTAGGTATATCATATCCCACTCAAACCCGTCCCCTTGTACTCTATTTTTGTGCTACGACTTTCAGGTTAACATGACCAACTATAACCCATACCAGGATACCAGTATACTTCCCGATTAGCAACTAGCTCAACCACTTGGGTTGAAACCTACTCTAGGATACCCTAATCTAGTAGGAATAGTTTTATCATTGGGATCTCGTCTAGTCCACATAGATTGAAATCCAAGATTCATCCAACCAACGAGTGATGTCCAAATAGAGAACCCAGTAAGACCACAACCTTGATTTCCCAAATTTTGTTCTATTGTGAAACCTTGTTTAGAATTTTGGGAGCAGAATTTCTGTATTGCATGGATTGCAAACCCCTCTAAGAGTGAAGGATTCTTCGATGTAGCAAGTGACTGGACTAGAGTAGCCCAATTTAGCGAATAAGACTATAGGTTCATATATACCCTTTCTATCTGTATTATTGTATATTCTCGACCGCTCTTTAAACTTCATAATTGCTCCTGATTGTTCGTCCTTATTTTCCTGCCCTTTCTATTGCAGAGAGAAAAAGGTCATACTTATTAGAATTCACCAATATTTCTTAGCTACTTGTGTAAATTTGTTGATTGTTAGATTTTTGGATTGCTGGATAGATAGGAGAGGGTGGTAGATGACTTATGCCTAGATATCTGTCGGTAGAATTGTTAGAAACTAGTTAGAAAATTTTGAGATTTTAGTGACCATGTTTTGGAGAGTAGTGTGACCAAAGGTGGGTAGAAGTCCTCGATATTTTTGTAGTTGCCAAAATGGCCAATGAAAAGGATATAAACTATTTTTTGGAGAAATTAAATTTGAAGAGATTGTGGTAATAGTGGATTTACTCTATTTATTATTATTTTTAGGCATGTTTATGAGTTAGAATTTCGAGGACGAAATTATTTTAAGGTGGGTAGATTTGTAGCTCCCCTTCCCGAAAAATTTTAAATATTTTTTATTATTATTTATTATCAATATTATCGAGGATATTATTATACAATATTATTTTATTATTATGGGTTATATTATTTTGTCAAATAAATATTATTATATGCAGTCATATTTATACAATAGGCCCTAGACTGAAAATAGATTATATATTAAAAATATGGAATGATAGAGTGTTAAGTCTATATATGATACAGGTGCAAATATGGATATGAATATATAGGAATATATTCGTAAGTAAATAAGGTATATATATTTGTATGTATATATATATATACATGCAAAATATATATATATATATATATATATATATATATATATATATATATATATATATATATATATATATATATATATATTCGAGGACATATATGTGTAGAAGCATGGAATTTCAGAACCAGAAAGCCCATGCGCCAGACTATATGCGCCAGAACTCGGACAAAGTACTTTACAGCAAAAACAACAAGTATAGACATTGAAAGAGGACTTTTTATTTAACATATAAAAGTCTATTACATGTCTAAGAAAAGATTGTACAAAGAAGAATTTCTACAAAGAAAAGATCCTAAGTCTACAGCCAGCAATCACCATGCGCCCTCAAGAAGGCGCAGCAATCACCATGCGCCCTCAGTCAGGCGCATCCCACCATGCGCCCTCAGCAAGGTGCATCCTTTTCAGCAGCTCAGTTATGTGCATCCCAGTTATGTGCATCCCTTCAGCAGCCCAGTTATGTGCCGCTCTTCCAGCCAGGCTCACTGCCGTCAAAATGCTTCGACTAATGAAGCATTTATTGAGCAGAACGAGGGTGGCAATCAACCCTCTAGCCGAGGAAGAGAAGAGCACCGCAAGCCAACCTGTGGCCAGGGGAGGCTTCGAAAGAGCCTCCAAAGACCAAAGAAGACCGCAATCGAAATGCGGCTAAGGGAGCAGCTTTCAACACAACCAGAGTGGGCAACACCCACTTTGAAGGAAGAAAGAGCCCCCAAAGCCGCAGCACCGCCATTCCGATCTGCGGCTCTTCCTGCACAACGAAGACGAGGCTCGAGCATCCCTATCTTTGGATGCAACATGCACCTTCCGCCTGCCTCGGAAGCCCTCGACTCCGACTTTTGGATGTAACAGTCACCTTCAAGTGCATCAACGAAGACATTGTGTCGCATTTTCACCCTCAGAAGCATCTCGTCAACAGAATGCATCCGAGTAAACAAGTTCATGTTAGAAGAACGTGAGAGAACGAGAAACAAACCCTCTCCATGCCACTATTTATAGGCCGGACAAATCAAACCCACGCGCCAAGTGGATGGCTCTCCGAATTTTGTGCAATGAATTTGCATTTAATGGATGAACCGGACGCTTCGAATTCAGCCAAATCAAAACGGCTATTTAAAGCACTCGAAGAACGTAACAGTCGCTGCATTAAAGAACGCATCACGAAGTGGATGCGCCGGCCAGCCCGCGCATCACACAGACGCGCCCTCCAACATCAAGCGCATCAGCACAGACGCGCCCTTCAGTACCAAGCGCATCATAGAGGATGCGCCCCCATGCGTCCCCATACGCCTAGTGGAACGCCAATCGACGTGCCCACTCAGCTGTCCATCGAATATCAGAAACATTAAATGCTGAACTGACAGAGTTGGCAGCACGCCTCCTGAAGTCTGAACAGTTGACAGCTTTTTCAGAAGACGAAGCGTTGCCAACATCAGCATCATCATTACTTTACTCCGACGGCTACTGCCACGTGGCCACCCAACCACACACATGCGCCTCCGCAGCCATGCGCTCAAATCTGCATGCACCTCAAAAGCCATGTGCCTCAGACTTTTCACTGATCCCTAAAGACAGAAGGAAAGTCTCCATTCGAAGCTCTGCATGCGCCACAAAAGCCATGCGCCCAGAATAGTTCGTGATTCCTAAAGGTTACGAGCCAAAGTCTCCTCATGCGCCCAGTCCTAGGTGCATCCTACCAAATCATTGCCCCCATCAAATCTGAGATCTCCGAGCCATGAGTCGACGACACGTATCCTTTGACTCAACTCACCCAAGATTTCAGCAACAGAAAGATCTTCTCCTCTGCTACATATCGGCTCACAAAAGCAGTATGAAGAATTCAACCCCTCGATCAGGGCGCATCGTCCATGCGCCTCCATCAGCAATCACCACGTGGCGTCCCCGCATACAGGCGCATCCTACGTGCGTGCATAAGCAGCCGGCCTGCAAAGCTATAAATAGAAGGATCATTTCCTTCACACACACACAGAACGATCCTACGTACAAAAAATGAAGGAACACACCACCAGAGAGGCAGATACAGACACTCAACGTCTTCCTCCTCTCAGCAAGCTCCAGCACCCAGAGCAGCCCAAACCTTCAGAGAACTGATAACTGTCGTCAGATCGTCAACGGAGTCAACGCATTACCACTCACTCCATCGGCACAAGGGACCCAGATAAACAAAAGTGTACTCCTAGGACTACATCTAAGTCCTATATTGTAACACTGTTCTGTTTGTATTGAAATTTGCAATAAAAGAATTTTAATAGCAAACAAGCTGGCGACTCTGCTGGGGACCTCTTTTTCCTCCACGGAGAAAGCTGTGTCGTAATCCGACGACATGAAGGTGGGCTCCTCCCACAAGACGCTGGTCGTACGCCTCAATCAACAGGCGTATGAGGAGTTCATCTCTGAAGGCAGTGCGAGTCATTCGAAGCGGCTGCCGAAGCCGAAGAAGACCCGCCGAGTCTGGGTGCGCAAGGTCGACGTCGCTGGCACCACCACCGAAGGGGATGCATCAATCCAGCCTTCCCTTCCTGCTGACGTCCTCAGCAACCAACATGCGTCCACCGGTGCAGCACATCTCTCGGGGAAACATGCGGCTGACCACATTCCCCAGCCATCTCCCTCTCAGGCGAGGAAGATGCGTCGACGGAGCAGGGGTACAGCCAATGCCCCGCGCATCACCTTTGATGTGCCACAGAAAGTCTCTGTCTTTGACAGACTCACTCGCTGTAATGGCGAGAAGAATTTGGATTCTGAGTACTATGCGCCCCAGCGGGCTGGTATGAAAAAATCCAAGGCGGCACGGGCCATGCGCCCCAAACGTGCTATGCCAGCAGCAAGCCAGAAGCATGCGCTCACAATCATGCGCGCTGCTGATGGTAAGCTGTACAAGGTCGACTCAGGTGCTTCTGCGCCAGAAATGAGCCGACCTTTAAAGTCCTCGTCTCACTTGGGCGCATCTATTGCGTGCACAACCAAGTCGAGTGAGGCAAATTCAGTGGTTTTGAACTCCCGTGCCTCCTCTGGTTGTGCATTTGAGGTTCGTTCAAGTCACTTCAAATGTTGTGGTTCCCCCACTACTGATCGGGATACCTGTTTGGTGTTAGATCAGGGGGCGCAGCACTCACTTGACCACCCCGGCGCTTGGCCTTGCCATGCGCCTGAAGGGGGTATGAAGGTGGCACTCTCCTCCAACGATCTGCGTAACGTGATCACTCATAAGTGCCGATCTGGAGAGATGACTGACAAGCACGATACGCCTCTCACGGGGCATACTTGTGCTGTGGTTACCATCAACTGCTGTTGCAAGACGGCAGTTCCACCAAGACAGTCAGTGTTCCAGCGGCTGCAATTATCGACACCCCTCCGACGTTGTCTCGGGACGAAGGTGTCAACAAAAGAGGAGGCAAGGATTGCTTCATGCAACGTGATCTCCAACTCCTCGTCGGTCCGAAAGGCGACTGGCAACTCTTTCTCGTCCAAAAGCCAACCGAAGAAGACCAAGACAGCTGTCTCATCCTCCGGAGTATTCGAAGGCACTCGGGGGAGGAAGAAGATCTTGGAGGAAGCTGGGGGTAGTCAGACCCTGGTCGAGCCTCCTTCCGAAGACGAGGGTGTCCAAAGCACATCTGGGGCGGATCCTCGAGGCGAAGTCAGCCTCCCAGAAGCCCTTGAAGACGAAGATATCCCCAGAACATAGCTGGGGGTGGTCTGGCATCTGCGGACCTGAGTTCCGAAGACGAAGAGGCCCTTCAAGATGAAGCTGAGGGTAATCAGGCCCTTGCAGATGCGCCCGTGGTGAATGTTCTCCCGAACAAAGCCGGGGGTAGCCAAGACGAGGCTCCAGGAGAGGCAACTCCCCTACAAGAGAGTGAGGCCGAGAGTGAAGCCTCGGAC
>JANAVB010042420.1:25089821-25258977 GCA_029216955.1 Iris pallida | reverse complement strand
GGCCCCATGACTGTAGCGGGACGAAGGTGTGGTCTATGCAAATGATTGGCTCGAGGATATCGAGCGGCAGATGAGGCCTCCCGCCTGGCAGACGACCTGAAGGTCGAGGGGTAGGTTTGCAGTTGCTAGACATTGCACGCACCTGGTTCAGAAACGAGCCAGCCCTAGCTGAAGAGGGCCATACTTGGGCAGAGTTCAAGCTTCTCTTTAAGGAGAAGTTCTTTTCCCCGACGGACAAGATCGACCTGGTGCGGCAGTTCCAGGATCTGTAGCAGGGCAGTTTATCTGTGGAGGAGTACGCCGCGGAGTTCGGCCGTCTGAGTCGATACGCGGGTACATGGTTCGAGACCCGGAGATCAGGGCGAGCCGTTTCAGAGAGGGGCTGACTTGGGATATCAAGATCCTCATTTCCTCCTTCTATGAGACTTATACCCAAATCTACGCGGAGGCCGCAAGGTAGAGCGGGAGTGGGGCTTGAAGCCCAAGAGGGAGCGTGATCTTTTCTCGGAGGCTACTAGCAGCGCGGGGGCTGCTAAGCGCCCTCAGCTTCAGTATCGTTCTTTCCAGCATCACCAGCCGCAGGTTCAGGCCAGAGCACCGGTTCAGCAGGTGCAGCACACTCAGCAGAGGCATGCACAGTATGGGGCTCCTTGCAACTTCTGCAAGAAGCCCGGTCACATCTGGAAGGTCTGTCAGAAGAGGCTGGGCGTGTGCCTCTACTGCGGGAAGGCTGGACATCAGTTGAGAGATTGTCCTACGAGCCATCATAGGGTGGCCCGTGGAGCGGTAGCAGCTCAGGGGGCACCGGCGAGAGTACCTGCAGTGCAGCCGAGGGGTCCACTTCTGACCCAGCAGCAGCGGTTTGTTCAGCACCACCAGCAGCGGGTGGTCAGGGTAGAGCCTTTGCTCTTGCAGCCGAGGAGATGGAGCCTATTGCAGATGTTGTCGCAGGTTCTATTCTGCTCGATTCTTTTCCAGCTTTAGCCTTATTTGATTCTGGTGCTACGCACAGTTTTGTGTCTATTTATTTTGCTCTTAGGCACAATATCATTGCTGAGTATCTTGGTAGGACTTGCAAGATTATGACTGGGAATGGCGTCATCCTGGTTAATAATGTTTGCAAGGGGCGGAGAGTTTCTTTGAGAGGCCGAAAGCTGAGTGCGTGTTTGCTCGTAATGCCACTTCCGAGTTACGATGTGGTACTCGGTATAGACTGGTTGAGCATGCACCACGTTAGTATCGACTGTAGAGGGGGCAGGATTCTGTTTAGGCCGCCGGGAGAGCCAGAGTATGAGTTCACCAGGGGTGCAGCGGAGCAGGGAGATGGATTCTGCGGAGCGTTGTTGGCGGGGGCCAGTGTTGCCACATCCACTCATTGCTGAGTTCTTAGATGTCTTTCCCGGGGAGCTGCCTGGGATGCCGCCAGATCATGATGTTGAGTTTTCTATAGACCTACTGCCGGGCGCTGAGTCTATCTTCCAGCACGTCTATAGAATCAACAACAGTGAGTTAACGGAGCTGAAAAAACAGGTCGACGAGCTGGAGGACAAGGGCTTTATTCGATCTAGTTCTTCACCTTGGGGCGCGCCAGTTCTTTTCGTCCCCAAGAAGGATGGTACGGTACATCTGTGCATTGATTACAGGGCGCTCAACAACCTTACCATCAAGAACAAGTATCCTTTGTAAATAATTGATGACTTGTTCGACCAGTTGAGCGGGGGCGAGGGTATTCTCGAAGATCGACTTGCGTACCGGGTACCATCAGCTAAAGGTAAAGCGGGATGACATTCTGAAGATTGTCTTTCGGACTCGCTATGGCCAGTATGAGTATACCGTCATGCCGTTTGGGTTGACCAACGCCCCGGCGGTATTCATGAACTTGATGAACAAGGTATTTCATCAGTACCTTGACAAGTTCGTGGTGGTCTTCATTGATGACATTCTCATCTATTCGAAGACACCAGAGGAGCACGAGGAGCACCTGAGGATTGTGTTGGACACTCTCAGGAGGGAGCAGCTGTATGGGAAGCTGTCCAAGTGCGAGTTCTTCTTGGATCGCATGGAGTTCATAGGCCATGTTGTCTCTGGCGAGGGGATTTCAGTGGATCCGAAGAAGATTTCTGCAGTGGAGTCCTGGTCTACGCCGAGCTCAGTAGCAGAGGTTCGGAGTTTTCTGGGTCTGGCAGGTTATTACCGGAGGTTCGTGCAGGACTTTTCCAGGATTGCCCAGCCGATGACCCGCCTTACCAGGAAGGACGAGGAGTTTGTTTGGTCCGGGGAGTGCCAGGCCGCCTTCGAGGTGCTGAAGGCGAGGTTGACTACAGCTCCTATCTTGACGCTGCCATCTGGATCTGGTGGTTATATGATCTATAGTGACGCTTCAGGACGGGATTTGGGTTGTGTACTTCAGCAGCACGGGAATGTGATTGCCTATACATCTAGGCAGTTACGTCCTCATGAGAGGAACTATCCTACCCACGATCTGGAGCTGGCAGCGGTCATCTTTGCTTTGAAGCTGTGGAAACACTATCTGTACGGAGAGCGAGTTAAGATCTATACTGATCACAAGAGCTTGAAGTACGTGTTTACCCAGAAGGAGCTGAATATAAGGCAGAGGCGATGGTTAGAGCTGATGAAGGATTTTGATATATCCTTACAGTACCATCCGGGGAAGGCCAACGTGGTCGCGGATGCTTTGAGCAGGTATCCCGTGGCCATGTGTTTGACGATGGATCGTCACCTTCTGGCATATCTGAAGAGTTTGGGCATAGAGGTGATAGTTCCAGGGTTCGAGGCGCAGATGTGGGGTCTCCAGGTGCAGTCAAAGCTGATGGACAGAGTCAGGCAGCTCAGTTTGAGGATGAGGCTCTGAGAGTCATCAGGGAGCAGGTCCGGGCAGGACTGTTGGATGAGTTCTCTATAGCGGGAGATGGGTCGTTGAGGCATGGTACCAGATTGTGCGTGCCGAACGGAGGACTTCGGGAGGAGGTTCTTCAGGAGGCACACCATTCTCAGTACTTTTTGCATCCAGGAGCCAACAAGATGTATAAAGACTTAAGACAGCATGTTTGGTGGTATGGCATAAAATGCGAGGTGGCTCAGTTCGTTTCTAGATGCTTGGTGTGCCAACAGGTGAAGGCCGGGAGGCAGAGACCCGGTGGATTGCTCCAGCCACTACCCATTCCTGAGTGGAAGTGGGAGCATATCACTATGGACTTTGTATCTGGGATTCTGCGCTCTCCAGGAGGGAAGGATGCGATTTGGGTCATTGTTGATCGATTGACCAAATTGGACCACTTTTTGCCTTTCAAGGTGGGTTTGTCTACGGAGAGGTTGGCCGAGATGTACGTACGGCAGATAGTCTGATTGTATGGGGTTCCAGTGAGTATAGTCTCGGATCAGGACAGCCGATTCATTTCCCACTTCTTGAGGAGTTTGCAGCTTAGCTTGGGCACATCGCTCAAGTTCAGTACCGCATACCACCCCCAGACAGACGGGCAGTCGGAGAGGACGATTCAGACCCTCGAGGATATGCTTCGTACCTGTGTCTTGAACTTCGGAGGATCTTGGGAGGACCACCTTCACTTGGTAGAGTTTGCTTACAACAACAGCTACCAAGCCAGTATAGAGATGTCACCTTTCGAGGCTCTATACGGACGGAGGTGTCGTACTCCCTTGTCTTGGGATGATGTCGGCGAGAGGGTTTTGCTTGGCCCTGAAATAGTGGTGGATGCTGCAGAGAAGGTCAGGGTTATCAGAGATAGACTTCGGGTGGCGCAGGATAGGCAGCGGCATTGGGCCGATAGCCACCGGAGGCCATTGGAGTTTGAGGTATAGTTTAGATTTTTTCTAGTATTTGAGTCTGATTGTGATTGTTTTAGATCAAGCTCTAAGCCTTGTGTTTTGTTCTAGGTTGATGATCTTGTGTTCCTGCGGATTTCTCTGACGCGTGGCACGATTCGTTTTGGTAGCGGCGGGAAGCTTAGTCCACGATACATCGGACCATTCCGTATCTTGGACAGGGTCGGTGCAGTGGCTTACCGACTGGAGTTACCGCCCGCACTAGAGGGAGTGCACAGCGTGTTCCACATGTCGCAGTTGAGCGGTACATGGCAGATCTCAGTCACGTCTTAGACCACTCCGAGATCGAGGTGGGAACGACACTCAGCTATCCAGAGAAGCCGGTCGAGATCTTGGACCGAAGAGAGAAGGTGCTCCGGAACCAGGTCATTCCCTTGGTTCGCGTTGTATGGAGACACCACTCTCCAGGTGAGTCTACCTGGGAGAGAGAGAATGACATGCATGAGCGATTTCCATATCTCTTCGAGCCTTGAGGTAAAATTCTATCTTTTCTTCCTTGTTCTATTCATGATTGCTGTGTTAGTTCTCATTCAATTTCGAGGACGAAATTTTTTTTAAGGAGGGTAGATTTGTCACCCCCAGTTTTCGAATTAGGGGTATTTTCTTCATTTTTCAAGTTTTATAATTTTTAGGAATTTTATTTAATTTTATATGATTTTTAGGGATTTGTTTGATTTAGTTTGAATTTTATCCAATTCGGACTTAAGTTGGAGATCCGGGTAGTTTGGACCCTAGTAGGACCCACATACTAGCTGGGCTTGGCCCACATGCTATCCTAACTAGGCTAGAAATTATAAACCCTACTTCCATGGCTTAATTAGTCATTTTAGAGGCTTAATTAGTTAATTAGAGTTAAACTGAAACAAACCGAACCAAACTGAATTCAATTCGAACCAAACCAAGTCTATTGGGTTTGGGGGCTTATTGGATCACCACCCAAACCCAATAACCCCTCCCCCCCATGGCCGGCCAAGTAGCCATCCCCCCTCCCCTTTGCTTCACAACAAAGCAACCTCTCTCTCTCTCTCTCTTCATTTCTAAATTTCCTTCCAAGCTTCTTCTTCCTCCAAGCAAACCAACTTTAGGTAAGCTTTAAATTCCCCATTTAATTCTCTTTTGCATTTATTTCCTTCACCATAAATGTAGAGGAGACCCTCCTCTACATTTTGCCCATAGATTTCATAGGTTTTCCTAAAAATCTAGGTTAGAGATTTATTTGGGGTTTTCTAATTAGAGTGGTATATATATATATATATATATATATATATATATATATATATATATATATATATATATATATATGTATATATATATATATATATATATATATATATATATATATATATATATATATATATATATATATATATATATATATATTGATATGTATTTGGTGTCATGAGAGTGGTAGTGAGAGTGTGAGTGTGTGTGTGTTTGTGAGAGTGTGTGTAAGTGTTTATATATATATTTAAATGTGTGTGTATATATATATAGAAAAATGTGTGTGTGTATGTATATTTACATATAGATGAGTGTGTATATATATATATATATATATATATATATATATATATATATATATATATATATATATATATATATATATATATATATATATATATATAGTGAGATTGATAGATATATAGATATATATCTATATAGATATATATATAGATATATATATATATATATATATATATATATATAGATAGGAAGGAGAATTAGAGGGAGTTAGAGAGTAGGAGAGATGAAGAGAATTAGAAACAGCAGCAATAGCAGGCAGTAGGAGCAGCAGCAATAGCAGGCAGTAGGAGCAGCAGCAATAGCAGTAGGAGCCACAGCAGCAGTGCAAGCAGTGGCAGCAGCAGCAGTAGCAGCTGTTTGCAGCAGCAGCAGTAGCTCATTCCCCCCTTAACCCCCTATATACCCCCCCTATATACATATATAAGTATATATAGATACGTATATATATCTATATATATATATATATATATATATATATATATATATATATATATATATATATATATATATATATATGTATATAGCTAGATAACTAGATGGTTTAATAAGAAGAAGTTAGGAAGAGATTAGAAGGAAAGAATAAGAAGAAGTTAGGAAAAGAATTAGAATAGGAAAGAATGAGAGGAAAAGTTAAGAAGAAGAATGAGAAGAAGATTAGAAGAGAATAGGAAAGGAGAATAGGAATTAGAGAAGGAGAATTTGAAGAGGAGGAATTAGAAGAAGAGGAATAGGAAGGGAGAGTAGGAAATGGAATTTAGAGGAGTTAAGTGAGTCGGAATGTGGTGAAGGGGTAAAATTGAGCCCCGAGTGTCGGAATGAGATAAAACTTGGAGGAGACTTAGAATACGTGAATTAGACTTTGCGGGTAGGCTTCCGAGTTGAAATCGGGGTTGTAGGACGACGGTATCGTGCCGTACCATTGCGTATCGCGAGATATTCAAGATATCGGCAATAGGCCGTAAGATGGACTAGACGTCCACTCTACCTAGGTATCTTGGTAGATAACGAATGTATAGGCTAGTATCCTACTACCCTAGGGAGCACGGGTCGAAATACCATGCGTAGGTAGGCTAACTTGGTATTCACCTAGGCTAGAAATTTACCTTTGTAAAGGGTAAATTTAGGATATTGGCCTACGGCCAAGATACGGATTTAGGAGTCCAAGATAGACTTGGATATGAGTTGTAAGGGTTGGTAATGATTAGAAATAGTCGCCTAGACCTAGTCTTGACCTTGGTTGACCACGGTTGACTTTTTAGACCAAAAGTCAACTATGGGTCAACACTTTACCCAATTTAGTCCCAAATTCTATTAGACTTGAACGGTTGACCAAAAGTCAACTGTTAGTCACCATTGACCTAGGATTGACCTAGGGTTGACCTAGAGTTGACCAGAGTTGAATAGTTGACCAAAAGTCAACTGTAAGTCAACCGTTGACTTAAATCGACCTAGATTAATTCCGTTTGACTTGCATTGACCGAGTTTGACCTAGTTAGGCCTAAAATGACTTAGATCGACCATGTACAATCTAGTTTGACCTTGTTTGACCTAGATTAACTTAGTTTGCCGTGTCTTGACCTAGAATGACTTAATAGGGTTTAATTTGATTTGACTTTACTTCCTAAACATAGTATTGATACGTCTTGTTCTCTATAGGTCCTCGAGACGCTGCATTGGATACCGTTGACATATTTTATCATATTACAGGCGAGTACATTCTCTGACACTTTTCCAATTTATGATGATTGTTATAATTCATGTAATTAGTGTAGATATGCTTGTTCTCGATACATTGGTCACACGGATTGGTTTTCATGGATCCCGATATGAGATGTTATTCCTCGTTATCTTGGTATATCTTGTGCAAGCCCCCTTGTAGTTCTTGTGCAGTATATGGACACCGATTCTCGAGGAGACTTGCTCCCTTCTCGTAGAATCCCGTGTCGTAACGTGTCTTGCTTGGATCCACTCTACCAGTCGGGGACGGGGAGTACTAGTGTAGATGTGTGGTCAATACCCGCCTTGTATATATTGTGAACCTTGTGAATGCCAATCCTATACCACACGTATGATTGGCTAGATCATAACCTTGTGCAGACCCAATCCGGCCACATGTTGTAGCTAGTACTCACACACCTAGATAGATGATTCTTGATTCGTGTACATGCCATGATCAGTTTACTTGCCTTGTTCTAGCTCTAGATTTACAGCTTACCTTGCCATGATACTCACATGTACATTCCATGATTTTCTTGTATATACTCTCTATTTACAGTCTTATAGCTTTTGTCATATCTTGTGAACTGTTGTTAGTAGATTGTACTCATTCCATCCTGACTGGATATGTTGATAAAATATTACAGATGCTAATAAGGAGGATTACAGTACCTACTACGGTCCGGATGACGTAGTGGGCGTAGACTTGGAGACCTTGCTCCAGCAGGGCTTAGCTCCGCCTGACGAAACTTTACCTATTGCTTAGTTAGAGTAGGTCTTTTGTACTGGACCTTGTCTCCAGCTACTTTTGAGATTGTTATTATTTTGGATTGTATTAGAGACTTGAACTTGGACTTGTATATTCTTTGTGTTGGACTTGACAGGTTATATTTTATCGTCTTGTTGTCTTTATCTTTCAGTCTTTACTTATCATCTTAGAGATGTGATTGAGCACTCATATATATTCATTGCTTGTCCTCCGTTCGGAGTTGACCATATTCTCGACAGGTTTTTGATATATATATATATATAAACTGTTGTTAGAGTAGAAAACCTACAGCGTTCCACGCCGTTTTTACGGTGAGGGCTGGGCGTTGTCACGTACACGTGCCCTTATAGCGGGTGCGGGTCGTGACACCGATCCCCTGCCATATATCAAGGATCTCTAGCTCAAATGGTTGCAATGAGGCATATCCCCCCAGAAGTTGCAAGTTCGAACAACAGAAAATCAGATTTAATTCACTATGGAGAAATCAATGTGAGGACAACCAGAGTGCAGGCCAGTTGAGGGTGCAGTGTGATGCAAAGCGGGTAGGATACAAGTGGGGTGCAGGTACATGCCTTCTAGTTGGGAGTGTGGTCTCCGGGTCGAATTTGGTAGGCCTTTGAACCAGGACACACACACACACACACACACACACACACACACACACACACACACACACACACACACACACATATGCAAATGACCACTAGCCTAGTGGTTAAGAGAGATGCATGCGGCCCGAGTGGTCAGGAGATCGATTCCCAATGAGAGCAATCGCCACAATTACTTTCTTTCTTTCATATGTATATATATAGTGCCTATCCAATGAGCACACCTCCTAAATGAGCAAATGAGCACAATTATCTTAATCTAATGGATATTATCTCAATTAATCTAATGGTTAAAATTAAAATTAAAATTAAAATTAAAATTAAAATTAAAATTAAAATTAAAATTAAAATTAAAATTAAAATTAACATAAATATAAAAATAAATATTAATATTAATATTAATATTAATATTAATATTAATATTAATATTAATGTTAATGTTAATGTTAATATTAAAGTTAATGTTAATATTAAAGTTAATGTTAATATTAATATTTATGTTAATTTTAATGTTAATGTTAATTTGAATATTAATATTACTATCAATGTTCATTTTAATATTAAATTTTATTTTAATGTTAATGTTAATTTAATTGTTAATTTTAATACTAATAAATTAACATTAATATTACTATTTTTAAATTTTATCATTAATATTCACCTTCTAAAAAAAGCTACGAAAGGAAAGGAAAGAAGAGAATCCGATCATTAATATTCTCGTCAATATTTATCTATATCACTTTCTTAATAAGAGCATCAAATTTTAACCTTTAGATTAGAATTGCGATAATATCCAAGGGATATAGATAATTGTGCTCATTTGCTCATTTAAAATGTGTGCTCATTGGATAGGCACTCTATATAATATATAGAGAGTGAGAGAGTGCCTATCCAATGAGCACACATTTTAAATGAGCACAATTATCTATATCCCTTGGATATTATCTCAATTCTAATCTAAAGGTTAAAATTTGATGCTCTTATTAAGGAAGGGATATAGATAAATATTGACGAGAATATTAATGATCGGATTCTCTTCTTTCCTTTCTGTGAAACCCGTAAATTTAGATTGCATTTTTAAATTATTAAAATTGTGTTGCTAAATAAAAATTTTACTAAAATAATATTATTATTAATTAGTGAATTTATGAAAAGTATTTTTAAAATTAAATAATTGGATTTTTAGTTTTATTCCGAACCCGAACCCGTTCTTAATTCCCGAAACCCGACTCGGAATCAATTCCGAAACCGAGATCGATTTTGTATAAAAATATTTTATTTAAATAATAAATCCTTAATGTAATGAATTCCATTTACACCAGCACACTTAAAACTTTATTTAATTACTTATTTTCTCTTTTCCTTACTGGAACCAACCCTCTTTAAACTCATTCTTAATCACTCTTTATCATTCTTAATCACACATTCTTTCCCTTTACTCACTGGACCGACCCCTTCTTCTTCCCGCGGACAAAACCGCCGAGCCCTTGGCCTTCGATTTCCCGACCGGCCGCAACCCCCTCGACTCCCCTCCGGTAACTCCTCCTCTCACTTCTCCTATAAAAACCCCCTCTTCCCCATTCCTTTCCATCACCATTCCACCTCCATCCCCAAATCTCCCGTGCCCTAACCCCCATTTCCGGCGATCCCGACCCCGCAGCACCGCCGCCTCCCGAGCTCCGACGCCGAGCCCCGGAGACCCCCGCGCCCGACCCCGCCGGCTCCCCGCGCGGCCTCCCTGTCCGCCGTCGCCGCAGCCATCCGTTCGGCCCCTTCCCGCAGCACTCCGCGGGTCCGATTTGCTGTTTCCGTGTTTCCATGGTCTGAGTTTTGCTGTTCGATCCGTTGTCCGGTTCGTTCCCAGGGATTCCCGTGCTTTTCGCGGTCCTGGATTGTCACGACCCGCACCCTAGAGTTAGGGCACGAGAACGTAACAACGCCCAGCCTACGCCGCAGTGTCGGCGGTAGAACGCTGTCCTAGGTCTCAATGCATCTAACAGTATAAGACTAAACAGTTTATACTCCCCGAATGGGGGTGACATAGCAGAATGTAAACTCAATCACATCTAAGGTAGAGCATAAAGGAAGATAGATAAAACATGAAATCGAAAAGAGATACAACAGATAGAAGTCTAAGTGTCTAAGGTACAAAACCCAGAAATACATCTCAAACTCAAATACAGTAATCCATAAAATAAATACAACTCCAGACAACTGAGAACAGCTAACTAAACAACCTCTAATGGGTCTCCTCTAGGCTAGCAGGAAATCTCTAAGCTATCTGTAAAATTTGTCAACGTATCCTGTCAGGAAAATGAGCAAGTACAAAACACCAACAGCAGTTCCATATGAATTGACAAATACTATAAGAGACAGTAATAATGAAATACAAGACAAAGAATATAGGCGGCTTGGGAACCATTCGAAAGCCGAGTTACAACCCTTAAACCAAACAAGGACCGGGGTTGTAACCCTTCTTCCGAACAGAACCTAGTCCCATCATCATGGTACAGTATAAAAGGCAGGTAGAGCATATGAGAAATGAATCATAGCATGGTGAAAGTACAGTAAGTAAAGGTGAACTGGAATGTAAGATATGACAACAAATAAATAAAAAGTGATTTGAATTATTAGGGCAAAATGTGATCGACTAGGGAATCACGGAAAGGTTATCCACTTGGCCCGACAATCACACGGAACCTCTGAAGAGGGCCTCCTAAGAGGGTCATGCCGGCCAACCTGGATAACCGGCACGGGGTATCTGCTACACCCTACGTGAGGTGAGGGTGGCGCTAGCAAAACACGGAAATATCACACGGAGGCTTTGATCACATAACCCCTAATAATTCCCCTCTATCCCCCGAATGGTATCACGGATTCGGACATGGCACGTCATGACACGGGGTTCCGTAAGAGGGTAGCTAGTCCCCTTAGGAATCGGTGTCTATACAAGCACGAAACACGGAAATATCTCATACTCATATACCAAGAAAGTCCATGAATAACATTTCATGACAGGATCCGATGTATACTAGTCCATAAACTGTCGTGTCGGGAATCAAGTAAAATACTACGACTGAATCGGATATAGTAGATATCAAGACAATGAAAACTATCAGTGAATGTACTCGCCTGTGGTCCTGAGCTGATAGGTGAATAGATGCTCAGAGTGATCACAGACCTAAAATAAGATACTGTCCGAGGAGAGGTGTCTGGCTCCTAATTAGAACAACACAAGTCACAACATATCCAGAAGGGTAATATAAAGCACTATAATGCATTCTATATGAATCTAGGTCAACTAGGCCAAAGTCAACCCTTGGTCAACTCTGGTCAACTGCACTAGTCAAACTAGGTCAAACTAGGTCATGTCCTAATCCAGCAAGTCTTACTAGGCCTAACCAAGACTATCCTAGCAAGCACACATCAATACAAGGCTATACAAGCCAATATACACCCAACTCTATATAGCATGCAATTATTCAATACTCAAATCGGCAAGAATTTACATTAGATATACACTAGGTAATCTATTACTTTAAGCTATACATGTCTACATATATATACACATGCATATATTGGTATTCAACATTAGTTCTATAATCATGGCATTTCAATGGCTATATAAACTTATATATTACAATACAATATGCTACCATATATATAATATACATACATAGCTAAGTTAACTATATTCATAAATACTTATTTAAGAGGCTATGTGTGTATGTGAACATGGCAAAGGGGCAAGTGAGGGTTAAATGGGCATACATAGTGTATACATATCAAAGAGTGTCAAAGTGTAAGTGAACAAAGTGTCAAGTGTGATAGTGTCAACATAGTGTAAGGGGTACATGAGGTAATATAGGATTTGTGTTAACATAGAACATTACATCTCATTAACTTGTATATTGCATACATTACATCTATTATTACATTACATTCATGCTTGCATTCATTCATCATTCATTTATTCTCTTGTACTACTATATGCACCATACATTACATACTATGGAACCTACATATTCATTACAAGCCATACTTATACATGCTTACATTAGATAGGATACTTATACCTCATACATTATTTATTTAACCATTTACTCATGCTTGCATTCTCTATTTAGTTACATAATGTATATACATTAACATGGGTTAAAATCAAATAGAACATTATATTACACACAAGGGTGCACAAAATGCATATGCCGAATAGTAACTCCTACTAATAATCAATACTGTACCAACTCAGCATGAATTGAAATCTAGGATTAAAGTATATTATAGATCTATGTGTTAGCTTTCCGAAACTTCAAACGGATCGCGTTTTCGTTTCCGGAAACTCCGGGAATCGCAAAAATACCGAGAACGCGTTTGTCTTTCGTACAGCTGACACTCAAATAATTCTCCAGAAATTTACAGAAAGAATTAGGCCTATTAATATATATTTTTGGAAAGCTAACTTCAATACGCTTCTTTTAAAAAAACGGAAGATTAAACCGAGCTTTGAGCTAGAAGTTATGGTATTTCTAAGTTAGGGCTGAAATTAAAAACGTGGATAAAAATCATGACGGATTTAAATAGTTTGAGCCAAAAGAATACACAATATATATCCTAATTATCCACAACAATAATAATATGAGGAACCACACTCACAAACTTGATTATATAATCATCATGAACCATTTATTACGTATATAAATATAGATACACTCTCATTACAATGTATATATATAAATCTATATATGTAACATGAACACATCCACAACACAAGGACACTCCTATGACCTCCAAATGGACACAAAATGGACACAAATGGAGATACAACCATGGGGGTCATTCCTATGGATCTAAAATAATCCTATATGCATGTTGGGGTAGATTAGAGGAGAGATTATACCTTCCGAAAGAGAGTTTCAAAGGAAAAGGCCTTCCGACACGACACCGACACGTAGAGATTCCAAAAGGACACGAACGAGCTCCGATTCCTCCCAAACTTGGCTAGCACCCTCTAACTATGGAGTAGAGGAGAAGAGAAGAAGATTTGGTGGAAGAAATGGTGGATTTGGAGATGAAATCAATGGAGTTGTTCTCTAAAAATTTGGAGAAGAACATGAGAGAGAAAATGGATGGATAAAATGAAATGGAAGAGATGATGACTCACCCCTTATCCCCCCTCCAAGTGGCCAGCCATTAAAGTAGTTTTTGTCATATTAGGAAATGCCTAAAAGCCCCTTGCACTAATCTATTAGCTAATATATTGGTAGGGGTTTAAGTCGGGGGTAGTTTGGTCATTCCAAAATCACTAATCTCAATTAATGCTAACCAAAATAATTAGTCTAACTACTAACTAAAATTAATATCATGTGGACTAAAATTAATATCATGTGGGCCATGTCTAACTAGTGTGTGGGTCCCACTAGAGTCAAACTACCCCCCGGGTCCCCGTTTCAAGTCGAATTGAGTTAAAATTCGAACCCGACTCAAATAACCCCAAAACAATATCATAAATAATAAAATAAATTTTAAAAATATTCAAAAATATAA
Source organism: Iris pallida (assembly GCA_029216955.1). NCBI lineage: Eukaryota > Viridiplantae > Streptophyta > Magnoliopsida > Asparagales > Iridaceae > Iris > Iris pallida. The sequence goes on along the minus strand of JANAVB010042420.1, from coordinate 25,244,952 downwards.
AATGACAAAAATACCCCTATTTTTGAAAACTGGGGGTGACATGGATCCCGCTGTCCAGCGCAGTCGTACCCCGGCGAGGCGCTGTCTCGAGCCGATTCACCGTCCGTGAGTTCCATTTCTCTATTATTTACATCTGAGAGCTCTAGCCGAGCAACCCAAGGTATATTTCCGTTGTCCCCGTGCCCTTTCCGTATTGTCAATGATGATTCTTGGTCCCCGATCCCACAACAGGATTCGATTGTAGTTTTCGGTTGTGTTCTCGGTATTTCCAAGACTCATTTCGGAATAAGTTTTGGTTGGTTTCATTTGGTGATTTCTTGGAATTCCGAGTAATTCTGTGGTTTTCGGGTTCTCGGAATTTCTGAGGTAATTCCGGATAGGTTCTGTCTTCTCTGTTTCGGAATGTCGATTGTGATTTCGGATTTTCTGAGCATTGATGGCTTGAGAGCTAACTATTTGTTGATAGTTGCATTCTATGGTTCTGTGGTTATCTTATTCTGGTTTTGGGAAGTTTTTCTTAAGTGTTGGTTGGAAACTTAAGTTCCGAAAATAATTTTGTGAGTATATTTTATATAAAAAATGGTTATTCCCTGGTATGGGACTTATATTTGGTGATTGTGGCACATTTTTTCAGTTTTGGGTTATCCCGAAAATAGAGGGAATGCTGCCGAAATTTTTATAAAATTTATAAAGAAATATTTTTAAATCGGATTTCGGAAATATTTTATAAAGTGGATTTCGGGTGACGACCATATCGGTCAATGGGCCCTTAGCAAAATACAAACGAAACCGGTCATGCCGGACGTTGAGGCATTAGCTAATTTTGTGACGATTGGGCCAAGTCTGAGACTCTTAATAATATTTATTTTGATTTATTAATTTTGTTTTAGTAATTAAAGTGCAGGATATTATTTAGAGCTAACTAACCTTTTCTTTTATTTTCAATTTATGTAAAAAGGTCTGTAAGGGCATAAGCCCAGCTTTCCTATTTTTCTCTGTGGCAATGTATTTGTGTAGTGTGGTTTTGACATTTTCTGGTATTTTTTAAACGCGTAGAATATTAAAAGAGTATTTATTTTATATGAAAAAAAAATTAATAGTTTTCTCACATTAAATTAATAATGAAATACAAGTTTGTATTATTTAGCAAATTCACGTTTTCTTGTTAAAAAGGAAATCTATTTTTATAGATATTACAAACTCACAAAGTTTTGCTAAAATAACCTGTAAATGCGATTTTCCACATAAAAGTTAATTGGATTTTACTTCGTTCATTAATAGTTTTAACTCACATCGATAATCGTGTTTCAGTAGATTAAATAAATAAAACTAAAATTTGACTAGGGTTCTGTTCTAGAGATTTCAACTAGTACACCTAGATATGGTTCAACATTGGTTCTAAGATAGAATTCTCAACTTGTAGGATTTTAAGAACATACTTGACATCTTCTTCGGTTCAGATATCTCAATCCAGTCAATAAAACAAAGGCAAGTACAGTTATGTCTATTTGGTAATTTATCTAGTAATTGTTTTATTGCAATTTTAAACCACATTGCTACACGAAACTCTCTCCTAGAGTATTGATTATGGAACTCTTTACTAGAGTTCGAATATTGACTCATAAATTGAATCTGATTGACTCGGAATATTGGGGGAGTAGTGTAGCGTCTATGACCAATACCCCCATATTGCATTGATTGTGCGAGCTGATTCCTCCTATACACGAGGATAGGCCGGACCGTATCATTAGGATATAATTGAATCATCCCAAGACGGTCATAGTTCGTTGCCTATTCAGATCACATTGTTTGATTGTAGAATTGTTGGAAAATATTGTTCAAGTATTTCAAATTGTTTAATATTGCAAATTTTAAATTATTATTTGAATTGTTGAATATTCATAATTGTACTTTGCTTCCTCCTGACTGGAGACCAACATTTTTAGGTGATTGCGTCGTCGAGGATCTGATGTCTAACTCTGGTCCCGCAGAACTTGGAACCTCAGAATCTTAAGAGCTGGATTAGTATTTATTTTTGGAAACAAGTGTAATAATTGAATGCTGTATTAATGTTTGTTGTATTTCAGGCTTTTCAGATTGAATAAAATATTTTTATATTTCGTTAGAATTTTATCTGCATGTGTTTCACTGCTTGATACAGCTTACTGCCGTCGTCTCAACAACGGTGCAGGCTGGGCATGATCCGATTCGACCCAAGAAATTGGGGCCGGGTCGTGACACTTTCCTTTCGTAGCTTTTTTTAGAAGGTGAATATTAATGATCAAATTTAAAAATAGTAATATTAATTCTAATATTAATGTTAATTTATTAGTATTAAAATTAACAATTAAATTAACATTAACATTAAAATAAAATTTAATATTAAAATGAACATTGATAGTAATATTAATATTCAAATTAACATTAACATTAAAATTAACATAAATATTAATATTAACATTAACTTTAATATTAACATTAACATTAATATTAATATTAATATTAATATTAATATTAATATTAATATTAATATTTTTATTTATTTTTATATTTATATTTATGTTAATTTTAATTTTAATTTTAATTTTGATGTTAATTTTAATATTAAATTTTATTTTAGTGTTAATTTTAATTTTAGTTGTTAATTTTAATACTAATAAAATTAACATTAATATTAGAATTAATATTACTATTTTTAAAATTGATCATTAATATTCACCATCTAAAAAAGCTACGAAAGGAAAGGAAATGAGAGAATCCGATCATTAATATTCTCCTTTTGTGGCCAATATTTATCTATATCTCTTTCTTAATAAGAGGATAAAATTTTAACCATTAGATTAATTGAGATAATATCCAAGGGATATAGATAATTGTGCTCATTTGCTCATTTAGGAGGTGTGCTCATTGGATAGGCACTATATATATATATATATATATATATATATATATATATATATATATATATGATGTGTCATTTCTTCGAGCCGGACCGTGACCCAAAGCCACCCAGCCGTGGTTAAGAGAGATGAATGCGGCCCGTGTGGTCAGGAGATCGATTCGTTCGCCACAATTACCTTCTTTCATATATATATATATATATATATATATATATATATATATATATATAGGGAAGCAAATGACCTCTAGCCTAGTGGTTAGGAGAGATGCATGCGGCCCAAGTGGTCGGGAGTTCGAGCCTCAGTGGAGGCGAGTTCGCCACAAGTACCCATTGCTTCAAAATATATATATATATATATATATATATATATATATATATATATATATATATATATACAGGGGCGGATCCAAGAAGGAGCCGGGGTGGGCTGGAGCCCACCCCAAAATTTTTTTTTTTACATATTTTTTCTATATAATTTTTTTTTTGAATTTTTTTTGTATGGATTTATCTACTTCTAGACCACATGATTGAAATAAATGTGTGGTTGAGATTGTTTGGTACAATAATTGATGCAATAAGTTTGGTGCAATATCCCTTCTCATATATATATATATACTAGTCATAACCCGTGCCCATAGGGCATGGTTCATTTAAGGTATTTTCCCTCAAAATCTTGGACCCCCAATTTTAAACGAACAATAATAATTTTGAGGCCCCCATCAAAATATTAAATCCCAACCACTGCTGGATGTGAATTTTATTTGGATTCCCCATAAAATCCTACTCTCAATAATGCTCATCCACAACCATTATGAGGCCCCCATCAAAATATTAAATCCCAACCATCAAAATATTAAATTCCCATCTTTGGATTCCCCATAAAATCCCACTCCCAATAATGCTCTTCCCCATAAAACCCCACTCCCAATAATGCTCTTCCCCATAAAACCCCACAACCGTTGATTCACCAAGATTAAATCCCAACCACTCTTTATCTTGGCACAGTCAGTCCTAGGATTCAAAAAACTTTGTGTTTTGTATAATATATATATATATATATATATATATATATATATATATATATATATTCAATAACTAAAAAAAAACTCTAAGCTCACGTTGAAATTTGTTTATCAAATGAGCTTATTATAATGCTCGAGATATCGAGCTCAAAAGCTCGGGTTACGAAAAGCACAAGTCTGACTTTGGTCAAAGAATTCATGTCTTGGGTTGGACTTTGGTGGGTTGGACTTTGGTCTAATTGGGTCGGATCAATATTTTTTTTTTATATCTTAGTTTGGACAATATAATAATATAAGTATTTTTATGTAACAAGGTAGTATGGATATGGATACGGATACAAATATGACATGACGATTTATTTTGGTATGTCCTAATTTATATTGGAGTGTCCAAAACGTGTCCAATATATGTTCGACATAATACAACACACATTTATGAACAGTCACGTTTAGAGTGCACCAAATATGCCCTTTCAAGGAAAATAATTTTTGTCCAAGCATTGTTGCCGATTTTGTCCATTGTACTTTTACCCGACCCGAACAGACCCGGCGCGACCCGACCCGGAATGAGAAGGAAGCAACGACCGCATGATCTGAAAATATAGGTGCTCTCTCTTCTCCTCCACACTCATTTCCCCCCACACGACTCTCCCTCCCCTCCCCTCCCTCCCATGAGCGCCATTTTCCACTTTGCCCCCTCGCCCCGCCGCAATTTTCGCTCCACTCCTCCTCCGGACCCGATAACCCGTTAAACGAAGCAGCCCGATTCCTTTCTTCCCGTCTCTTCCAACTCTCTATATATAGAGAGCACTGGAGTCACGCTACTCTCTTCCAAAGCCGACGCAACCTCTCACTTTCCTCTATGACCAGGTCCTTCTTCCTTCCTTCCTTCTTTCTTCTTTAACCCCTCAATTTTGTTCTTTCATTCATTCTCACGGAAAATAATCTGCTGTTCTCATTGAGGAATTTCGTCGAGCAACATGTGGTATGGAACCAAGCGAGCAAGTTGGTGCTCTCTTTCGTTGCTAAATTTCCTTAGTTTCGTTTCGTTTTGCTTCTAGAAATAGTATTTCAACGGCGTTAGATCAAAGGACCGATTTGGTACACTTTTAGCCTAGTGATCATGACCAGATTGTTTTGGCGTTCGCAGGAACTTTTTTTTATATTGGGTTTGGTCCTGCGTTCTACAATATTGTGCATCTTGAAGTAACTTTACGACGAAAGAAGAGCTTTTATCCAATATTTGTCGGCTATTTGAATCCTTTTCGTCCAGCGCATCGCTACCTATGTAGCACGGATACGGATACACCGGTACGATACGATACGCGCATACGACAAACCTTCAAAAACTAGGATACGGTACTTCATGTACATGATACTTGTGTAATAATTAATAAAAATGTATAATTCAAAGAACTTAAACCTCTATATTAAAACCCATAAATCAACATTTCAAACCAAAAGAAAAAACATAATCAAACATGTTTCACCAAAAAGACCCACAATTCTACTAAATTGCTAAAATCGTAGAGGTGTACCGCCGGTACTATACGATACGACGATACGCAAGTCCTTGGGCGTATCCGTGCATCATAGGTCCCGTCTGAGGGACATTTATAGGATTTGATGTGCTTTCTTGAAAATACTCTGTGACCAATGGCTTGCCGTTACTAGTTGGTTGCCCCTAAAATTTCGACCATCGTCTTTGTAAAACTGCATCTTTGTGGTTGTTCCTTTCGTTTGCCATAGGACTACTTTTGATCTTTTGGATGATGCTTGTGGGATTATATTTAGATACGGCTAGCATGTAAATTGTTACAGGAGATTCAAGCATAATGTGTCTAGAATAATCAATAATGTACCACATTTGGTCTTTGACGATCAACACACGCTTATTGTTTTTGAAACTATGTTTTGGTGAAGGGGGTAATATAACTAGTTTCTCTGTTTATGCCATCTTATATAGAAAATATGTTGTTCCTTCTTAAATGTTAACTAGTTCTTGCCTCTTATAGTGGTACCTTTCTCTTTTACTCATGCAAATTATATAGAAATGCTTGATCTTAGCATTAGTCGAATTTCCATGTTTCTTATGTAATTATATTTTTTGTGACAAAGAACGACAGGGAATAAAATCCAACAATCTTACATCTCACAGAACCAAAAACGTTTAGCATATTGTTAGATCAACACTTTCCACTACAAAACTACATAGTTGATAAGATAGAGAAAAAAGAGTACTAGAAATAATACCAAGACACATCTAGTTAGAAACTTGTGATTTAAAGATCGCATTATGCCAAAACACTAGTCTGTGAGCCCAAAATGTGCTGGTAAGCACATTCGCTTGCATGTCTGAGTCTCAGACTCACCTCTAAGATCATCTGGTCTATAGAGGTGGATGTATCAACATTGACTGAAGAATTAACAATTGAATTTTGGGAAAGTCTCTTGGCTTTAAAAAGTTTACACTGACTTTTATAGTTTACCTCTTCAATGAAGGTCATCCTGTGTCATTTCTGCATCTAGCTGGCTAGAATCTTTTCGTTTGCTTCTGAAAATTCAAGGATTATATTCAATCCAAACAGAGGTGGTTGTGGCCCCAGAGACCCTCTTGAGCTCTCGCTATGTGTCTTTCCATTTACATTATCTGTTTTATTCACATTTTTTTTATGTATTAACAACATGGGAATAAGTTTCTTGGCCAAGATGCTGAAAAGCAACACACCAGGCCAGCCCGTTTCCTCTTAATGAAGTTCCCTAGTTCCTATTAGTAGTTATTTTTGCATGTAAGCCAATTGAATGCTTTGTTTGGTATTTTCATCATCCTGATAACTTTATAGAAAATTGTAGATTTCCTCCCCGTGATACAGGTTTCTGTAAAGAAATTCTATAGAAGATATTCCATTCTTCTCCTACCTTCATCTTAATGTAGGACAGAAACTGGCTTACTTTTGAAGACACTATAACTGCAGTGGCAAGCCTGAATTCACAAATTCTACCTATAGCAAGTTGGCAAATTCTAAGAAACAGGTAGGAACTGAGTAATTTTGAGGTTGAGTTCATAAATCCTATTCAAATATGGTATCACAATAAACCTTCCTTTGCCTCTGGCAATTTCATATTCGTTCTACTCTATGGTCTCTTCAAACTATTATTTATATTTATGTTCTTTTCGTAACTACATGATCTCCACCAACCCTGCTAGATCCATCTTTTTCATTTCCATACAATTATGTGGTGGTCTTGAAAAGCCTAAGGAATATCCTGATTAGGAAAGCGATGCTGAAGATTTTTTTTTTTTCCATCATGTCTCTTTGAAAATGAAAACATCCATGCCTTGCTAAAATTACATTTTTGCATGGGGGATAGACAAGAGAGAATCGTTATATGAAGAATTAACGTATAAAAGTTGTTGCCTAGAAAAGAAAATTTGAGGTCTCAAAAAAATGTGCAATTGAAAACTTGTGTGAATGTTTAGTTCCGATACCATAATCCTGTAATCCTGAAAAAAAAAAATATGACCAGTGATCTCAGTGACTCTAAGCTTGGAAGGTTAATCGTAAGGCATATTTTACTGTAACTTCAGTTATAGAAAGTCCGTGCGGATAAATGATTTAATTTTTTTTGCCATTATAGTCTGTAATATCCAACAGTTTCCATGTGTATCTTTACATGTTAATCACATGCATACACATACATACCAGTACACAGAGAGAGATTGAGAGGGAAGGGACGGAAGGAAAGAGTAAGAAAAACTTTCAATGAGATGCTAGTGTGAGGAGGGATAATACTTCAGAACTAATGCAGAGAAATTTTGATACTAGTTTGTGGTGGACTATTATTAGTATTGAAAAACTTTCAATGAGATGTTAGTGTGAGGAGGCCCAGGAGGGATAATACTTTCAGAACTAATGCAGAGAAATTTGTATTAATATTTAAAAGGTTATTGTAACATATATTTATAGTGCATATCATTGATTATTTCTATCATAATAGATTATTTATTTCTATCATATTAGATTATTTATTTCTATCATAATAGACTTAAGAAAATCAAACCTCCATTCAGTAGTAATGCATATTTTGCTCTGGGAAATAATGTGACAGATATATATTATTTATGTTTCCTTAGCTTCATTGTAGTCAGTCTTCTGTAAAGAAGAATCATCTTGTCATTCTGGTTGAAAGTTTTGGATTTATGGTTGTGGACTCAATTAAATATGTTTTTGCAAAGTTTATGCATAATAAAATGTTAATGAAGCTTTTTTTAACTTTTCCTTATTGTTTTTCCAGGATAAAATCCGGAAGTCTTGAATAGCTTGTTCGTGTCAAAATTTATTAGGGAATTTTCTTCTATATAAAATCATCCACAGAGGGCAACTTGCATTCAACTTTCAGTTTCCTGAGATCTTTGATGCGGAAACCACACTCTCTGCACAATGTCCTTTGGTGCCATTTGGTCGGGTAACTTTCTTCAGTTAAGGAGCAGTTTTGGGAGCAACCATAGTTTCAAATTGCTCAGGTTCCATTCTTCACTGATTCGCAGAAAAGTGGTAGATGCTAGGAGGTGCATCCTGCAACCTATAGCAACAAAAGTAGAAGGAGATAATCAGAAATCACACAGCAAGAAGCCATACGGCATCAATAGGAAACTTCATGATGGAAAAACTAAGTCAGCAAGCAATGTTAATAGTAATAAGTCGGAGATTCATACATTTAAAGCTGCTCAGTGCCCTCATCTTCAACAAAATCCTGACAAGAAGGTTTTTGACTGGCCCGCTACTATCATAGTTTTTGATATTGAAACCACAGGTTTCAGTCATGCAAAGGACAGAATAATTGAGATTGCACTGCGAGATCTTAGAGGCGGCAAGAACAGTACATTCCAAACACTAGTTAATCCTGTGAAAAAGGTATCAAATTCAAAGATTCATGGAATAAAATCCGATATGGTTAATAGGCCTGATGTCCCAAGGTATGGTTCTAAATCTTATGATGTCCTGCTTGCTTCCTTTTTCCTTGGTGTGTATCTTGTAAGGAGTTCCCTAGTGGCTGACCCACTTATAGTAGCTTAAGCCTCAGATGAACCATTCATAAATTTCAATATTAGAAGAATTGGAACTTTCCTTTAACGATGAACTCTACTGTAGTTTCTCCTATAATAGGGTCTGTTTGGTCTTGTTTATCCTTAGAAGGCTTGCTTGTGTACTTAGAAGTTCTTTGAAAACTAATTCTGCACATTTTTTTACGTCTTTAAACACACGTAGAAGATGCATATCATGGGGAGTCATGCTGTGGAATCACTTTTGGGTATGTTGCACAGGTGCTCCTCTGGTGGACGTATATGTGCCCGTATCCATATCCGACATGTATATGATACTTCCTTGGAACAGGAACTCTTGTCATATATGGCTACCCATATACCAAAATTTTCTAACAGTTGTAGAAGTCAGTGTCTATGCAACCTAGCTTTTGGGTTATAAACGTTGTAAAATTGTAAAAGGACTTTCTTTTGAAATAGAAGCAAACGAGTATCAAAGGAATGGATATTTTGAGATAGAATGGGAGAGTCAATTTGATTAATGCTATGCATGATACAACTTTTATTTATTGGGAGAGCCCAAGTACTCTTGTGAATCCATGGAACACCTCTTAGAAATATTTCTTCCCTTTTGGAAGATGCAAGAACAAAACAATCAACCTATTGGACCCATTATCATCTACTACTCTCCAGAAAGGCTTTCACATGGCAGTCCTATTCCAGCCCTCAATAGTTCTTAAACCCCATCAACCAATTGGATTGTATATGAGAGGAATGGAGGATGGGAGCACACAGGGATTCGTTAGCAGCTGATGTAAGTTGATGCTTTAATAGTTGAACCAGATAAATGACCTTAAGTTGATTATATTACCAAGAAAGTTAAATTCTGCAAAATATAGCATCTTTGCTTTAGGGACATGTCTTTCTCAGCTCTTTGCAGAGTTCTAGTTTACCGATGTTAGTTTACTGATGTAATAAGGTGGAAGTCGAGGATATTAATTGAGCGACTTTCAAAGTCTACTTTTACTGATGTAATTAAACATATACATATATTCTTTGAGCAAGTGGAAGTCAAAGATATTAGTTGAGTGACTCACAAAGCTACTTCTAGTAATGTAATTAAACAGTTGCATTATTCTTTGAATGAAATTGAAAAATAAAACTGAAATAAGATGAGGTGTGCTTTGATGAAATAATAGAAACAAAAACTATGATTTATGTAGAGCCTTCTAGTTGGGTTCTTGGAAATTAACTCGATGTTGACTAACTTGTTGGCCTTAATATTTATGGATACACATTTAATTCAAGTTGAACAATTCATGTATACAACTTGTTAGTCTAGTTAGGCATCTAGTAACTTAAGGACATTGCTGGTAGGGACTATTTAATTTAACACACAATTAATATGTCGAATAATGAGTATGGACACAGATACTATGTTGCATAAGTACTTATTATGCAGGACGGGCCCTGAGCTCATGGGGGCCCAAGGCGAACTTTCAAAATGGGCCACCATATATAATGTATAAAAATTTTAAAAAAATTAAAACTATCCCTATCACCAAGATTTGAGCTAAGGACCTCTAGAGTACAAGACTAATATGTTAACCACTACACCACAATTTTTTTTTATAACTAACGACTTACATCTTAATTTTGGGGCCCAAGTAAATATGGGGCCCGGAGTGGGTGCACTTGGTGCACTTGCTCAGGGCCGGCCCTGTTATTATGAGTAAAAGCAGTGTAAAATTAAGAGTTGATGCCAGAGAATGAGAGGAAAGGACTTCCAACTAGTGTAAAATAAAAAACCCGGACCATTTCTTTGAACTGCTTTACTTCAAAGATGCTAATGAGGTTCCCCAATCACAAGTACAGTAAACAAAGGTATATTCGTGAACCTTCCCGGGATTCATTATCAAGTTGTGGATGTGTTGAAGCTGGTGATGTTTGTGGCACTATGGTTTATTTGCTTGCTTATAGTTTCTAATTCCCCATTATATGTTTTTCTGTAGGTTTGAGGAATTGATCCCAATCTTAATTAAATTCGTTAGGAGCCGCCAAATAGATGGCAAGCCAGTTCTTTGGATTGCTCACAACGGACGCGTATTTGATGTACCTTTCGTCAACAGGGAATTCAATCGTTGCTCTGTGGAGATACCTGTGGACTGGTTTTATGTGGATTCTCTTCTTCTTGCACGCCAATTGTTGCTGCCAGATGGTAGGCTATTGCTTCTTAATTCAGCTTAGTAACCTTGCTATTTTCTGATTCTTGCCTCTCTTTTTTCTTTTCCCTTTCCTATTTTGGTGATACTCCAATAATAGTCTCTTAAGCCTAAGCCTAAGAATTGGTGTTTCTATTTAATTTTGTGGTCATTCTGTTAAGTGTATAACTTTAGATACAAATTCTGCTTTCAAAATTTGTTTCATGTAACCAAGTAGGTAGGTATATCCACACAATTTGCAGTTTTGCACTCTACTTTTTATATTAGACGAATAGTTCATGTTGTATAGAAGAGAGGCTAGAAGTACTGGCAGATACATTCTTCCTCAAATTAATCTATGGATACATTGTGCAGGTCAGTTGTTAAACTTTAACATTGTGGCTTTGAAGACTAAAGCATCACTAGAGTACCAGCAGACAATCCATATTTTCATTTTGGCCTCCCGAAAAGAAATAGTAGGGGAGAATAATATGTAAACTGTAGTATATAATTTTCATTAGGTTAGGAGAAAAGACCAGATTTTGATTCTCATGAATGTGGCAAGCAAGGTTCACAGTATCGGTATCGGAATTGGTATCGGATTATTCCTATGAGTATTGGTATCAACGATATCGGTAGTATCGGCGGTTTCGTATCGGAGTATCAGATTTTTTGGTATCAGAAAACAAATACTTATTAATAAATTATTCACATTTAAAAATTATATTTTATACATTTAGGCACAATTTTAAGTATTTTCAGTGTTATTTCTTAGTAGTTTTGAAATTAAATGAAATAGTAGTCACCCTTACCGATTGGTTTACATACAATAGATTGATTTTCTTCTTTTACATGCTTTTACAACCTTATTATGTTTTAAACCCTTGCTGATTTGTCTTTTTCGTTTAATTTTCTTTGCCGATTTGACCGGAAAAGAGGCCCCCAATATCGGTATCGGTCAGTTTTGGGTATCGGTCGGTATCGGATCGGGACATGTCAAACCGTATCGGTGTCGGCCGATACTTTAAACCATGGTGGCAATCATGATTGTCCTCCCACGCCTGATTTAAACTTAATTATTTGTGTTCTTCTTAGGATATAGTACAACTTGCCAATACATAAACATTATTGTACTAGTAGAGTATGAACCTAAACAGAACCTGATTCCAATATAACACCCTACATTGCCATTTTTGCTCAGGATAGACAAAGAACTCTGTGGCACTAATGGCTTTACTAAGCACATGCAGTTTCCAATTTATTTACAGGTTCGAAACTAGCCTCGTCTAACCTGCCGGCACTCCGTGAGCACTATGGTATTCCTTTGTTGGCTCGTGCGCACAGAGCTATGGTAGATGTGGAAGTCCTATCATCGGTGTTCCAGAAGATGACCTTCGATCTGAAACTGACCGTTCCCGCACTCATGGATCAGGCGAAGCCTTTCGCGCTATAGACCTGATCAAAGTTTCTCCATGACAGCAATCTGTTTGTTTCGAAGTTGCAGGAAGAATCAAAGTGGAAGGCCCAGTCAGTGTTGTTCTTATATCCTAATTTAACATTGTTGTATCACAAATCCATTCATTTCATGAGTGGTCTCTGGTCATGTTTTTGTACCACAGAGACACTCCGAACGTAGAATTAGAATTTGGGTTCTGTCATTACTCTCGCCAAGCTATAATCTCATATAAACACGAGATGGCTCCATTGATATTTATGTATTCCGTTTCATCAATTGCTTCTCTCTATATTTCTCTCTATATTGTTCAAGCTGCTTCATTATTTAGGGAAGCTACGGAAACAGATTGTGGAACCTTATCTTAAGTTTAAAGCCCATGATATCTGATGGTGCTGGCACCTTTAGGTTCTCCTTGGGATTTTGAAGTTATTACTATCTTAGATCAATCTGAATAAATTGTTAAGTTATACTTTGGCTGTTCTTGTTTCTGGGACTCAGGCGAATTTTGAAAATGGACCCCCATATATAATAAACTATTTTGCTAACATGTGCCATAAGGACACATGTTAACATATTGATAAATGTGCATTTTGTATTGGTACATCGTCAACACATTTATCAATGTGTATTTTACAAATGTGCCGATAGGAGTGCCAATACAAAACACATATTTATCAATGTGTTAACATATACCCTTAGCACACATGTTAAAAAAAATCATATAATAAAAAATAATAGTTGAACAATTAAATTTATTCTTATCATCGAGATTTGAGGAGCTCTAGAGTGCAAGACTAACCTGTTAACCAATAGGTCCAATACGCCACAATTATTTTATGTTAATCAATACACCACAATTATATTTTTATAACTAACAACTTACATCTTAATTTTGGGGCTTCATTAAATATGGACCCGGAACGGGTGCACTCGGTGCACTTGCTCAGGGCCGATCTTGTTCCGAGATCATACATTATATGGATGAATTGAGAACAACTTGTATTCTTAATCCGCCATGGCCCCGTATCTCAATTAGTGAGGAAAAGAGGGAGACATATATGCTTGAGTCGTCATGTGGGTCGGATTTCAGATTCAGATCTGACAAGTTCCGTGGCCTGCTGTCACTCCCCGTTCCCAGAATGTGTATTTTAATACGTGTACTGCTTGAATGTATTTATTATTATCTATCATGCATTTGTTCTGTATTTAATTCCTTTAATGTTACGCTAATTGTTTTTTTTCTGTATTTTATTTTCTGCTTTTGTTTTACTCTTGGGTTCGGCTTGGGTTGGTTCGTTTTGGTGGTTCATCATGAACCCTGTCACGCCCCGACTCGGAATCACCCGAATCTTCGTCCTCGCATGGGGCGTGATGCCGCACGAGCCTGGAGTTGCGCTCGTGCAAGGCAAGATGACAAGTTCTCAAATGGTTATCTTTTGAGTTGATATTCACAACGAAAGGAAAACAGAGTATACGAAACAAATCTCTTTATTGATATTCGAAATCAGATTACAAAGGCTTTCGATAGCCCAACGAAATTTGCCAGATTGGCTACAACACTCAAGTTCTCTCTTGCCCACAAAGAATTTCACCGTTCCATACATCATGCCTTCTATATCTCGGCCGCATCAATCATGTTGCATATCCGAGCGTCAATGCGATCGCACGCTTCAATACGCTTCGGCATTCCAACCTCAACGCGTTCAAGCGAAGCTCCGCCGCGAGCAGACCAATCCCTGAACCTGCTAGCAACTAGTGGGGGATTAGTACTTTCGTCCTCGCTGTACTGATCAAAAATCCACTTAACAAACCGACATTTAGTATTGTATTGATTCATGCAAACATACAATTTAGTTCTCTTTCTATGTTCTCCTTAGGATGAGTTCATGGCATATTCAAAGACTGTAAAGCATGGCAAGCATGTTATTCAATTCGCATAAGTAAACAGGCAAGCAATCTCGTGTTTGATTCGTGGCGCGACTTAGCAATCTCGACGCACTCGCCCTTGCACCGACGCAAGGTGAATACGCCTATCCGTTTTTCCTGTCATGTTATAAGTGCTCGCTATTCAGGATCCGTCCATACAGGATATATGCATACCTTACACTTCCAAACCCGTCGCCCTTAACTATATGAAGGTCACTAGCTTTTCGGGCTAGAATGGACTTATATTTATCGAAATTGAAACATAAGACGATATTAACTCTGTGCGGTTGCTAACCAACATCAGAGGCCATCGAAATAATCGCAGCAAGTGGCTTAGCACATTCACCAGAAGGTCGCTACCCTTCTAAATGAAGTACACCAACAATACCGAAAATGGATCCCTCCTAGGCCGAACGGTCCCAGCGCCCTGGCGCGCCGCGTTCGAGGGAATATCCATGCACGGACTTTTATATCTTTAAGTCCATTTGACCATGCAACGCATCTTATCTTTCATACAACCAAGCAAGTTTGCTTATCTCTATTTCAATTGGCACAACGTCCGAATGTTCTCATCGAACGCCCGAAGGCCGCGAACATTTCGAAGGGCACCATGCCGCATTATCATCTCATATTTCTTTCGTTAACTTTCTATGTTCTTACGTTTCATACTTCGTTTCAATGTTTCAATGGCATCATGCCTCAACTCAATGCTCGTCAACTGAACGACCCGAAGGTCCCGAACACCTTTCGAGGCATTATGTCATATCCAACAGTTCTGCCACATTCATGTCACAACTGTATTCTTTCGTAACAAAGTCATCTTTTATTATCTCGTGCACGAAGGCACGTTTCGACCGTACTTTCGATGTTCTATGACTTAGCATTCAATGTCCGTGGCTTGCGCACTAGGGCGCTCGCCTATTGTCTTTCGATGTTCTAGCCGTTCTAACGCGTGTGCGAAGGCACGGTATAGTTCGTGCACTAAGGCACTCGCCGAGTACAGTTATCCCACGTTGTTGCGGCTTGCGCACCGAGGCGCTCGCCTTAACGATATTCAATATTCCGTAGCGACTCGTACAATTGTTGTACGATTCATTTCAATTGTTCTATCTTAGTGTTCGACACGCACTACGTTTATCTCGCTATCGAGCCACGCCCGTGGCGTTGATAGGTTAACTCAGCATTTAATGATATGTATTTTACTTAAGCATAACGAAGTAGGAAAGAGAGTTAATGTCCCCCCACCTTGAATCAATGCGCCTTGTCGTTTTGCCAAGCCGTTGCGGCTCGATTTCATAACTTCATCGCACGGGCAACTCTCCTGACTTAGCCATTCGAGCACTTCGTGCTTCATTGAGTTATACGTCCGATTTGGGCTTACCGTGCCAACGCCTCCATCCGTCGCAAGGCGACGATTTGCTTTCGCGGACCCCTTACTGAATAAGGCAAAAGATCGACCTCTAACATTTCAGCGTAAACGTATAGCCTGCACACAAAACCAACTAAAATCAATACTTGCATCGATTCGGACTTGCGCCTTGGTCGATTCGATTTCTTAGAATCTTCGAGCCGTCTCAACGTACTTATCCTTCGAGGCAACACGGCGCTTCGCATCGATTCACTCGATGCATTCTTTGGGACAAGGCAACTCTTTGCATCGACTTAGTTCGATGCATTGCTCGGAACAACTTAAAACTTTGTATCGATTCGCATCGATACGTAATCGGGTCAACGCAACTCTTCGAGTCAACGACTCAGCATAATGCACCGTGCGGAGCGGGACATTACAGAATATACCACTCAAAACAAGGTTCGTTCCGAACCGAAACCAATACTAAATTTCCAAGGGTTTCATTAGATCGTTCTACGATCTCGTCTCACTATCGTTTGGATCGTACAACTTAGTTTGAAATCATACACATATTTTAGGCGTCCCACCAATATATGCATTTCAGCCAAGCTCAGTTGTAGGATATCAAAACAACGCAAATACGTAACTTCTCATTCTCAATAACTTGCCATCTCGTATTCTCGATCGGACTTGGCTCTGTTACTTGTTCTCGCAATTCTAGCGCACGTGCATACTGATACATACGCGATCCTCCAACAAAAGTTAAGGCACACGATGCGATTCAAAATCGTATCTCTTACTTTGTATGTTTCATCGGGACTATCAATTCTATGCATCGCGTCAAGCCGTCACGCATCCGATCACAACGAGTCTCCGCAACGCCTTGCGTTCGACGTCACTATCCAACGATTTCTTATGTTTCACTTCGTATCCTATCTCGACATGATTTTCTTTTGTTGACTTGCAAAAGCATCAACATTCAGGACTACGTCCGCTAGGTGACTTACCTAGACACCGTGCTCATATCCTTCCGACGCAAGTTTAAATTGACATTGCACAAAGGCCACAATCTATCCGACATAACAGTTTACATCAAGGCGACGGTGCTCAAGGTAACGATCTCCTTGACACGAAGGTCTTTACGATATGCCTTACGTTCGATCCCTATCGAGTAGGAAATTCACTAGCCAAATTCCTGACTTATCCGTCTCGCAACATCGAACATAAGCTTCGATTCACGCAAGCTCAATTGTAAGGTGAATCTGAATCTAATGACGTGACTCGTAAGTCATTCCCTTATCGCTCCCTCTCGTGCATAGCACGATTCTCGCACTCGCCTATCCGAATCACCAAGTTTGTTGGTGAATTTCAAGTTCGCTCGTCGACCAACGTAACCATTCGAGCATTCATCCGACGAATACTCAAATCTAACTATATCATTCTCAATCGAAAGCTGTTCCAACAATTCTCGATCGCCTAGACTTATCGTTAACATGCACCACGTAAATTTATTATCGATGCAATTCCATATGCGATATCGCATGGATCATCTTACGGTCTGCAGCATTCAATTTGATTTGGCGGTCAAGTCTTCTAGGGTCAGCTGCCCCGAAGCTACACTCGATAATTATGGATCATCACCGAAAGACAGTTTACTACGAACCATGCTATATCTTATTTCGGAGCCAAATCACGTTCCGACATAACCATTCCTATGCGACTATCCAATCCGTACATAACCATTTCTATCGGCGCGACTGATGCGCAACTATCCTCCGAGTAGAGTCATGCATTATCGTCGATGATTTTGCAATTTATGAAACACCTACTCGTATCGAGTTCGAGTCTATCTTATTTGTGGGTCGACACACGAGATGCTATACGCATCGAGCAATCGTCGATGACTTATAGTCTCGTCCTGATCAATCACAAAATTTACGATCAACCAGTTCGTTTCATTCTCGTATCGTTACTTACAAAATTTCATAGCACGAGGCACACTCTATTTTGTACTCTCACGTCGTTTATATTTTCTTACGTATCGATCTCGATACGTCGTATCCATTTCGATAACGTAAGGGTCAACTTTGAATCCGTTTCAACGTCAACTTAACTCGCATCGCATACATCCAAGTTCGCAACAAACTTTTCTATACGCATCGACTTATTCTCCGATTTGTCGCATCCCGCTATACTTTGATCGCGTAACTGAGTTACCGATTATCCAACATCGAACCCTCAAGTCATACGATCTCGCCCTCTAAGTTTCGTGCATTTTCAGTCGTACTCAAATGAGTTTCGCCGCAACGTAACCAACTATTTCTTAGGCATGATTACTCGCGTCAACCAACTCTTCACCGAAGTCGCACATCGTGCGATTCGATTACAATTCGCATTGCCCAACATTTCTATCGAAATCGTAAGTCGTGCGATTCGATTCGCCTAACCGAACATTTCTATCGGGATCGCAAGTCGTACGATTCGATTATAATTTGTATCGCCCAACATTTTCATCGAGCTCGCAAGTCGTGCGGCTCGATTTCAACGTTTCGAGTTTTCTATCCCGTCGATCCGATTGTTGCCTCAAGGCATAATCGTTTCGCTAGTTCCCGTCATTCGTTCAACACATAAATTTTTCAATCGACGTATCGTTCAATGTTTACAAGTCACGCCTTACCGTTCTAACCGATCATCAAAGAACACTTGCATCAACATGCCGTCATACAATTTCTCAATCGAGTCTCGGTGCTATCCCGTCCGTTGCGGACAAACCTTCCGCAATTCTCACAAAACGTCGATACAATTCATCGCACAAGTGGTATCACATATACCACTCGGAATCGAGCCATTCGTTGCATCGGTGGTATGCCATATACCACCCAGAAATCAAGTTACTTTCGTCGCAACGTACTCTTTACGAACCAACGATCTCTTCCGACTCACGATTTCCGCAGTGATCGTGCTTGATCACAACCGTACTCTGATTAAATCAAATCCGAAACAACTCGGCGAATGTTTTCATTTGCCAACGCAAGCTCGATGCGCAACCGAACCGATTTCGTTTCTCGATTTATAACTTTTGTTTTCTTCCGTTGTATCTTGTGCAAAAATTCATTCTCGATTTTCGTTGCACTTCGTGCAGCGATTACTTTGATACGCGTTGCACCACGTGCAATAATTTTATTTTCGACATGCGTTGTACCACGTGCAATATTTTACTTTCAATACGCATTGCACATCGTGCAACGATTTATTTCCGATATTTACCGCACCTCGTGCTTTGATTTATTCTCGATACGCATTGCACATCGTGCAACATTTCCTTTCCGACATTCAAAGTCAATGCTCAAATCCGTTTCAACACATTCGATATTGACTTATCGCTTTTCATCGCAAACGTACATTCGAAATCGATATGTGAATCTGTTCGACACATTCAATATCAACTTTTATTTTCTTTTTAACGCATCATTTACAATCAACGCATGGCAATTGCTGCAGCAACATTCCACGACTTTTATTGTATCGATGCAACCAACATTTCTCGTATCGTTCATTGCAAACAACGAATATCCCAAATTACAATTCAAGACGTGTTGCATCCGCGGCAATAAATCCTTGAATTCATATCTCGCAACATGTTGCACTTGCAGCAACAAACATTTCCCGACTTTTCCAGCAACACCATGTAATTTCCAAAACAACACGCGACAAAATTACATGATTTGTATTAGACTTATTGTATGGAACATCCAGTGCGGCAACGAGTAGAGTCAAGAGTGATTTCGATTGGTGGTGGGCAACGTTTTGGAATTGTAATGAAGAAAGCATCCAGAGGAAATTGAGCATGGGGCTCTGATACCAATTTGTCACGTTCCGACCCGGAATCACCCGAATCTTCGTCCTCGCATGGGACGTGATGTCGCACGAGCCTGGAGTTGCGCTCGTGCAAGACAAGATGACAAGTTCTCAAATGGTTATCTTTTGAGTTGATATTCACAACGAAAGGAAAATAGAGTATACGAAACAAATCTCTTTATTGATATTCGAAATCAGATTACAAAGGCTTTCGATAGCCCAACGAAATTTGCCAGATTGGCTACAACACTCAAGTTCTCTCTTGCCCACAAACGATTTTACCGTTCCATACATCATGCCTTCTATATCTCGGCCGCATCAATCCTGTTGCATATCCGAGCGTCAATGCGATCGCATGCTTCAATACGCTTCGACATTCCAAGCCTCAACGCGTTCAAGCGAAGCTCCGCTGCGAGCAGACCAATCCCTGAACCTGCTAGCAACTAGTGGGGGATTAGTACTTTCGTCCTCGTTGTACTGATCAAAAACCCACTTAACAAACCGACATTTAGTATTGTATTGATTCATGCAAACATACAATTTAGTTCTCTTTCTATGTTCTCCTTAGGATGAGTTCATGGCATATTCAAAGACTGTAAAGCATGGCAAGCATGTTATTCAATTCGCATAAGTAAAAAGGAAGCAATCTCGTGTTTGATTCGTGGCACGACTTAGCAATCTCGACGCACTCGCCCTTGCACCGACGCAAGGTGAATACGCCTATCCGTTTTTCCTATCATGTTATAAGTGCTCGCTATTCAGGATCCGTCCATGCAGGATATATGCATACCTTACACTTCCAAACCCGTCGCCCTTAACTATATGAAGGTCACTAGCTTTTCGGGCTAGAATGAACTTATATTTATAGAAATCGAAACATAAGACGATGTTAACTCTGTGCGGTTGCTAACCAACATCAAAGGCCATCGAAATAATCGCAGCAAGTGGCTTATCACATTCACCAGAAGGTCGCTACCCTTCTAAATGAAGTGCACCAACAATACCGAAAACGAATCCCTCATAGGCCGAACGGTCCCAGCGCCCTGGCGCGCCGCGTTCGAGGGAATACCCATGCACGGGCTTTTATATCTTTAAGTCCATTTGACCATGCAACGCATCTTATCTTTCATACAACCAAGCAAGTTCGCTTATCTCTATTTCAATTGGCATAACGCCCGAATGTTCTCATCGAACGCCCGAAGGCCGCGAACATTTCGAAGGGCACCATGCCGCATTATCATCTCATATTTCTTTCGTTAACTTTCTATGTTCTTACGTTTCATATTTCGTTTCAATATTTCAATGGCATCATGCCTCAACTCAATGCTCGTCAACTGAACGACCCGAAGGTCCCGAACACCTTTCGAGGTATTATGTCATATCCAACAGTTCCGTCACATTCATGCCACAACTGTATTCTTTCGTAACGAAGCCATCTTTTATTATCTCGTGCATGAAGGCACGTTTCGACCGTACTTTCGATGTTCTATGACTTAGCATTCAATGTCTGTGGCTTGCGCACTAGGGCGCTCGCCTATTGTCTTTCGATGTTCTAGCCGTTCTAACGCGTGCGCGAAGGCACGGTATGGTTCGTGCACTAAGGCACTCGCCGAGTACAGTTATCCCACGTTGTTGCGGCTTGCGCACCGAGGCGCTCGCCTTAGAGATATTCAATGTTCCGTAGCGACTCGTACAATTATTGTATGATTTATTTCAATTGTTCTATCTTAGTGTTCGACACGCACTACGTTTATCTCGCTATCGAGCCACGCCCGTGGCGTTGATAGGTTAACTCAGCATTTAATAATATGTATTTTACTTAAGCATGACAGAGTAGAAAAGAGAGTTAATGTCCCCCCACCTTGAATCAATGCGCCTTGTCGTTTCGCCGAGCCGTTACGGCTCGATTTCATGACTTCATTGCACGGGCAACTCTCCTGACTTAGCCATTCGAGCACTTCGTGCTTCATTGAGTTATACGTCCGATTTGGGCTTACCGTGCCAACGCCTCCGTCCGTCGCAAGGCGACGATTTGCTTTCGCGGACCCCTTACTGAATAAGGCAAAAGATCAACCTCTAACATTTTAGCGTAAACGTATAGCCTGCACACGAAACCAACTAAAATTAATACTTGCATCGATTCGGACTTGCGCCTTGGTCGATTCGATTTCTTAGAATCTTCGAGCCGTCTCAACGCACTTATCCTTCGAGGCAACACGACGCTTCGCATCGATTCACTCGATGCATTCTTTGGGACAAGGCAACTCTTTGCATCGACTTAGTTCGATGCATTGCTCGGGACAACTTAATACTTTGTATCGATTCGCATCGATACGTAATCGGGTCAACGCAACTCTTCGAGTCAACGACTCAGCATAATGCACCGTGCGGAGCGGGACATTACAAACCCAACCCCCCTCCACCTACCACCATCTCCATTTAAAGTCCAACTGCTTCCTCTCTCTTCATTCATTCTCATTTACTCTTCTTCTTCTCCTTTAACCTCTCCTCTAACCTAAGAAAACCCATAGACAAGTGCATCTTGCTTCCACATGAGAACCCATTTTTATGGTTCATTTACCTTCCTCTCGTAATTCTAAGATAGTTTAGAACTTGACATTCTGTATTTTGAAAGTTTTATTTTTGTAGATCTAGAAAATTGCTATTTTCGGATTTTGTTGGTTTTGATCCATCAAACCTCCTTATTTTCAAGTTTTGATCAGTCCAGGTTGTTGAGATATGTGTTATACCCCATTTTGATCCATGGAAGTCCCATCTTTGGCTTAGATTGAGGTTTCACGGAATTTAGAGTTCGGGAGGTTCTTTACGCCCACGTTTTTACGTGCCCGCGTATATCGAGCTCTACGCCCACGTTCATTCGTGTCATCGTGAATCTGGATTACGTAAGTCTACTTTGGCTTGGTGTATTTCCTTTACGCGTATTCATTCACGCGTAACATTATTCCTTTACGCGTATTTATTCACGCGTAACATTGTTCTTTTACGCGTATTCATTCACGCGTAACATTGTTCTTTTACGCATATTCATTGTAATGCCTGTTGTTCGTATTACGTATTTTGGAATACGTGTACGTATTTTATCTTGTTCCTAGCTTGGTTTATTTTTGCATTCGCATTTCATTGGCTTGGTTCGGTTCGGTTTATGTAGGTTTGGTTTGGGATTGGTTTTATATTGTGAACCCCCTACCTACCTACCACCACCAACCCCTTTATTAATCCATTCTCTCTATTCTCTCTCTTCATTAATCATCTTCTTCTTCCCCATTACTTCCTTACCTACCAGAGAGAGGAGAGAGGGGTCTAGGCAAGTACAACTTGCTTCATGGAGGAACTCCAATTTTATTGCTTCATTCTCTTCCTTACAGCATTTTGACTAACTTTAGAACTTGGCATTTTCACTTTCCATGGCTAGATTCTTGTAGATCTATATTTACTTTATTTTCGGATTTCTTGGATTTTGATCTACTTAATCTTATTATTTTTGTTTTTTGATGGTTCCATGTTGTAGAGAATCTCGTTCTACCCCATTTTGACCTATAGAAGTTCGGATTTGGGTTCCGGATGATGGAGTTATGGAGCTTGAGGACTTGGCTCTTATGGTGTTCTTCTTCTCAGAAATTGGAGAAGAAGAACAGTACTTGACTTGACCGCATGAATATTTCATGCGGCAAGTGTTCCCTGAGCCGCATGGACTTTTCCCTACTTGGCCGCATATGCGCCCTTGTACTCTTCTGAGCCGCATAAATTATCTTAGCCGCATGAGCCCCCCCCACTTGAGTCGCAGCCGCATAGGCGCGTGACCCCGCTTCCGCATAAGCTCCGCTCCTACCAGCGCCGCATGGACTCGATTGATTGAGCCGCATGGACTCGATTGATTGAGCCGCATGGACTCGATTGACCTGAGCCGCATGGACTCAATTAATCGGGCCGCATGGATCCAATTGATTCCAGCCGCATGGGTTTGAACCCTGCGCTGTATGGATTCGATTGATCTCAGCCGCATGGGGCCATGTACATCCTCAGCCGCATGCGCCCTCGTCCCCTTGGCCGCATGCGCCCTTGCTCCCTTCCAGCCGCATGCGCCCCCTTGTCTTGGCCGCATGGGTCCTTAGTTCCCCCGACCCGCATGCATGAATCTTTCCCCGGCCGTATAAGATCCACCCTGGCCGCATGTGCCTTAGCCGCATGGCTCTCTTATAGCTCTGTATCATGGATTTATTTAATATGTTAAATGATACCTGAGCATGACACGATAGTGACCCGTAGTGGTGCACTCTTGACAAGTACACCTGACATGATTATCTTGAACAACTGTTATGACGGCTAGCTGACACGACATGACCTGTATAATTAATCCTGGACACCGTGGGCGATTGTGCTTGTACAAATAAACCAGTCCTGTCTTGCATCATGTCTAGGAGGGGACTCCTGAGTACCACGGTCAGGAGTACCCATTGAAATGGACTAAGGCTAATAACTAGATTAATATACTAGTCATAAAGAGATCTCCCAGCTACAGGCAATCCCGTTACCTGGGCACGCCTTGGGATCTGTAGCCTGCCGTCGAGTAGGGCACATTTCCAGCACACTGTCATGTGTTGTACCTTTCAAGCTACCTAAGGGTACATGCGTTTCCCGGACGATGTACCCACCTGAATTCAACCCTAATCTTTTAACCCGGGTAACCTGGATGGACTGCAGGGCTTGTGGCTGTGGAAGATTCTCACTGCATCTTGCTAGTAATTAGGCCTGTGATAACCCTAGTTAGTTAAACTATCAAGCCGTAGTTCTTGCTTGGCCGTGAAATGATTGGATGGAGTCTAACCAGTCTAGTCTTGTCCTGATTCTGTTCCAGATTACTGCATGACCAGAATGCTGGCATTTATTTTACTGATAAATGGTGAGAATTCCAAGTTCTGTTCAGACGAAAGGTTACAACCCCGGTCCTTGTTTGGTTTACGGGTTGTAACCTGGTTATCTGAATAGTTCCATGGTCATCTCGTCGTATATCATCCTGATGTATTTTTCTTATTTCCAGTTCTTACTTTTATTTATATCTTGTGCTGATTGCTGATTTTAGTTCCTAAGTGAAGCTTCCTTTATGGCACTTGCTCTTTCTGGGGTCTGACCCAGCTGGTTTTGTGTGGCCAAATTTCGGAGCAGCTCCAGAGGATCTACCGACCTTCCAGCCAGATGGTGGCCACTAGACGGAACCCTGACAACGAGTGGGTTTATTTTTGATCTCCCACTTTATTGTAAAAATATTCTTTTGAGGCGTTTAGCCGGCGAGCACCTGTTTAGCTCGATTACACTTTACTTACTGTCTGCCTACGGGCTGTAACATGATTGACGGATCCTAGGGTTGATCATGTATGACTAAACTCTTGCTAGTCCTGACATTTTGTAATGACTAGCTTCATGATCAGCTGAATATGTAATGTTTGGGACGCCTTACTATTGTATATTTAATGATCATACTTCTTGTAACCTTTTACTTACTTGCTTGTGATTGAGACACTAGGCTTGTTCATGACCTTAAGAGACTGTTGGTTTGTAGATAAACCCTCATGTATCTAGACAGCCGTGACCGTATAGCGAGGTGGGTTGCACTTCAATATACGTAGCTGGCTATGTCTGCCCCCGCTCTCCAGTATTCTGGTTCTGGGGCGTGACATTCATTCACGCGTAACTTTATTATTTACGCATATTCATTCATGCGTAAACTTTAAACCTTTACGCATACAAGATTCACGTGTAACTTTATTATTTACGCGTACTCCTCTGGCTTGGCGTATTTCTTTTACGCGTATTCATTCACGCGCGCGTAACAATTATTCCTTTACGTTATTTCAATTACGCGTACAAGTTTCATGCGTAAACTTTAACTTTTTACGCGTACCAGCTTTACGCGTAACTCGACCCTTTACGCATACAAGTTTTACGCATAACTTTATTATTTACGCGTATGGCACCCCTTATTATATCCTTACGCCTTCTGACATGAACTCGATAAAATCATGATATGTTAATATTTTAATACATGTTGTGTGGGATTTGAACTGTGTCTCGATTGGTTTATGGATACCCAGTATGACTGGAACTAACCCTAAGAGTTATAGACCCGACCATACTAAGAATTAGTTTGACTATCATGCCTTGTCATGAATTGACATTGATTGTTACCTCAACTAATGATTGATTAGGTGTTCCTAGTTGGAACTAAAAGACTGGCTAGTCGTCTTATTGAAATTGAATGAGACACGTTCATATTAAGCATGAACCATCGCAATCGACTAGCTGATCCCGAACGTTGGCATATGGATACGTGCAGACTTCAACTTGTTTCTACAAAAACAGCATGTGTACCTTACAGTCAAGGCATGATTATTCTGTGGCTAGGTTTGATTATTGCATTACGCTATGTAAGACCTACAACCTAACCGCACGGACATCGTTGTAGAGTTATGCATATCGTACTCTGTACGAAAGTACTCATTCTGAATGACCATGATCTACGGTATGAGATTTCAATTAACATAGGGACTATTAAGCTAAATAAAATAACGATTGCATGGAGAGAATGGATTCCCGAGTTCTTACATGGCAGCCATCTCGGGACAATTAGTGCCCCGACATGCCGGCTGGTTTCCACAGATACTGCAAACCTGCCACACGGGCAGGGAGTGGTATCTGTTTATATTTTTTATATATATTGATGACGGGCATCCCACTGGGACACGTCTAATTCATGATTGGCGTAATTGATTATTGGGTAGACTAGCCTTGCTTGTACATTGTAAGAACTGAGGAATCCCTTATTGCATGTTTCTAAGACAACTTGAAACTCACAGTAGCAAGCCGTAGTAGTTGCATGGCCGTTTAAATTGATTTGCTTGTGCACTGTACCTACTCTGTTAACTACTGAGATGAGCAGAACGTCAGGACATGACGGGTCAACTTATGTCCTTGTTTGGTTGGAAAGTTGGCTTGAAGTGTCATGATGTTGTGCGAACCCCAGTAGCAAGCAGAGATCTATTTATCATATTCTTAACTCTCATCACTGGTTCTAATTTCTCATATCGTACTTTCTTGTGGTACTTGCTATATAAGGTCTAACCTCTCTAGTTTTGTATTGCCAGATTTAGAGCCAGCTCCCGAGGACTCAGCTTACTTCCACCTCCAAGATGGTCAATACTAGAGGGATAATCGCAGGAGGACACGAGTGGGTTCCTTACTTTTTCGCTCGTTTTATTACTTACTTTACATTTTGCCGCTTGGCACCGACATGTTAGTCGGACTGTCTTGTACTACTTTTACATAATTGTAACTAAGTCAGACTGCAGCTGATAACGATTGTGTATATCTTGTTATATCATCTGGCTATGCTTTGTAACGCCAGATCTCAAGAACATTTTGACTGAGCGTTTGGGACGCCTTACTGCTTTATCTTACATGTTCTCTATTACTGCTTCTTGTTTGAATGATTGAGACAATAGATGTTGAGTAACCCTAGTTAGACTTTCATGTAGTATGCACCCCCTCGTCTTTTAGACAGCATTGATCGTATTATATGGTATTTATCTACCCGTAATACGTAGCTGGCTGAGTCACTCCCCCGCTCTCCGGTATTCTGGTTCTGGGGCGTGACACCTGCATAACAAAGAGCATCTCGATCCGGACGAGCAGTTTCTTGGCGGTGAAGGACCTGTCAGCCTGTCGGTTTCTTCCGTTTTGAGAGGCTGTTTGGGTTGGTAAAACTGTATTGAAACTTGTACTTTCATTGCAATTGTCCCTATGTTTAGACACTTTTCGTGTTTGGGTTGACATTGCAACTCCATTTATGATTTGACATTTTTGAGTTATTGTCCCGCTCATTTCTTCATTTCTCACATGCAGAAAGGAAGATGAGCTTCATTACTAATAGGTTTTTGTTTCTCGGAGTTCCTGTGTCTGGGTTTTGCCATTGCAACTCCATTGCGACTATGCTCTGACATTTTTTGACAAATATTGAGTATTCATAGACTTATTTGTTATGATGTGGTTTATTATTTTTATTATATTGGATTATTTATTTCAAACGGTGATTATACCACTTGCATACTGGTCAAACAATATTACTACATACTTTTAATTTTCACCCACACTTTTATGTTGTCATACAAACAAAATGGATATAAAACTTATCATTTATGGGAGACAAAAAATTATGTATCCAAAGAAAATTTTAAAAGTGACATGTTGAAAGTACATTGCATACAACAGATCACTTTCACAATTTTGGTTTAATGTGTGTTCCTTTCACATGATGGACACTCATGACACATGAAAGACTATAGAAGCCCTCAAGTGAGTTTTCTTGAAATTTAGTCCAAATTTTGGAGTTTCCATGTTTCCTAATTTGGTCCAAATTCCGGTGATCAGCTGCCCACATTACAAGCTCGGCGCAGGTAGAGACTGCCCCTATGCCCACCGCTGCCACTTCTGCCACGCCCTCCCCGCCGCGGCAATTGATGGATGGTTTGGTCTCTGATTAATGGTAATCGCTTCACTGACGTTCTCGGTTATATGGCTTTGAGTCCATTTTTGTTCACCAACCAAAACTTAGGTGTTTGTTCACCCTCCAATAAAAAATTAACATGTATCAAATTTTTAGTCAAAATCACTTTAAATGTTTATAAAATCACTTTGAAAGTGATTTAGGTTGAATGAATTTGACACGTGAAGGATGAACAAATAACCTAGTTTTGGTGGTTGATTACGCGACCGTTTATGTTTGGGTTTTTGGCATATAGTGCAAGCAAGCAAAAGTCCTATTTCAGGAGTTTGGCATATAGTGGTTGATCACTTTAAAATATTTGTTCTCCTCATATATTTACCTTGCTTGCACTTTTGCACATAAGTCCTATTTCAGGAGTTTAAAAGTTGTCAATTGACAAATATTCATACACGTTGGTTAATAGCATAAAAAGGTGATATGCCATGCACAAGCTAACTTTTATCCTTCGTAAAAAATATATATTTTGTTCTT
Organism: Iris pallida; assembly: GCA_029216955.1. Classification (NCBI taxonomy): domain Eukaryota; kingdom Viridiplantae; phylum Streptophyta; class Magnoliopsida; order Asparagales; family Iridaceae; genus Iris; species Iris pallida. The sequence continues at coordinate 25,216,143 of JANAVB010042420.1, read as the reverse complement.
GTTTCTATTCGTTTCGGAACCTATGTTCTTCTCCTGCTTTATAATTTGGTAGGTTATTTCCATCTTTTATAATAGTTAAATTAGTAAAGTGAGTAAAAAATTTGAAAAAAAAGAGAAATTTGGTGGTTAGATACTCTCCAAACTTCTTTCTAGGGGTGAGCAACGGTTCGATTCGGTTCAAACCGAACCGTTTTTTAAAAAATCGACTAAACCGTAAACCTTATTGTTAAAAACCGTAGACCGAATCGTTTTTATTAAAACCCAAAAAAACCGAACCGATTAAAAAAAATCGATTTTCGGTCGGTTCGGTTGATACAAAGACAAAGAAGTAGAAGAAGAGCAAAGAAAAATGCAATTATTTATCAAATAAAAAATTGCAATTCAATTAAAAAAACGCGGCAGAAATTAGACTCTACCAATGTTTGCATAAATTAAACTATCAGCTCTGCAGAAGCCGATAGATCTTGCAATGGAATATTTGAAGCCAAAAGATTACATATTCATCAGTATGATCAAATTGGACATAAAACTGAATAATACCCAAATTGGAATTACCATGAACAACCAGCACATACAAGATTTTATTGGTCTTATAAATACACATGGCATATATTCATTTGGATTTCGCTGTAAACCATAATACCTCACACACAAGAGAACATACCATTTCAAGCAAAAATTTTACATCGTTCTCCGCCATAGATTTTGCGTCATTCTCAGCCACCTGGATTATGCTGTGAGCGAGAGCTATGAGCGAGATCTGGCACCTTCCTCGAACGACGACTTCAGCCTCCTGCTCGAAGACGCGCTCAAGAGAGAGAGAGAGAGGAGAGAGCCGCCATGGGAGTACTTCGGGAGAGAGAGAGACGTCATGGGAGTCCTCCGCCATAGGAGTACTTCAAGAGAGAGAGACGTCGTGGGAGTCCTTTAGCATAGGGAGAGAGAGAGAGAGAGAGAGAAGAGAGAGAGAGAGAGAACTCTCTCTTCCTAGAGAAGAGAGGCGGCGGCAAAAAAAAAAATGAGGAGAGAGAGGCTTTGGGTTTAGTTTTTTTTGCTTATATATAGAATGAGGGGTAAAGAAGTAACTGCACAATCAGTTTTTGGTTCGGGTCAAAAATCGGATCCCAAATCCGAGATCCGAACCGAAAAACCGAATATTAGCTTTTGGACAACCGACATCCGACCTGTTACATTTAAAACCGATCCAAATTGTTATTTCGGATCGGTTTTCGGCCCAAAATCGTTATCTGCTCACCCCTACTTCTTTCCGTTAAGAAAAATAAAAATAAAAAAGAAGAAGTCATTATATTTCTACTCCTTTTATAAGTTTTATACATATTTCAAGTCAATTACGTACAAAAGAAGTTAAAAAAAAAATAGTGTCACTCAGATACACTTGAGAACAAATATTTTATAATTTATGTCAATAATAAAAATTGTTGGTAGGATCCTTTTTTTTTCTTTTGACTTTCTATTTGTTCGTGTGAACTAAAAACATCACTAATAAATAAATTATAATTCAATTATTAATATTAATAAATTTATCATTAATACCGATAGTTTTAGAATAATTATTAGATATTGTGTGAAATTTGTCAGTGCTTTCAAAAGATTTTCAAAAAAATTCAAAATTAAACTTACTTTTTGGAACTAACCAGTTATACAAATGCAAAAAGAAAAAAAAAATTGGAAGACTTGAAGTGCAAATAAAGTATATCTAAGGGAACAGTACGCAAAAAGGTTCTTCTCGAAGAAAGGGTATTTAAGTCATTCCACGGGGAAAAGAACGTGCCTAAGAGCAACTCCAATGGAGGTGCCAAAACTGGTTGTATTGCTAAAATACAACTGGAAAATGCAACAATCAGCTCCAGAGCTGTGCCAAATCCAGTTGGAAAATGAAAAAAAATCAAAAACTGGTGCCAAATTTGGAACCAAGGATGGCTAGAACCATTTTTGACAGCTCATCAATTTTCCAACGTAATTAAAAAACACGTAATTAAATGAAAAATAAACATGGGGTAGAATAGTGGTTGGAAGGTCAAAGTATGTTTCAAAAAACATAATTAAAAAACGTAATTAAAAAACACGTAATTAAAAAAACACAATAAAAAAACGTAATTAAAAAAAAACCCAAATAAAAAAAAACGTAATTAATTGGGGTTTAAAACGTAATTAAAAAAAGTCGAATCGGGGTTGAAAACGTAATTACATGTGACTTGGCGGAAAAGTTAGTTAAATTTGGAACTGTTTGGTTCTATTTTAGAACCATGCACTGGAATGGGAGTTGCATTTTGGCACCAAAATGCACTATTTGGTGCCAAATTTTGGCAATGGCTATAGCTGTAGTACCCCGAAATTCGTAATACGTATTTTATACGTGTTCGTATTTCAGACCCGTATTTTTTATTTTCTTTGATTAGTTAGTTATGGTTTATTTCATATTTAGCATTGTGGTTTAATTGTCATTTATCGTTCATGGATTAATTCTGATTAGTGGAGCTTGGTTTTATTTGGATAGGAGGAGGATTGGGTTGGCTCGGTTTGGCCTGGCTTGGTTTGGGTTGGCTTGGTTCGGTTTGGGATTGCTCTTGGTTCTTCATGAACCAAGGGGTGAACCCCCTACCTACCACCACCACTCATATTTATTACCTATTCTTCTTCTCTCTCTTCATTAATCTCTTCTTCTTCTTCTTCCATTTACTCCCTTCACCTACCAGAGAGAGAAGAGAGAGGTCTAGGCAAGTGCAACTTGCTTCATGGAGGAACTCTGATTTTATTGCTCCATTCTCTTCTTTACTACATTCTAAAACTCTTTAGTACTTGGCATTTCTCATTTCCATGGCTAGATTCTTGTAGATCTAAGTTTACCTTATTTTCGGAATTCTTGGGTTTTGATCTATTTAATCTTGTTATTTCCGAGTTTTGATGGTCCCATGTCATAGAGAATTTTATTCTACCCAATTTTGACCTTCGAAAAGTTGGATTTGGACTTATTCTGACCAAGTTGTGGACTTTTGAAGCTTGGGTTCAACCATGGAGTCTTGCTGATTTGGAGAAGACAGTGAGCAGTGCGCGCGAGCTTTCTAGCTTGCGCCACCGAGCTGCGCGCGCTCCTTAGCGCAGCGCAGTCTGACCCATACGCTGTCTTTTGGAGGCGTATGTCTTGCATACGCTGCCTTGACAAGGAGTCGTATGGACCTCATATGCTGCCTTGAAGAGGAGTCGTATGGAGTCCATACGCTGACTTGAGCGTAGCTTGACTTGAGCGTAGCCTGACTTGAGCGTAGCTTGACTTGAGCGTAGCCTGACTTGAGCGTAGCCTGACTTGAGCGTAGCTTGACTTGAACGTAGCTTGACCTAAGCGTAGCCTGACCTGAGCGTAGCCTGACCTGAGCGTAGCCTGACTTGAGCGTAGCTTGACCTGAGCGTAGCCTGACCTGAGCGTAGCCTGACCTGAGCGCAGCCTGACTTGAGCGTAGCCTGATGTTTAGGCGCAACTGGACCTGACCCTACTTACCCTGACGCAACTTGGCTAATGCCACTTGTTGGCCATAGTACCCCTTGCTCCCCCCTTGGGCGCATTATGTCCCCATATTCTCCTTTTTATGATTTTTGCACCCATTTTATATCCTTACGCCTTTTTGTCATGAACTTGATAATCCCGAATTTATTTATTATGTTTGGAATGATAATTGAACAATGCTTGATAGTGGTCCGCCGTGGTGCACTCCTGACTTGATAACTTGACCTGCTACACATGATATGACAGTGACCCGTGGTGGTGCACTCTTGACAAGTACCCTGATAATGCTTGATAGTGGCCCGTCGTGGCGCACTCTTGACAAATTAATTCATTAGCCTGGACACCGTGGTTGTTTGCATGGATTGTGCTTGTATAAACTACGAGTGTTGTGTGTCTTGCATCATGTCTAGGGCATGATCCCTGAGTACCACGGTCAGGGATTCATACTGAATCTGGCTAGGTTAATGACTAGATTGATCAAATAGTTCATGGAGAATTTCCCAGTTACCTGTTGCCCCTTTGGTCCCGGCCTTATATATATATATATATACATGGGATTTGTTGCTATCCGTCGAGATGAGCGCACTTCCAGCCCGCCGTCGAGTGTGGTACCTTAGGACACATGTATCTTACTACAGTGTGTCTGCTATATCCAGCTATCTTTTCCTTTTCTTGCTGGGATCACTCAAGTAGTAACAAACAGGTAATCGGACTTGGAATTCTCAGTGCATCTTGCTAGTAACTAGGCCTGTGATAACCCTAGTTAGTTAAAGTATCAAGCCGTACTTATTGCTTGGCCGTGATTGTTGGATGGGGTTCAATCTGTCTAGTCTTGTCTTGATCCTGTATAAGATTGTTACATGTCTCGATTCCTTATATTTACCTTGCCGATAAATGGTGGGAGAAGCCAAGTTCCGTTCAGACGAAGGATTACAATCCCGGTCCTTGTTTGGTCTACGGGTTGTAACCTGGTTATCTGAATAGTCTCATGGTTATCTCATCGTATATCATATGTTCTGTCTTTTATTGATTATGTACAAGATTGTCTTTTATATTCACCTGTCATGTTTTTCTTAATTACTGTCCCTTATTATGTAATTATATTCTTGTGCTAATTTGCTGGTTTTAGTTCCTAAGTGAAGCCTCCTTTGTGGCACTTGCTCTTTCTGGGGTCTGACCCAGCTGGTTTTGTATGACCAGATACCGGAGCAGCAGCAAGGGATCTACCTGTTTTCCAGCCAGATGGTGACCACTAGAGGGAATCCTGGCAACGAGTGGGTTTCTTTTGTTCGCCCACTGTAATTGTACATTATTCTTTTGAGGCGTTTAGCCGCCGAGCAAGTGTTAGCTCGTGTATATTTTACTTACTGTCTGCCTACGGGCTGTAACATGATTGGCAACTCGAGGTTGATCATGTATGACTTAACTCTTGCTAGTCCTTACATTTTGTACGACTAGCTTCATGATCATCTGGATATATAATGTTTGGGACGCCTTACAATTGTATATTTGGTGATCTGATATCTTGTAACTATTACTAGTTGGTTGAGATTGAGACAATAGGCTATTTTATGACCTTAAGAGACTGATGGCTTGTAGATAAACCCTCACATATCTAGACAGCCGTGACCGTATAGCGGTGTGGATTCCATTCCGTTATACGTAGCTGGCTATGTCTGCCCCCGCTCTCCAGTATTCTGGTTTTGGGGCGTGACATGGTTTAAGTGGTGGCCCATGCATGTCTTGTCAATCAAGAAATGTGAGGGTTTACCGGATAGATGTCTCAATCTGTACTCGCCTTTGATCTCCACTCGTAACTTCTTATCTCCTTGGATCCCAGACTTGATAACATGCTTGCATCATTGTTCTATCCTGGTCCTTCCTTAATATTCCCGATGTCATTGCTTCAGTGGCATCATTCATGTTGATCAGCCAGAAGAAGTTCGGCCGGCAGACCAGCAACAACAAGAAGATCAAGATCAGTCCTCAGCAGCCGCCTCCCGAGCCATGCCTTCTGGAGAACCAGAGCCCCCAGTCCAGTCAGTTCAGCCAACAGGGTCAGAGGATGGGGTCTTGATAGGGCTCATCCGTGAGTTGCTTCCGTCTCAGGACCGTCGAGGTGATGCCTTGCAACAAGCAGTACAAGAAGCTATGAGCGGAAGTGGTCCTCGAGGGAACAGTGCGGTCAACAATTTGAAGCGCCTGAACCCTCCCTTCTTCGACGGCAGCGAGGATGCTATTGCTGCAGATGCCTGGCTACAGGACATTAAAGTTATCTTGGAGGCAGCCAGGACCCCTGAAGCAGAGAAGGTGGCTGTGGTGCGCCTGCAGTTACTAGATCTAGCCCGCAGCTGGTGGGCTATGCAAGCAGCGAGTTTGGGTACGCCTGTCATGTGGGCGGTATTCAGTGATATGTTTCAGACCAAGTACTTCGACGCAGTGGCTAGATATGACCTGCAGACCAGGTTTAGTAATCTCAGGCAGATGAACAGGACGGTCGACGGATATGCGGCCGAGTTTTCAAGGTTGAGTCGGTTTGCTCCCACTTTGGTGGCAACCGAGCTAGACAGAGCACAGCGATTTCAGCAGGGGCTCCACTTGGAGATCATATTGGCAGTAGAGCAGTTCGAGCACAGAACTTTTGATGCCGTCTTGCGAGCAGCGAGGAGGCATGAGTACACTTCCCGAAGGATAGCGGACCGGACCGGAGGTCGGAAGCGGTCTCATGACCAGATGAACCAATCCTCAGCACCGGCCCCAGCAGCTAGGGCCCTGACCATTGGAGCTACGAGGACCGATTCGGTTACCTCCTTACAGCATTCTGCCCCGACCTATCCCCAGCAGCAGAAGCAGAAGCGGCCTTTCGCAACCGGTTGTTCTTATTGTGGGAAGCCTGGACACGTGGTAGCGGAGTGTCGCAAGGCGTTGGGATTGTGTTTATTATGTGGAGCACCGGACCGTAGGGTGGGGTCCTGCCCATTCAGAGTTGATTCAGCATCGACAGTATCTAGTCCCTCGGTTAGGGGACCAGCACCAGCACCAGCACCAGCTCCAGTTCACCAGCAACAGCAGCTCCCGTTCCCGGGTCCATTGCCGTCTCAGGCCCAGGCCTTCCAGCAACAGAGGCCTCAGCAGTTCGCCCTAGTCCAGGCCCAGATCCAGAATCGGTAGAGAGGTATCTGTTTCCTATTTGTCTTGCTTCCCGCCATCGTTATGCGGGACACATGTCATGTTTCATGTATCCTAATTATGACGGTATATCCCGGGCCCGAGCCATGTCCTAGATCATTCGAAAACGGTTATTGGTACCAACCTTTTCGTATGAGGAAAGGCCCGTGTCCATGTTTGACCAAGGAGAGAGACCTCAAGCGCAAGGCTATCAGTTTAGTTCGTGTTGCTTGAGTTCATCGCTCCTTGGGGGAGTCAAACGTGGGAGTGTGAGGATGATACCCGATCACGTTATCCCAATCGGTTTGGCTCGTGAGGTGTAATATATTTCTTATGCCTTACACTTCGATTCCTTGCTTGCATGTATGATTGTATGATTGATTGGTAGCGTAGATTGCTTTCGATAGTATAGCTGTCCCGACATCTCTAGCCTCTTGATTAAATTCTGAGGACGGAATTCTTTTAAGGTGGGTAGGATGTAGTACCTCGAAATTCGTAATACGTATTTTATACGTGTTCGTATTTCAGACCCGTATTTCTCATTTTCTTTGATTAGTTAGTTATGGTTTATTTCATATTTAGCATTGTGGTTTAATTGTCATTTATCGTTCATGGATTAATTCTGATTAGTGGAGCTTGGTTTTATTTGGATAGGAGGAGGATTGGGTTGGCTCGGTTTGGCCTGGCTTGGTTTGGGTTGGCTTGGTTCGGTTTGGGATTGCTCTTGGTTCATCATGAACCAAGGGGTGAACCCCCTACCTACCACCACCACTCATATTTATAATTATCTATTCTTCTTCTCTCTCTTCATTAATCTCTTCTTCTTCTTCCATTTACTCCCTTCACCTACCAGAGAGAGAAGAGAGAGGTCTAGGCAAGTGCAACTTGCTTCATGGAGGAACTCTGATTTTATTGCTCCATTCTCTTCTTTACTACATTCTAAAACTCTTTAGTACTTGGCATTTCTCATTTCCATGGCTAGATTCTTGTAGATCTAAGTTTACCTTATTTTCGGAATTCTTGAGTTTTGATCTATTTAATCTTGTTATTTCCGAGTTTTGATGATCCCATGTCATAGAGAATTTTATTCTACCCAATTTTGACCTTCGAAAAGTTGAATTTGGACTTATTCTGACCAAGTTGTGGACTTTTGAAGCTTGGGTTCAACCATAGAGTTCTTGCTGATTTGGAGAAGACAGTGAGCAGTACGCACGAGCTTTCTAGCTTGCGCCATCGAGCTGCGCGCGCTCCTTAGCGCAGCGCAGTCTGACCCATACGCTGCCTTTTGGAGGCGTATGTCTTGCATACGCTGCCTTGACAAGGAGTCGTATGGACCTCATACGCTGCCTTGAAGAGGAGTCGTATGGAGTCCATACGCTGACTTGAGCGTAGCTTGACCTGAGCGTAGCTTGACTTGAGCGTAGCTTGACTTGAGCGTAGCCTGACCTGAGCGTAGCCTGACCTGAGCGCAGCCTGACTTGAGCGTAGCCTGATGTTTAGGCGCAACTGGACCTGACCCTACTTACCCTGGCGCAACTTGGCTAATGCCACTTGTTGGCCATAGTACCCCTTGCTCCCCCCCTTGGGCGCATTATGTCCCCATATTCTCCTTTTTATGATTTTTGCACCCATTTTATATCCTTACGCCTTTTTGTCATGAACTTGATAATCCTGAATTTATTTATTATGTTTGGAATGATAATTGAACAATACTTGATAGTGGTCCGCCGTGGTGCACTCCTGACTTGATAACTTGACCTGCTACACATGACATGACAGTGACCCGTGGTGGTGCACTCTTGACAAGTACCCTGATAATGCTTGATAGTGGCCCGTCGTGGCGCACTCTTGACAAATTAATTCATTAGCCTGGACACCGTGGTTGTTTGCATGGATTGTGCTTGTATAAACTACGAGTCCTGTGTGTCTTGCATCATGTCTAGGGAATGATCCCTGAGTACCACGGTCAGGGATTCATACTGAATCTGGCTAGGTTAATGACTAGATTGATCAAATAGTTTATGGAGAATTTTCCAGTTACCTGTTGCCCCTTTGGTCCCGGCCTTATATATATATACATGGGATTTGTTGCTATCCGTCGAGATGAGCGCACTTCCAGCCCGCCGTCGAGTGTGGTACCTTAGGACACATGTATCTTACTACAATGTGTCTGCTATATCCAGCTATCTTTTCCTTTTCTTGCTGGGATCACTCAGGTAGTAACAAACAGGTAATCGGACTTGGAATTCTCATTGCATCTTGCTAGTAACTAGGCCTGTGATAACCCTAGTTAGTTAAAGTATCAAGCCGTACTTATTGCTTGGCCGTGATTGTTGGATGGGGTTCAATCTGTCTAGTCTTGTCTTGATCCTGTACAAGATTGTTACATGTCTCGATTCCTTATATTTACCTTGCCGATAAATGGTGGGAGAAGCCAAGTTCCGTTCAGACGAAGGGTTACAACCCCGGTCCTTGTTTGGTTTACGGGTTGTAACCTGGTTATCTGAATAGTCCCATGGTTATCTCATCGTATATCATATGTTCTGTCTTTTATTGATTATGTACAAGATTGTCTTTTATATTCAACTGTCATGCTTTTCTTAATTATTGTCCCTTATTATGTAATTATATTCTTGTGCTAATTTGCTGGTTTTAGTTCCTAAGTGAAGCCTCCTTTGTGGCACTTGCTCTTTCTGGGGTCTGACCCAGCTGGTTTTGTATGGCCAGATACCGGAGCAGCAGTAAGGGATCTACCTGCTTTCCAGCCAGATGGTGACCACTAGAGGGAATCCTGGCAACGAGTGGGTTTCTTTTGTTCGCCCACTGTAATTGTACATTATTCTTTTGAGGCGTTTAGTCGCCGAGCAAGTGTTAGCTCGTGTATATTTTACTTACTGTCTGCCTACGGGCTGTAACATGATTGGCAACTCGAGGTTGATCATGTATGACTTAACTCTTGCTAGTCCTTACATTTTGTACGACTAGCTTCATGATCATCTGGATATGTAATGTTTGGGACGCCTTACAATTGTATATTTGGTGATCTGATATCTTGTAACTATTACTAGTTGGTTGAGATTGAGACAATAGGCTATTTTATGACCTTAAGAGACTGATGGCTTGTAGATAAACCCTCACATATCTAGACAGCCGTGACCGTATAGCGGTGTGAATTCCATTTCGTTATACGTAGCTGGCTATGTCTGCCCCCGCTCTCCAGTATTCTGGTTCTGGGGCGTGACAATAGCCATTTTGCAAGGCTTTTTATATGGGCACAACCAAATATGATCATGGCTAGTCCGGATTGTGGCTTGTCCAATTTTTTTTGTTTTTCACAAGGCTAGCCCAAATTTGTGATCATGGCTATTCCAAATTCCCCCTCCCCCCAAACCCATTTTTTTCCCTTCATTTGCAAAATTCCTTCTCTCTCTTCCAAAATCCTCACCCCTCTCTTCTTCTTCTTCTTCTCTAGGGCTGCAAACGAGCCAAGCCGAGCCAAGCTTTTGTAAGCTTGAGCTTGGCTTGACTAGAATTAATCGAGCTCAAGCTCGAGCTCGAGCTTGATAAATTTTTTATTTTAGAGCTTGAGCTTGGCTCGAGCTTGTTTATATTAAGCTTGAGCTTGGCTTGGTTTAAGCTTGAGCTTGACTTGATAAGCAAGCTTGATTCAAGCTTGATAAACAAGCTTGATAAGCTCAAAATCAAGCTCGTTAAGCTTGATTTTAAGCTCGCTCAACTTTATTTCAAGGTGATTAAGCTTGATTTCAAGCTTAACGAGCTCGATTTCAATTTAGTTAGGTTTGAATTAACAATTTATTTATAAAATTTTAATTTAAAAAGTTCCTTAATATCAATTATTAAGGACATATAAATATATAATGCACACAAATATATATATATATATATATATATATATATATATATATATATATATATATATATATATATCAACAAAGAACAAATGAGCTTCTAAGCAAGCTCCTAAACGAGCTTCTAAACGAGCCAGCTCGCAAGCTCATAAACGAGCTAGCTCGCGAGCTCAAACGAGCCGAGTACTTCTAAGCTTGAGCTTGGCTCATTTATTAAACGAGCTCGAAAATGAGGCTTGAGCTCAGCTTGTTTACTAAACGAACCGAGCTCAAACGAGCTTTTATCGAGCCGAGCTTCGAGCAGCTCGCGAACGGCTTGGCTCATTTGCAGCCCTATTCTCCTCCACCTCTCCTCAATCCCCAACATCTTCCTCTTCTCATCCACAACTCCTAAATTTTTAACATCTTCCACTTCTCCTCCACCATCCTCCTCTTTTGAAGAAATTAATTCAAGCACACAAATTCTTTCTCAATTTATTTCCAAAACCCTAGAAATTAATTTAAAAAATTCAAGCATCAACTATATTGTTTATTTTAATTCTTTGTAGCTCATTTGAATGAATTAAACTACATACGGAGTAGAAAATTACCCATTTAAATTAAATCCAAGTATGAACGAACGAGAAAACTCCGCGTCGACAAGGACTGCCCAATTTTCTGGCAGTCCTACAAACTGAATGAACTGCCAGAAGAATGGGCAGTCCAACTCACAACATGTGTAACTTTGGACTGCCCATTCTTCTGGCAGTCCAACATACAGACTGGACTGCCAGATAGTTGGGCAGTCCAAAGTTACACATCTTGTGAGTTGGACTGCCCATTCTTCTGGCAGTCCAACATACAGACTGGATTGCCAGATAATTGGGCAGTCCAAAGTTACACATGTTGTGAGTTGGACTGCCCATTCTTCTGGCAGTCCAACATACAGTAAGGACTGCCAGAAAAATGGACAGTCCTTTGTTTCACATGCTGTGACTTAGGACTGTCCAGTTTTCTGGCAGTCCATTCAGTTTATAGGACTGCCAGAAAATTGGGCAGTCCTTGTTTACACTAGTTGAACAACAATATTATGGTTTCCACAAATATTAGGGTTTGTGCATTATGAGGAGCCTTTGGATGCCATCAAAATTGGAAATGAGAAGAAAATTAGGGTTTAATTTTTGGATGTTTTCTTCTCATTTTCTTCTTCTCCGTCGATTGAAAATCGAAATTCGAAATGGGAAAAAAAGTAGGGTTTAAACCCCCATTATAATTGGAGATAGTGAGAACGAGTTGAAAAAAAAATTAGGATTTAAACCCCATCAGAATTCTCATTTTTGTTGTTTTTGTTCTTCTTCTTCTTCTTCTTCCTCTTCTTCTCTTTCTTGTTCTTGTTCTTGTTCTTCTTCTTGGATGAGTTGAGAAAGATGAAGAATAAAATTAGAAAAATTGGCTTTTATACCAAAGAGTGGAATAGCCATAATAACTTTTTCTAATGGCAAACTTGTAGATAAATTAAAAAAAAATGGACTAGCCTTGATAACAATTGAATGTGCCCGTATAAAAAGCCTATAAAAAGCCTTTTGCAACTACCATTGGAGTTGCTCTAAGGATTCCGAACCCAAGGTCCAACGGGGTCGGTGTCTCTCTCTTTCTTCCTCCCTCCTCCTCCTCCTCCTCCTCTTCATTTCCCATTCCATTCCTCCTACTAAATTATTACTAATTTTTTAAGGTTTCGATTAGGGATTTTCCTATCAATCCCTCCAAAATCCTCATGGAGCCCGATTCATGGACGCGATTCTGGAAGCGCCACCAGTCCGCTCTCCAATCGAGACACGGTGAGCGCTCGGAAAAACCTAACCCTTCGAATCATCCTAATGTTTCGATCGGTCGTTAATTGGAGGCTATTTGGCCTTCAGATCTGCACCTGGGGTTCGAGGACGCCGACGGCGGCGGCGGCGGCGACGAGTCGCGGGCGGAGTTCCCCTGCCCCTTCTGCGGGGACGATTTCGACATCGTCGGCCTCTGCTGCCATATCGACGAAGAACACCAGACGGAAGCCAGGAATGGAGTAAATACTTCTCTTTCCCTGTCAAATTACTGCGTGAAGTTTGTAAATTTCATATAATTTATGGTGTTTGAGTAGTAAAGGAACAAGCTTTTCTCTTGACGGCGTGTCCAGTGGCCACATTTGTTAAATTTTTGGTCGTTCGATGTAAAATGAGCTTTCTTTTTCCGTAATTTTTAGGCGTAAATGGTTTTTGTACGTTCATTTTGTAAGGATTCTTAGAAATGTTTGTTGTGTTAGCGTTGTTAGATAGTTCCCTATCCACATTTCGTCCTTTTTTGGTTCGCGGAAAGGAAAGGAAACTGATTCTTTGCTCTTTCCTTTCCTTTGGGAAATTGCAATTCCAATCAATTTCCTTTCCGGTGTTTGGAAATGTCAAGGAAATTGGGAGGGAATGTGAATCTTTAGAGAGGGAAAGTGAATCCTTTGGGTTGGTTTGTGGGGGGGGGGGGGGGGGGGGGGGGGGGGGTGGGGGGTTGTCCTCCTCTCCTTTGGCATCCAAACACTGGAAAAGAATGACTTTCCTTTCCGAAGGCCCTGATTCCGCGAACCAAACGAGTATCAACCTGGTGATATAAGACAGTTAATGGAGGTGTTAACCCTTTTGGCTGCCCTCATGCCTTCGATTTTGTAGATACTAAACTCCTAGATTTTGATTTTCGAGTAGACAGTATATTTAGAAGCACGTAAGAATATGCTGCTTGTATTACCCACTGAATATGTATTAGATTAGAGATGGATTACTAACCGGTGACATGCGGTTGCCAGTTCAACTTATTGATTGTGATGTTGAGAAGAATTAAGGTTACGGCTTATTGATTCTGATTGGAAATCTGATTACTCAGTTTGTTGTGTATCCATGGCGAAATATGTCCTTTTGTGAAACTGGGACCGGTTGAATTTCATCAGATTGAACTGTCTTTGCCTCGTACTGGTGTTACAAGTGTGAAAGTTTATGTAGTAAAGAAAAACATATAAAAAGTTTATTGCTGTAGTATACATTGCGTAAGAACTAATGCACTCACTTGATTAGCTTGTATGTCATTTCTCAAGCAGAGGTTGGTGATATGTGTGTGTGTGTGCCCACTTGTTGTAATGACAATAGTTTTAGGTGTGAACTGAATACTATGTTGGACAGGGTTGTTTGATTAATCAGCGATAACAAAGAGTAATGTTATAATGTGCCTTATGTTTTTGTTGAATCATGCTTTATTACGACCTTGAGTATTGGAGCTCAGAACTAAGCCCATTTAACATTCTGCAGGTATGTCCTGTTTGTGCCGCAAGGGTTGGGATGGACATGGTTGCGCATATAACCATGCAGCATGGCAATTTCTTCAAGATATCCTTTTTAGTATTTTGGGTGATGGATGTTTATTTTATTGTTATTATCACTTTTTGACTTAAGATGATGCTTTTAGAAGTCAAACTTGGAGAAGAATTTTATTTTCTGATTATTATCATAGGCCATCTTAATTGGCTTTGATGTAGCTTGACTTTCCTTAACTAGAGTTTACATGCAACGGCGAAGGAGATTCCGCAGAGGTGCATGCGGATCCCACTCAACACTTTCTTTGTTGAGAAAAGAGCTAAGAGAAGGGAATATACAAGCTCTTCTTGGAGGGTCATCATACACAATTGCTCCTCCGTCCAATGCAGCACCTGATCCTCTTTTATCATCTCTGATTTACTCATTGCCTGTGGCCGATTCTTCAAGGGATGTACAACCTGAGTCTTTGGGTGAAGACAGCCTGGTTAGCAAGACATCAGATGTGAAAGTGGTAGAGAGGTATGAAAATATCTGTACTTGTTTAACTCCTGTTAGTACCACTCAATATTGTTTGAATTAGTAGTATTGTTTATTTCTTATCTCTGACGTAAGCAATTGGATGTTTCTAGGAAGGAGCCATCACCTTACAGGTTGGTGGGAATATTATATTGCATTGGACGTTTATATTAGGAAGTATGTTAGATTGTGATGTTGTCTTGTATTGAAGGAAACTTTTTGCTAGTTGAGGCATGATTATTTATCAGAGATGTCTCTTATAGTGTTTCAATATTTGGAATAGGTAGGATCTCTCTCGATGGTCTGATATAGGGTAATATATCATCCCCTACCAGATCCATACAAATAATACCCTTTATTCTGTAGGGATCAGTGTATCATGGACCATTAATCACGATGCATATACTTTTACTGTATTATGATATTTTTAACTGAGGCTTGAATCCTTGTTGACGAAATATAATTGATTTTATGGTACTTCTTGAATAAACTATTTGAGTTATCTTGGGATTTTCCCCCCATCATCGTCATCTAAGCCTTCTTCTATTAGAATGAGATCGGTTATGGAGCAAAGAAAGCGCCATGAAGGATTTGACAAAAACCACTGTTGACCCAACGTCAACCCGATGTCAACCCTCTATGTTCCTATCCAAGGTAGCCATGAGCACGAGAGGGTAATGTCAGAATAAACCTAGGCAGCCAGTTGGTAGTTAGGTAGACACCTACCTTTTTGATATACAATTTAAGTTTATGCAACAAAGGAGCACCCTCCACTGAGGATGAGAAATCGTATTCTAGGTAATAGGAAACTCGACAATAGTCCATCATTAATTGTGGGGTCCAAATCAAATCAAATCAAATCAAATATTTGACTCAGATTTGTGTCCCACAAATATGTTGCCAAATCCAGATTAGACCAACATGTCTTATTAATTGTGGGTTTCCCCTAAACTATAGAGAGTATGGAGGAAGAAGATGACACATTTTCCTATGGGGAATTGCATTCATCTTTATAACACATTCAGTCGAAGAGTGAAAAATAGTATATTTTATGTTGCAAAAATTAAGATATAGCGAAGTGCTGGTCTATAGTGGAATTCAAAGATGAACTATTTGAGGTGGATAATTACAAGCAAAAAAGTGTTAGAACAATTTTAAGCTATTTAATTGAAGGCCTTTGATTTACGTAAAGATCATGGAAAATTTCTCAATCTATTGGTTCGCTATTTTAATGCAAATTCTATCGTCTTTGTCTAATTTTTTTTATACTTATCTATTGAGTTTTAATGCTCCGAGATGCCACTCCGTTAAGTGTGATAGTGTGTAGTTTCTGTTGACAATGTTGTTTTGGAAGTATTATATTATTTATATGGAGACAACATAAATTTATACTCGAAGACGACTAACTTTCCATGAGAGAAGATACTAGTGTGTTAGTTTCTTGTTGACAATGTCTTGGAGGTATAATATTATGTATACAAAAACAACATAAATTCCTAGGCGAAGAATAGTAACTTTCCATGAGAGAAGAAACTGGTGTGTTAGTTTCTTGGTGACGAGCGTTGTTTTGGAAGTAGGATACTACGTATATGAAATTTTCACTCGGAAAACAAGTTTTGCCTCCACTTTGAAAGCTACGTTTAAACCCATGTTCCCCCAAAAAAAATTTCGGAAAGCACTTTTAGAGTATTGAATGCCAAACAATTTTTTTTTTTTGAAAGTGACGTTTAAACTGAGAAAAGTGTTTTTTAAATTATAAACAAACGGGCCCTTAGTTTCTTGTTGACAATGTCTTGGAGGTATAATATTATGTATACAAAAACAACATAAATTCCTAGGCGAAGAATAGTAACTTTCCATGAGAGAAGAAACTAGTGTGTTAGTTTCTTGGTGACAAGCGTTGTTTTGGAAGTAGGATACTACGTATATGAAGAGAACATAAATTACTAGGTGATGACAGCTAACTTTCCATGAGAGAAGAAACCAATGATGTATGCCAAGTTGCCAACATCCTAACCAGAATCACCATAAATCTCTCAACCTCTAGCGATTTTATTCTGTGAATTCTGTTCCACATTGGGAGAACATTTCCCTTCTGAAACACTGTATGTTGCGTTCCGAAATTCCAAACCCAAGGCAATCGAAATTACTCTTACTCACACACTTATGATAGTTTTAATTAGAAAATGGACATGATTCAACACCATGAGTGGAGGGAAACATTATTGTGCACCCGATTGGTAGCAATCAAGAGTCCTACCAATATTGCAAATCAAGAAATTACTCCGTGCCCCAACTTCGTTCCACTTGAGCATCCCGAGAAGCCTAACCCCACCATTCCCCGTTCCTTTTTCATTTCAAATTCGGTAGAGTTCTGCATTCTATATATCCTTGATCTTTAATCGTTTGACAAGCAGAATCCATCTCTAACATGGGTATGCAAACCTTCTCACCCTTCAACATGCATTGTTCTCTTTCGAATTTGAATGCATCAGATAGTTGATACTCGGATTCCTGCCTCAAATGGTAGGTAATCAAGAAACGGTGAATAGAATGCCGCATTGTGTGAACTTAGTAAGCATGACAGTGAATAATTAGATTGTACTCAGAGGACCTGTATATGACCCACATTGTATGTGTGTGCACATAAAAATGCCTTATTGAAGAGGATTGATGTTTTCAGTCCCTTCTTGTGTTGTTGTTTAGACTCCAAAACATAGTTTCCTGGAACGTGGTACATCCTGGGTCTTGGTACGGATTTGGTAACATTGTATTTTACTACTCTTTATATTAATTGGGTCGATACTACTTATTCAATGTCGACTCAATAGTTGTGTCATATACGTAAACAAACCTTATATAGAGCAAAAGAAAATTCAACTCTCTTTTGTCCTGGTATGATTAGTTTATAAGTTTTCTTGCTTGCTCTTTTTTTTTGGTACGTGAATGTTTCGTCAATGAATAATGATTACTTGATTTGTTTACTGGCGAACTCTTTTTTTTCCCTTCCTTTTACGTTGTAGGTAGTTGCGGTGGTTTCTTCAGCTGAGTTACATTTCTAATTTCCCTACATGATTTGTAGTGTTATTTAATGTTTAATTGCATTACATGATTTTTAGTTATTTGATGTTTAAATGTTTGGTACAGTATCTTATAGTCTTAAATGTAATTTAGATTCTTTTTGGATTTTTGACATTTTTAATAGCTTTAAATTTTTATTTAAATTGAAAAACAGTAAATGGTGCTACGTGCCTGATCTTCATGCAGCCCCCTTCTAAGTCATAGCTGCCTAACACTAACATTTCCCATTCTCAACATTGGACCAACGTTATCTAAGCAATCCAAGTCCTATTCGTTCTCACAACCCATTATAATTGCTCTTTAAGGCAAAGCCTGTGGAGACCCATGTTTGTGTCTGATTTATCCTTATCTGCTTCCTCTTATGCAAACCACAGATGTATCTGCATTTGCTAGATGTAGGGCTGCTATTGGGTTGCGTCTGGGTAGTGGTGAACCAGATCCGTAACCCCTATAGGTCCAACTTTTGGATCCGAGTTCTACCCATAAAAGCTACAACTTGAGTATGGGGTCGTCTGGGTCCTCTATATAGAGAGACCGTAGCCTACCCCTTTGTTGTAAAACTGGTGGGTTTTGGACTGGGGTCCGGTTTGGTAGGGTGATCTATGTGGTCTCACACCAGTACTCATTTCGAGTAGAGGACTGGGGACCGGACCTTACCCGCCCAAATCTACGTCTAAAGTTGTCTTGCCCAAGCCCTGTTCAGGATCCTTGAATCCCAGTAAAGCCCTATCTGGACATTTACATGTGAACAATTATCCATATTTGAATTTGTCCCCACGATATACGGATAGGCGATTACCCATACCCTAACCTTAGCCATTCTGTTGACACATCTACTGTGTGGGACCGGACCTTACCCGCCCAAATCTACGTCTAAAGTTGTCTTTCCCAAGCCCTGTCCTGTTCAGGATCCTTGAATCCCAGTAAAGCCCTATCTGGACATTTACATGTGAACAATCATCCATATTTGAATTTGTCCCCACAATATACGGATAGGTGATTACCCATACCCTAACCTTAGCCATTCTGTTGACACATCTACTTATTATCCTTTTATTGAGTCATTGTACCCATTTTATCCATTATCGTACTGGGACTTCTCATCTATATATCTACTTTCAAGTGATGGGCTAAAGATTTATTTGTAAAATGGTGTTAAAATGCTCTGATGTCCACCTGATACATGAGAGCCTTGTTGGAACTAATATAAACTTATTTTGATCCTCTTTAATCTTTGTAGATACGCCCTATGATTAGAGCCTGCATCATGCTAGACAACATTTTTTTTGAAGAAGTTGGTTAAGTTGCATCCTGCAGAGATTGGTCCATATGAACAACAGCAATAATAACAGAACCTTCATCCCAGATGTTGGGCTTGATGAACAACAAACAGGCAAAAAAGAGGCTTTTATCCCAAAAGTTTTGGGTAACCCATGGGAATAAGTAGATGAAGTAAATTTTGTCCCAAGATCTTGTTGTACATGTAAAACATAAGATATTCTTTTGAACTGTTTACCCTGATTGATGGATTGATATCATTCACACTCTTCATGTAGTGGACAATTGTTATTCTGGTGTTGCCCATTCACCCTTGATTTTGTATATTTGGGGAATATTTTTCCGAGCATTTTGGTTATAATAATAGTTAAAGCCTGACAAAGATTGTTAACTGGTTGAAGGTTCGAACGTCACTGAGTTTCTCATCATTTTTTTCCCATTTGTGAATCAAAGTTTGCTGAGTGAATCAGTAAATAATTTCTGTTCAAGATTGCAATAAAATTTATCTGCATCATGAGGTTTCTTGGGATTCATTGTTTGTGATTTAAACATCTTTTGAAACTTTCTTCACATCATTCTTATTTCAAATCTAATCCTTAAATAAATAGGTCACTGATCCCAAAATCAGTGTTTTAAAATGCGTTAAAAAGTGACGCCTAGGTGCTATTTGTGGCTACCCACCACTAGGCACCTAGGCGGCGTATGGGGACTAGACGCCTCCCTTACCGCATAACGGCCGCCTAACGCCTTCTGTAATATTGCCCAAAATTAAGTCCATACCAGCCAAATTTTCTTGCCCCTTTATCCTTGTTGTTGTTTTGTGGAAGTGGACATTTGACTGTGGAGCCTTTTGCATGAGGATGATCAATTGATCATCACTGGAAACATTCATGATCCATAAATTGTGAATTGTACAGATTGTATACGGTCATATGCTGTGTGATATTTTCTCCTTTTCCGGATAAAGTTCCATTGCGATGTTAATGATATTTGCCGGCCCAAAAGATTTGGGAGGATATGGCTTTGTTGTTGTTGCCAGATAATTTTCTCAAGCAGAAAACTCAATTTAGTTTTGCATTCAAAGTTGAGAAGTTGTTGGACATTATACCACTTTGTCGTCTTTATTCAAGCATACTTTTTTTTTTTTTGCTTCGAGAAGGAAGGCAAGTGGCAACTCATCAAGATGCTTCTTGCTGCAATTCTCATCCATTTTAGCTGCAAGCGTCGTTGGCTACTTATTCCAAGGTTATACTGATGAAATTATATCCGTGTATGATCTCAGCGTCGAACCAACTCTATCCAAGAAGGATCAGAAGGAGAGAGCTCTAAGGAGCAAGTTTGTACAGGGGCTTCTTCTATCCACCATATTTGACGACTACAGCTTATGAAGGAATGCTATTTAGCTATTGGGGGAAGCGGTGGATCCTTCAGGGAACTGATCAGAAGACTGTTCTCGGCACTGTTGTTATTGCATGTGCCATTGGCCACATTTTCACTCAAAAGTTGTATATGTACGTCTTCCAGGGAGGATGAGAGAACAGGAATGTAACGTATGTCACAGAGAAGTAGTTCCCACTTAAAGCTGCAATGATCCTTTTGCTAAACTATCCTTCAAAATTAACCTTTTACATGTGTGTCACCATATATATTGGTACTGATTGTGTGAGACTCAGTTGGATATATATCACCGTACTTTAGGCAGCAATAATGTTGGATTATAAAGGGGAAACAAATATACATCATTGTTGTTGGAATGTAAGCATCATAAATGTGTGAACAAATATTTGTGAGGTTATGTTCAAGTTCTTTGATACTTGTATATGATTTTGGAGCCAACAAGAACAGCTTGGATTACTATTGTTATCATTAGGAATCTTACGGCAAAAAAAACTGATTACTGAGTGAGTGTTTAAATGCTGGGAAATTATCACATCCAGTCAGGGCCGCCCCAGGGGTACGTCAGACAAGACATCGGACTTGGACAACCCCCTTTGGGGCAACCTTCAGCTTAGTGTAACCCCAATAGAGGTTGGAATTACGGGTGATCCTTCACAATAATGATCAAAGGACAACCAAAATTAGCTCCGAATAGGACAAGCCAAACCCCTGCGTCCAGTTACCATGTTGCTTCTTGTTTGTTTGTTCTGTTGTTCTCTGTTGTGTTAAAATATAAATATTGTTCTCCCTTGTGCTAAAATATGAATATAATATCTTTCTAGACCCCAGGGTATTAATTTAGGCCTTTTATAGAAGCACAAACAACCCAGATTGTCAAGAGCAGCACAAAAATGTTGATTTTTTTACTAATCCAAAATATCATTATGAAATTGTTAGGGGGCATCATACACTTAAGTGTATAAAAACTGCTAATATGATTGTCAGAATTATAACAGTCAGAAAAATAATTGGGACTGTATTGAGAATTTTTTTTGTTAGAACTATCAGGGTTCTGACAGTTCTGGACCATTGTTATGACTGCCAGAATTATGGCAGTCATTTGTCGTTCCCAACAATACTGTTCAAAACTAAAATTCCAAATTCTAATATTGGATTCTAAACTTTGAGAAAATATTTTGTCGTTTCCTTTGGGAGGTTGTAGTTCCCATTACTTTTTTTTTTCTGGTGTTTGGAGAGCTCCAAAAATTGGGAGGACAAGTGAATGGGAAGTAATTTCCTTTCATACCCATTTTTTTGGGAATTAATTTTTTTTTTTCATGCTCATTTTCTTTGGCATACAAACACAAAAAATAATTATTTCTTTTTCCAAGGTCCTTGTTCCGTGAACCAAATGTGGCCTAAGTGTTGGAAGAGGAAGACGAAGTAGGGAGAAAAAAAATAGGAAGAAGAGGAAGATAGTGGGCTATTAGGTAATAAAATGAGTTGGAGAGAAAATTTAGGTTGTGAGAGCATCCACAGTAGAAGATGTTTCAAGTACTACATTTTGACTTTAGTCAATTTTTGTAGCACTTGAAGGCTCTAGTGGACACTTGTTCATACTTGAAATTTTCTAGAAAGCTAAGAGACACTCTATATTTGGAGCGTGCCCTAACTGCTATATATTATTTTTTTGGCCCACTAAAATTAACCGTTCTTACCAAACATGGAAGAAAAATAAAGAAAAAAATATGAAAAAAAATCTTACCATACAAAGAAGAAAAATAAAAAGAAAAAATAGGGAGAAAAAATAGGAGGTTAATTTGGAATATTTGTTTGGAGTGTACCATTGTGTGTCAATATCAAGAAACACTTCAAAATAATTTGAAATATGTATTTGGAATGTCTCTATTGTGGATGCTATGATGCCCCCAATTAAATTTGATATTAGCTGCTAACAAAATAAAAAAAAAAATGTGTGTTGTCACCTATTATGTGCTGTCATCTACAATCTAGGTTATGCCTTTATAAAAAGACCTTAATCTATCTATAGAGGTTCAACTTTATTGTCGTATTAATCAGAAAAATATATAACCTTTAAAATCGAAAGTTGACATGTCCTTTTTTTTTTTTTTTTTTCCTTCTTAAAACAATTTTCTTTTACTCTCAACGATGGAAATAGAAATGTTCTTTTTGACGGTCTGGAAATAGAAATGTGGGAAGTAGTTTCTTAGTAGATGCAATCCACTAAGCAGAAGCGTAACTGTCATTAACTGTCTCCTTTTTAAAATATTCCCCCTCCCCCCAAAAAATTCTACTTCCCCCAAAAAGTAGCCCCACGCAATCGAATTACTGCCCTTTTCCACAACCAATAGAAATTAGGGTTAGGGTTTCGTTTACTTCTTTTTTCCCCTCTTTCTTTTCTTTGGGTTAGGGTTAGGGTTTTCTTTTTTTTTTCCCCCTTTCTTTATTAAAAAATAGACTTTTCAATGGAGTCGAAGACCCTCTCTCCTCGTCAATCCCCTCCCTTTCCCGCCAACTTCCTCCCACCTTCTCCGAACCTTCGCCGACCCGACCGATATCCGATCTCCTTCAGTACTACTGCTTTTGCACCTGACATTTTTGGAATCTCGAGCTCGGAAAGAATTGTCCCGTGCGCTCTGATTCTTCTGTTCTCGCAAAGCAAAAGGACTGCGGAAAAAATACCTGCTTTTACTGCGATTCCCCCACCTGAAGCTTCCATGCTGCTTCCTGTCAAATTCCCTGTTCATTCTCCTTCCTATTTATAGTAGCGACTCCGTCGGTTTTCAGTTAGATTAGGGTTAGGGTTAGGTTTTTGTTCCTATTTGTTTTTAGGGTTATGAAAAGGAACTTTGGGGAGGAGGTGTCGCCGGAGGAGGTTGACGATGACGTGTCTATCGTTCCGCAACCGAAGCGGCCGAGGCCGCTTGTTAGGTGGGTGGGTGTATTAAGGGTTTGTTGGTTTATTATGTGCATGATTTGGCTATTTTTGTCTATTTTTGGTTTACTGGTAAATTTATTGGTTTATATGTGGCAGTGCACTTCGAGGAGTGATGGGGACGCAGTGCATGCAGAGGCATTTGCCAAAGCTGGAACCTTTTGTTCGTAGAGTGGTATGATGGGTTTGATTATTTTGCTTCTTATTATTATTCTACTTGTGGAATCGAATGAACCAAAAATGCGTATAAGAAGTTATTGACATTTGCACTCAACTTTATTAGCAGAATACCAAACCCTGTTTATTTGGAGCAAAGCAAACAGTGCCTTTTGTGTGTATTAACTATTTTATTGTGGTTTAAACACAAATGATCTAGGTGAAGTATTAGGAGCTAAATAACACTTCTTGCTTCTTTGCAATGGCTTCCCAATTTGCCTCTTTCCCAAATTTAAGAGTTACAACTTTTTTTTACTTCAGCGGAATATGTAGTTGTATAATGTGGCTGCATTGTCGGTCTAGTAATTCCCTTTTGTATGTGGTGCCGCCTTAAACTCGTTTTCTTCTTTCTTTCTTTCTTGTCTGGGAATAGTTAGACATGCAAGCCCACCGCGAAGTTGTTCAGATGTTCATTTTTATCCGTATGCCTTAATTTCAACTTAAGATATGAAATTTTAATGTTTACATATTAGTTGCCCACTAGAACTATCCGATGCCAAGCTTAGCCTACTCATCATGGGCGGAGCCAGAGAGCAAGTAGAAGCGGACTCCCCCTGATTAAAATTAGTCTTTAGCCTTCAAAATAATCCTCCCGTCCTGTGATTCCTTCGTACTACACTTCACAGTGAGTCCCGCATTGTCTGTGCCACTTTGACTGGACCGTAGATAGTGCCTACGTGAAAGCTATTTGCATGGGTACCTTGGCTTTAGTAGCATACACCCAGTCTTATTAGTAATGGCGCCTTTTCTGTTATAAGTCTCGCTTGGACTGGATGACTGTCAGCGTCTAGCATATTAGGAGTCTAGGACAACCACTAGCCACAACTGGTGGCTAGCAGTTCCTACTTCGTACAAGTATGGTCACATCTATTACTTAATCAATGTAAAGTTTTGCCTATGCTGCACTTAACATTATGTATTAATCAGTTCCTACTTCGTTCAAGTATGGTCACATCTATTACTTAGTCAATGTAAAGTTTTGCCTGTGCTGCACTTAACATTATGTATAAATCATTGTGATAGCTAAATATGTATAAATGATTACAAGAGCTAAGTATGTGATACAAATAGGATCCTTCTACTGCTAATGATTTTACAATTGATTAATATTTACCGATAAAAAGGTTTGTTTTTCATAACGTTGGAATTTTTTTAAAGAAAATTAGTCTGCTCAAACTTTGTAACATAAAATACTAATAGAAAAGTCAATATTAGAAAAGTATTTTATACCAACAGTATCACCCACAAAATTTGGGATAAACACTTCGTCGTGGTTCATATGCTAGAAGCAATCATGGTAAATACCATGTTTCTCGTTTTCTACAAGGTGTAAAGTAGATATGGGATTCTTCATCTCACTCAACTCAAAAGAAAGAAGCAAATAACTAAAATGAATTTAGCACGGTTATAGCCAAAGCAGACTAAAGCAGGTTACTTTAGTGGCCTGTGGAGATACATCAAGAAAAGCTTTCCGAAATAGGAAACAAGAAAAAAAAAAGGAAAGGAAAGTAAGGCTTGATCAGCTAAGGTGCATAGGTAAGTAAGGAAATGGTAGAACATCATCTTAAAAAAAGAGTTAGTTTCAGCCTAGACATAGGCCATGACCAAGTCTTATTCTGAAGGGCACCATTTGGATTCAGAGTTGGGGAATTCAGGAGAAGAATTAGACGTACCTCTTGGGTTCCTTGATTCCTCGACTACCCAAACAATAATTTGACAGCATGGAATTATAATTCTAATTCCAATGCCCTTTCCTTGTGTCTCAGGAATTTAGGAGCTCTAATTTCCAGATTTGAACCTCGACTCACCCCACCCTCCATCGCGGGGATCTAGGAATCAGGCAAAAGCAGGAAAAAAGAAGAAGTATGAATTAGGATGTGGTCAGGATACCAAAAAGACGGGGGAAGTTGGAGAGGGAGGAAATACATCAGCACGAGTAAACCTTTATTAGTTTTTTGCCACTTTCACCAGCCACCAAGCTTAAATCTTGCTACTAAAAGTGGATTATAAGAAAGAGTGGGGAAAGATGAAAGAAGAAAATGCTTGTTCAAGCTCCTATGGCTGTTCTTGGTTGGATTGTTTCCTCTCTGCAACATCCACATCCTTCACCTTGCCCCAATTGCCCAAAGAAGGTTATGGTTGATTTAGAGTATTTAATATAGATTTCCTGTTTTTGATAGCATTTTTAACTTAAACTGAAACCAATCTGTATACACAACTATGTATATAACATTACTTGCACTAGAACTATAATTTACATACGAGTTTCAGTGCTTGAGATTTTGGTCTATCTTACTAAGATACAACAAGATCTTGGTATTAGGGACGAGCCAACACAAGATCCTATTGACTAGGGTGCTTGCAGAGGACGCGGGTCCCAGATCTTGTTGAGATATCACTGAGATCTCAGGATACATGGAGCGAGTTTGGTTCTGTAAAGGATCTCTTGTAAAGTGTTATAGCAGTTTCATGAACATTAGTGCCACCACCTGCATGGTTCCAGTAATCATGTGTTCTGATAAGGATTATGCAAAGACAATCCAGATCTCGGCCTAGGTAACCTTAGATCTTGGAACCTAGATCTCAGCCCGAGTCCCCTTAAAAGAAGTTACATAAATTCTCTGTGGATTTCCTCTTCCAGGAAATATGCAGGATTCAGGCCAGGAAATCAAATCGTAGTAGGCCCCTAACCAAGATCAAGATGACCTCAGATATGTCAGTTCTTGGTGAGAAAATGCACTAGTTAAAATCTTCTTCAACCTTTGGCAAACCTTTCCAACACCTAGTTGTGCTCTGCTATAGGAGGATAATTCTAGGTCTAGAGATGATTCTGTGGGTCAAATGGCGAGATCTTTTGACTGTTATTTAACCTGCATCAACCTTGTATGAGAACATACAAGTTCTGACTAAAGAAATCAGGCACAAGAACTCCTTGCCTTGAGGAGCCAACTCTGAGAGGAAAGCTGTCCTTTGTCAAACATAAATTTAAGGCCCATACATGTTTCCATAGATCTGAAGATCCTTTTACTGAGATCAGGTCATGTAGGCTGGACCATATTATTGAAAGTACATCACTAGTCTTACAAGCTTGTGATCCATTGCCTTCTTTTCTTAAATCAGGTGCAAGAGGAGGTGGAAAAGGCACTCTTCCGCTTTCTGAACTCCGTTCCTAGGTAAAACTTCTACAATTTTTTTCCTTTCATGTGTACCTGAGAACACGGTTATTATATAGCCTGAGAATTGTAAAGTTTTTTACTGTTTACCACTTATTTTTATTACTTTCTTGCTGGACTCTGTTGAGTGAGCTTGTCTAATGTATTACCCGCGTCAAATTTATGCTTAATCTGATTCATGATTCTAAATTTTGGTAAAATGCTTTAAAGCCGCTTAGATGAACTTCTGCATGCATTTAGCATTACAGTAACCAGTATATCAACTGAATGTCAAACCCATTTGAATATTATAATTAATACTGCTTATGTTTTCTGTAGGGCACCCATTAACCGGATCCAAGCGAGGGCATGCAGACGATATCGGCTTCGTTTCCTGAATAGTATGCCTCACACACTTTTCACAGGCAGCAGAATAGAGGCTGAGGGCAAAGTGTCTGTTCAAGTTGTTATAACTGATACTGCCAACTCAAACAAGACTGTTACATTTGGCCCTTTTTCGTCGGCCAAGATTGAGATTCTTGTCCTTGATGGTGACTTTTGTGGTGATCACCAAGGTGAATGGACTGAAAAGGAGTTTGCTGACAATCTAGTTCGTGAAAGAGAGGGTAAAAGACCATTGTTAACAGGGGAAGTGGTTCTTACATTATGCAACGGAGTTGCATATCTTGGTGATGTCACTTTTACAGATAACTCAAGCTGGATAAGAAGTCGTAAATTCAGGCTGGGTGCAAGACTTCATCAAAGCAGATGCCCTGAAGTTCAAGAAGCAATTAGTGAAGCCTTTTTGGTGAAGGATCACCGAGGAGAATGTAAGTCCTAGTCTTCTATTGATTTTCACCTAAAACAATTTTAGCAAAAGAAAGATGATATGGCATGGATTATCGAATATATGCCTCATGGATATGTCCCATGCACTTCAGCTGGTAGAAGTTTCCTTATTTTATCATATCCCTTGCATTAATTACTTAGTATGAACTGTGTAGCCTGGGGTAAGTCTTGTGCACTTATATGCAGTAATCTTCTGGATATATTTACTATAGTCATTAATTTCTTGAAGTAAAAAACAAGGTTTGGCTCCCTTTTGTGCTTAATTTGATTGTACGTGCATAGCTGCACAATAGAGGTTCCGTATAACTGTATGAATCTTTCCATCACTCTTAATATCAGAAAAACAAGTTGATGCATTGATGAATTTCTTTTAACATAAAGAGATGTTTACTAATACTGCAAAGCTAAACTTGTTTAATGTTAGTGTACAAAAAACATCATCCTCCATCACTAAATGATGATGTTTGGCGTCTGGAGAAGATTGGTAAAGATGGTGCTTTTCATAGGAGGCTTGCAGAGAATGGTATCAGTACGGTCCAGGACTTCCTGAAGAATTTTGTTATGGATCAAGAGAGGCTGCGAAATGTAAGAAATCAATATCAAGTACTTTCATGAACCTCTTGTAACTGGAATCCTAGTTCAGACATCCCCATAATGTCAATTTTGTATGCAGATACTCGGCAATGGGATGACAAACAAGATATGGGAGGCAACCCTTGAACATGCTAAGGAGTGCGTTCTAGATGAAAAGCTTTATTCATATTGTAGGGGCCAGGAAGTTGTACTCTTGTTCAACTCAATATTTGAGCTCGTTGGGGCGATGTTTGACAACAAGTGTCTCCCTTTGGTTGATCTCACAGCAGATCAGAAGGTATAAACCTTTTTATGAAAGTTATGCATGTCTTATTCTGAATTTTAGTTTGCATGATATATTCCTTGGATGTCTTGGTCTCATATATAGTAGATGTTGCATAATATCACGCAGCCTGAAACATGGTTATGTTGTAGATAGATGCTTGTTCTATAAAAATTATATTTTCTGGTACATCAGAAAGCAAATATGCACTTCTTTTACAAACCCATTTCTTTGCTCTCAGGTTGTAGTAAACAAGCTGAAACCACTTGCTTATAAAAATTCAGACCACATAATTGAGTTAAACTTACCCCTGATGGACACCCTGCCAAGACCTCCGCTGCCAATGCCACAAGCTAGTTCAGTTTGCGAAGCAAGTTCGGAAGCACAGCTACCTAAACTACATCAAGGTAATTGAATTTAGTGTTCTTGCAAGGCATTTTAGTTATTTAAAAATTATACTATTTGTCACCAATTAACATCAGAACATATCACAGATGAAACAGCCACGCACCTGGGACTCCTCAACAATGCTCATGCACAATGCAATCAACTTTTAGACCCATTTCAGCCAAAAGACTATCTTACCGGCTTCGATTTTCACAGCAGCCCAGGTTTTGGTCCCTCGCAAGTAAATAGTTTCAACATGAGGAGCTTTCTAGACACACCGCTTCTAGACTTTCAACCGGGTGGATTTGG
Source organism: Iris pallida (assembly GCA_029216955.1). Classification (NCBI taxonomy): domain Eukaryota; kingdom Viridiplantae; phylum Streptophyta; class Magnoliopsida; order Asparagales; family Iridaceae; genus Iris; species Iris pallida. The sequence goes on along the minus strand of JANAVB010042420.1, from coordinate 25,187,289 downwards.
AGGGCCTGTTATGAACAGCGATCATCTAATGGGATACAACTCCAACATTGATGCGCTGCCCCCATCTCAGCTTTCACCATTGTGGGATCATGAAAACGGATTGGTCAACACTCCAGGCGAGTACGGTGAAGACTACGTCACTCGCATGCCGGGTGTCGCCCTACCCAGCTCATCAGGGAAGTGGGTCAAGGTACTAGCAGCACTGAAGTGGATGGCATTATCAAAGCAGAGAGCCACAGGAAAGGCCAGAACCATGGATCTGGGATACCCAATGCTAGCTTCAAACCAGTGATGCACAGGGAAGGAGCTGGAATATGGGTTACTAGTTTAGGGTTAGGGGGTGGTTTGCCCATGTATAGTTGATTTGACTTCCAGGTTTATTTATCTGTTTTAGTGGAAACCATAAGATGTCTGTGACAGGAACTTTTCCTAAATCTTGGTTCCATGGATCTTATATATAGTAATAAAGCTAGTTTTTCTTTGCATTTGTGAGTGTTGTTATATGATGCTTCTCTCCCAGCTTCTATTTGCTTCCTTATGAGCTCTTTGCGACTTTCATGTCCTTTTCTTTAGGTCCTTCCTTGTTCTCATCTTCCACAGAAGAATGCAGAAGAAGAATCAACATAACTGAAAGTGAGAAAAGCATCTAGGCACGCTCATGATGCCCGAGCATTAAGCTATGCTTTCTTCTTCCTCCTTTCAAGAGCCACATGATTATTTAATGGCCAACAGAAACCTTTAGCACGAGAATCCCCTTCAGATGAAGCAAACGCCTGCGGTCTCAACCTACAAGCAATGCTAGTCATGGATTCCTCTCTTCCTCTCACATCCCAAGCCTTCTCCTCCTCTTCATCCTCTCTATATTACAATCCTATTTTTTTGACACATTACTACTCATCACTCGGAAGTCTCTTCTGTGTGATATGGCCATAACTCATGACGATCTCTCCGTCAGGAGGTTCCGCACCACCGACATCAGCGGGAAGCTCGCTCTCTTCCTCGTGATCTTCTCCGTCCTCTGCGGCCTCGCAGCCTTCATACTATGCCTCACTGCCGAGGGTGCAAGATCTGAGGTTCTGCTGCACCCACCCGCCATCCCTTAACTCGCTATAGTATGAACTCTTTCCTTAATGTAGCTACTTTCAATTTGCAGGTGACATGGCTCTTCATGACCAGCCAGGATGGCTACAAGGGCTACAGGTGCTACTACAACCGCAGCGGAAGGGTCCCCCTGGCCTCCGCCGTCGCTGCATTCCTCGTGCTCGCGGTGGCCATGTTTGCAGAGCACGCGTACATGCTCGTCGCCGTCACCAGCCCCCAGCTCCCCGTACCAGGCGCCTGGCCAGCCCTTCGAGACCCCAGGCTGACACCATCAACCAGGGACCTCACCTGGCAAGTCTGCTGCCTCTTTCTTACAACCTGGTGAGCTACTAAACATCTCTACTCTCTTTCTGAGTTACAATCCATGGATCTTACTTGCTTTGGGCGATAGGCTTTGCTTCGCACTTGCCGAGATCCTCCTCCTGATTGGAATTGGTGTGGAATCTGGCCATTTGAGCAACTGGACAACCCAGAGATCAAACTGTCGCGCTATCCGACCTGGTGCATTTGCGGTTGCCGGGGTCTTTGGACTGATCACCGTCTTCCTCGGCGTCGGCCTCTACTTGACTGCCTTGAGGACGGTGAGACTGCACGTTGAAGAGGCGAAGGGACGCAGAGCAGGAATTCCAGGTGCATCAGATCAGTATCCCCAACTACCACCCTCGCATATGTATCCTCATCTTCCGCCCACAGCACCTCGGGTGCCTCCCCCCGCAGCGGCGGGAGCGCAGCACGGCCAACAACAGCTTCGACATGCCCCAGAAAAAATTTCAACTTCCGCATGACATGCTAAAGAGATTTTGGGCAACATGTTCAGTTTGAACTCTTACAACATTACACCATTCTTAAACTTCATTCCTTCCACAAGCTTGTAACCTTCTCAAAACCCATAAATGATGAGATTGATGCCGAAGAAAGGATATCTTGGTAAAACTCTATATAATCACTGTGTCACATGTATATTTCAACATACAATAGTGATCAAACTATCACAATATGAGAGTGTGTGTTCTGGCTAGCTCAACCAAGCAATAAAACTGGGCGGCTTTAAAAAGAAAATTAATTAATAATAAAGCAAACAACTTATTCATCTTTTCTCATTTTTACACATGCCAGTAACCACACCAGAACAAACCAACATACTTGGCATTAGTTGTACAAATCAGTTAGAAATATTTTCTTTCAGCAATCCCTTCACCTGGATGCTTTCGACCTACTCCGCAGTTTTCCTTCCATGGCATCCTTCTTCTTCCGGCATTCTGTACAAAGATAAGGGCCTTCCCATGGTTTTACTGCAGATGAGGAGTAGGAGACCTGGTTGACTGATAATACCTCGTTTGGTGTTCTGTCTGTTTGGCAAACTGCACACCGGAAAGGAGAGGAGTTTGCCTTTGATGAGAAGTTAGTAGCCAACCTGCATGAAAAGAGGCTCGTATTGTCATCACTTTATTGCACCACTATCCTCATAAAATACTTTTACGAGTGGATGCAAGCTTGCTAAAAACTTCTGATACGATAAAGAAGTTTGGTACAAGTTTCAAAATTAACCAAATCAAACTTCTGTTAACTTTAGCATAATCAGCATGGAGAGTGAATCTGTCTGAAACAATTGATAAGAGTTGGGATCATCATAATCATATCCATTTTGTTTGTTCATCTGCGACCAAGGGAAGATGTGTCATGGGAACACCCAGATTCTATAGGGTTGCAATGGTAAAATGTAGGATACTACCAAAATGTTATGTATGCACTACAATCGATTAGCGTACAAACATCCTAAATTGGAATTTGGTTGTTGCAAAATAGACTGGGCAATGACTTCCACTGCATCCAGATTATTGGAATTGTGAACATGAAGTACTAAGATTGATGTACCCAATTTAAATCAACCTAGACAGGTAATATAATTGGGAGGTACCTAACTACTAACTAGTCTCCTATAGTTTTAGCATGTGCTGCAGACGTTGATTAATATGTTTCACAAAGGGTATTTCTGCTTTAGGATTTAGATTAGACTAGATCCCAGTGTTAATCTGGTATAGCTTTAGGTTGACAAGCGAAACCAGACACCCATTCAATGGAATGGTTACGTAGAAGGGGTAGATACAGGAGATGTTATGAAGAAGAAACATTATGATCTTCAGCTACAAAACAGGTCAGATACCCAGCATTGGTTACCACCAATATCCAGAGCCCTGCAGATCCTTCGGCATCTCATATCAATCCATATACTGGGGATATCGATTCCACCTGCAAACTAGTTCACCTAACAAGTAGCACTTACATCCTCATTTACATTATTAGTATTTCCAAAGGAGCAGGAATCCAGGTATCCAGGCCACCCAACATATATACCAACTGACAATGCTAAAGTTAATAAGCAGATTGTGTGGTCAACAACAAATTCCAACAACAGCAACTTATCGATACTTTTCCAATGATGTAGCTTTCAATTCTCACCTTACCAAGATGTTCCATAATATTAAACACTCCAGCAGTAGCCATCAAAGGGGGGAATCTACATTTTTTATGTTAGGATTATATACTAAAAGCATCACTTTTGTGTTAACTGTATTTTCTTATCTTTTTTGAATGATAATCATATTGGCAAATGTTTGCATATTGTATTTATTATAATATCCATGCAAGTGTCTGATATTCTATATTGTAGATAATATGGTGTGTGGTGTCACACAGAAGATCATATTATCTGTTCCATGTAGAAGATATAAATGGTTCACAACCTAGATGGATTTGAACAAGCGTTGTAGTTTAATCTGACATTAATCTATCTTGACTATAGGTTTACACTAGTGCACTGACTATATAAGAGAACAAACACCTATGTTATTATGGATGCTTGTGCTCTTAATCCGGATGTAATAACAGACATGTATATGCAGAGTGCATTACTTTGACCCATAAAAGAGTGAAATTCATTATGGGTCAACAACCTCTATGAATTAGGTAATAGCATTGTATGTATGATGGGGTGTTGATTATAAAAGAAATCCGGATGTAATAACAGACATGTATATGCAGAGTGCATTACTTTGACCCATAAAAAGAGTAAAATTCATTATGGGTCAACAACCTCTATGAATTAGGTAATAGCATTGTATGTATGATGGGGTGTTGATTATAAAAGAAATCCATGTCCCGAAATATCGGGTTGATGATGTCCCCTTAAGGAGCTCATAAGGATTGTCATGTAAACCATGCATATGGATTATATCTGACATGACGAATAAAGTTGAGTGGTACTACTTAAGGATAAAAAATGTCGATAATATAGTTGTCAGTAAATTAATTTGATCGACGGTCATTCGATATCTTAACATGGAAAGACGAGCAAGCATATAATAATGAGCCCATAAACGTAATTTGGGATTAGGAAGGTAGTGCAACAATAGTTCTTTAGTGGACCGAGCTATTGTTAACGGGCATGGGTTGTGTTCGGGCTGAACACGGAATACCTAGATCCGTTAGGAGACCTAACCCTAATTTCTTCTCACGGTTCCTGCTGTAGCCTATATATACCATCTATTTTCTGGCCGTCATATGCATAAAAAAAGATCGACTTCCTCCAAATTCGTTCTTTGCGTAAGGAGAGAAAGAGAGGTCGGCCAAGGAGAAGAAAAGGTTAGGAGATTGTCGCCCACACGATGTCCCCCGAGGAAGGAATACAGCAGAAGATCTTGATGTCGCTGATTGATCGAGTTCACTGCTATCTACTTCTCGTCGCTTTAGATGTAATTCATAAATCCTAGTTTCCGCCATTGAAGGGTTAGATAACGTGTTAAACATGTTCATGCTTTATCAATCGATATGCACACCAATTCGCAGTTCCAAAAATCCTGGTTGGATTGATATATGCACAGATTAACTCTGAAATATTGCCGCATGGATGAGGAATCGCCATGCGGCAAACTGTCTTTCTCGCATGGGCACGGTTCCGTCACATGGATCAATCTGTAGTCCTAGGGATCCCGGTTTCATCCTTTTATACCCTAGCAACTAGGAAAAAAATTCTAGCACTTAAATTCTAACATTCAAGTCAAATATCAAATAAAAAAGGTCATCCTCACTGCAACAGTTTTAAGTGGTGGAAGAGTGAGATAGTTTGATGCTTCTGCCCACTACTTTCTAGTCATCATGCATCCTTCCACTCTTGTAATCAATGTACTACACAGTTCATGTTATATACACATCCTAAACTGCTTATGATTTCCTGTGCATAAGCAAATGCAACATCAGCCATGAGAATTTGCTATCTCCTCCTTGTTAACGTCCCAATGCCAGTGCACCAAAATTATAGACTTGTGACGAGGGTTGAGGGTTAAATATTTATATTATTCCAACAACAAGTATAGAGACCCAAAAGGAACACTTGCATCAGTTATATTAAGCTATACGCAGTTCATGTTATATACATATCCTAAACTGCTTCTGATTTCCCGTGCATAAGCAAATGCAACATCAGCCATGATAATTTGCTATTTCCTCATTGTTAAAGTCCCTGCCAGTGCACCAAAATTCTCGACTTGTGATGAGGGTTAAATATTTATATTATTCCAATACACCCCATAGAATTTGGGATAAAGGCTTTATATTGTTGTTGTTGTTGTTTGAGGAAATGCCAAACAACTCTTACTTTAGTTGATGGGTATGTTTTTGCAATGTCTGATACATGTCTAAGACATATCATACCCCTGTTGAGTCTCACACCGAACTGAAATTAATATGCCAATTTTAATGATGACGTGTTTGGTTGCAAGTGTTGGAATAATATAAATATTTAACCCTCAATCCTCATCAAAACCCTAGAGTTTTGGTGCCGTGGCAAACACTTCAACATGGTATCAAAACAACCCATGTTTGAATCTTATCTGCCATGCATGTTAAGCGGATAAAATTATACCGTTGAATGAATACAGCTCAATGCTAAAATGGGCTTCAACTTGTGGGGGCTTGTTGGAATAATACAAATATTTAACCCTCAACCCTCATAAAAAACTAGAGTTTTGGTGCAGTTGCAGACTTTAACACTAGTGAAGAAAAAGAAAATAAACTGAAAAAGAAAAGGAAATTGAATTAAGTTAACATTTTAGTACCTAGGAAAAAGGAAATGGAAATTGAAGGAATCATGTGTGCTCAATCATTTCAACCTTGCCTTGCTTATTCTCAAACAAGTCTAGGTTGGTGCATTCTTTACACGTTTCCTTCCATTTTCATTTTCACAGTTAATTTGAAATCTGTTTTCCTTTTAGATTCCTAAACATATGGGATGGTTTAATACGTTATTTGCAAAATAAAATGGTATGGTCACTAACACTAGCACAATTAGAGAATTTGTTGTTCTTCATATCTATCTACTTTGCTTGAATTGAAAGTTAAATCATGAGATCCTGTAATTTCTCCACATACTAAATACTGCTACTTATTTGTATATTATAGCAGTTCATTAAGTAGATTGTATACTATACTTGGTGTTAGGTGAATCTGTATTCAGTTGTAACTTAATTCCTAAATTGAACTATTCTATAGCCTACTTAATTAAAACAAACAAACAGCAATGACAAGCATCCTATAACCTTCCCAGGTCTAACCTGGATGAAGATATGCAACTATAAGCCTTGTGTAAAGTTTGACAAATTAAACAAGTCCCGTATCTGAAAGCACTACAACATTTTCCAATTAAAACTTCGTCAGTAGTGACATCCTCTATTCCCAAGTACAGGGCCGGCCCTGAGCTCATAGGCGAACTTCCAAAATGGGGCCTCCATACATAATGCAAAAAAAAAAAAAAAAAAAAAAAAAAAAAAAAATCAAGAAACTAAAACAAAAGTAAATTAGAAAAAACTGTCATCACCAAGAATTGAACTAAGGCCTCGTTTGGTTCATGGAAAGGAAAGGAAATCAATTCCTTGGTGTTTCCTTTCCTTTGGAAAATTACAATTTCCATCGATTTTCCTTTCCAGGGAAAGTGAATACTTAAAAGTGGAAAAGTGAATCATTGCTTGATGGATGGAACCATTTCCCTCTCCCTTCTAATTTCCTTTCCATTGGGAATCACTTTCCTTTCCTCCTCAATTCCTTTGGTACCCAAACATAGGAAAGTAATGACTTTCCTTTCCCAACCCCATGATTCCGCGAACAAAACAAGGCCTAAGGACCTCATATATGCAAGCCCAACATAGTAACCACTACACCATAATTGTTTTATGTTAAATGGGGTCCATGAAACATACTAGGTCTATTTTAGATACAAAAATATTTATATATTTATATTTAAACTGATTTTGGGCGGTCGCCCTAGGCCAGGGCCGGCCCTGCTCAAGTACAATAGGTTGTGGGGGAATCTTTCAAGTGTGGTCCTTTATTCCCTTGTGCTTTCTTATTTCCCTTCATACTCATTTTTCTTGGAATGCTGATGTCCACAAAGCATTCTTTAAAGTGGTGAATCCATTCCACTGGTTTTAAGAGGGGTTCTAAGGGGTTTCATAGGATGTACTGGTATCTGGTCGGGTCAACTCTTGTGCCTTTCTTAAAAATTTCTTCCTATGGTGCTCTACATGAAACCCAAGAGTGTTGTCTACTAGTAGTTGGCTTAAAATCTTTGTACATTAAACTATAAAACTAAAATCTTTCACCACTAAGATCATGGTACATTTAACATTAATAATAAAGATAAGGAATGGGTATAAATTTTGAGTTTGACCAACGACTCAACCACTTCTCACCAAGAGTTTATATTAATTTCAAATGAAATATCTGAATCTTCTGTAAATTGTTTGCTATGAAAAGAAAACTTAGAAGACGTCCTAATTAGTGTTTGAGACAGTAGATTATGTTCGGAATAGAAGACTTTCTACGGGTTCAAAAGATTATGTTTTACTTAAGGAATAGAACTTCATGAATTCAAAATAGTGCTGAAAATGAAGAAATTAGTGTGGGAACAACTCCAAATTAGACTAGATATCCAAGCTGGCGTCAGTTAAGACCAAAAGCCCTATAGTGGAGTAATTTCCTTATCTAAGCTATATCAAAAAGTCCTCAAACTCACCGGCTTTAAATTCGCACCGCTCACTTGTTAAAATTGATTGGTGTGAGTTTTTTTCACTGGTCCAGTGGTTCAGTGTGTAATAATTTTGAATTCCTCTTCTATCCCATAATGAAATTTTAAAGAACAAGAAGAAAAAAGAAGAAATTTGTCCCTTTGCCACTGGGAAAGTGAGCGGTCAAATTGAGGGTTCGACAAGTTATCCAAGCGTTTACGAAGCGGAAGCACTTCTATAACAGATAGGAGCATCCTTTATGTTGAGCTTGGTAGCAAAGCACTTAAGATGAAACGTACGTGCAGTGGAGGACACTTTCCTGAGCGAAGTATTGGTAATTGCATCCTCAAAGCTTAAGTTATATCAGTCAAACTATGACGGAATCAGGAGATCATACTTTTAGAATCTGGGAATCCAGTATCTCAATGTGTCTTCAACATAGTTTAATTAACCAAAATGGGCGTGCCTGCAAGACTATTGGGTGATGTATTGAAAATTACTTGACTCCAGATCTAGGAACCACAGATATTCCCAAAATTGTGGTGTACCAGGTGTCAGATTGGTGCCTTGTCAGTGTCGCTGTGTCCTTACTGTGTCATACCGCATTCGTCCGCAACCTAGGTCCAAATGGTGCAGAAGATGGATATGATACCAAACTTACATATGCATTTGACATAGAAAACAAGTAAAAACTATCTTAGAATTCTGAAAGAACTTGCAGAACAGGAACATTTGAAGAGGCAATTATTTCGCATATAACATCATTTGGAAGAAAGAACAATATTACACAGAAAGGATAGATAGATGACTCAACTTTGTCCAGCACACAAATATACAATAACCAATTATCAACTTGAAGCATCTGTCAACTGTAAGTATATATAGCTATGTAAATGTTTTGACAAATCTTTTTAATAACACCCATTCTAAAAATCAGAGGGGATGGGACATCAAACAGAATGAAAAATTACCGAGCTTTGCAATATCATGTAAAAGAGGGAAACAATCTGATACACATCATTATGGAAGTGAATACCCGATATACATGATCTGAGAAAAGAAAAACAATAAAGCAATACAGCTCACATGAAACACTTGTCTTGCACATGCACTCCTGCATGATGGCATAGAATCATGGAGAAAATATATTATACAATTCATCATCTGATTATATAGCAATAGAGTATGTCTTGTAAATGGTACACTGCAAATAATAACATACCTTTCTTCCAGCATTGCGGAGCCTTCTTCAAATAGTTCCTCAACAGCCCCGACAGAAGAAAATTTATTTGTATGATTGGCAGAATTAGGAGACCTTAAGTTTGAAAACATAGATCTTAACTTATTCTGATGTCTTTTGGGAGTCGACGGTGAGACGGGGTGATCAGATGGAACAATATCAACAACTAGACAAGTCGTGTCATCTTTCAGGCCACTTGTTCTTAGAGCTTCCTAAAGGAGTCGAGAGGATAACAACTAAGCCAAACAATATTGAATCTCACAGAAAATTTAATAATTTAAACAACTGGATTCAAAAATCTACAAATAACTCTGGGAATCACCTTAACAACCGACTTGGCTGCAAGTTCTGCAGGTAATCCCCGGCAACACTTGGCAGCCGTCTCCGATGAAAGGGCATCCCATATACCATCAGATGCAATAATTAGTCGTCCACCAGCACTCGAGAGCTAATCACCCAATCAAATACATTAACCTCTAACAATCAAACCCATAATTAACCTTCAAGAAAACAAAAACCCACACCTTTACTTGCTTAACATGTGGTATTGGGACAATGAACTCCCCAACGTCAGTATCCCCAATTGACCTCGACAGACAAAGCCCACCCGGCCAACATCGGAGAGGTCCAACCTAACAAGAACCAGGGAACAGTTGAGAAATCCGTAAAGATTAAGCCTTCTGTTGAGATCATTTAGACATTCACAACCTAGAGTACCTCTTGTCCGCCACAAAGATTAAGCCTTCCGACTTCTCCTCCACTAGCAGTAACTCTTTCCCTCTCCTCGACATTCTCCTCCAACCTATGATCAACAGTCAGCAATGAAACCACTCCACCCTGCAAATCCAGTATACATCTTGAATCCCCTACTGATGCAACAGTGACCGTCGATCCATCGATCACCACAAACGTAACTGTGGTCCCTGACGTCTCTCCTGCAATCAAGAACCACCAAAGATTAATCTTTTTTTTTACTCAACTAAAACATTTCCATGACAAAACAAGAATCCTGACCTTTCCGCTGGAAATCTATATCGGTCTTCACGAAGCCGGCAACAAGAGCTCGAGGAAGCTCTTGCAACCACTCCACTCTCCCAAGTCCCTGAGGGATCGCGCTCATCACGTGATCCAGGAGGTGTTCTCTTGTGAACACAGCCGCTGATACTCCATTGTGTCCATCAAAGATCTGTTTGAAAGAAACCGATCAATAGAATGACAATAGTACCAAAGTCCTCCCTTTTCTTCTTCTTCCAGACTAAAAGAATTACATCTCTCTGTTTCATTTCGTGTTACCAAGAAGACAAAGTAACAGAAGATTCAGATACATTCACTTCCAGATCAGTGAACTGGAATCCCTAATTTTCTTCTAGATCAATGTAAGTTTCAAGGATGAAGCCAGCCAAACCGAAATCTATCCTTTCTAGGAGCGATCAAGAAGAACTAACACGGAAGACTAAAAAAAGATCAAATCTTTATCAAATTTCCTTCACTTTAAGCTAATCAAAATTTTCCTATTTCTGTTCCAAACTAGAGGGGAAGTAGCTCAGTAAGTGCATCTACAATAAATTTCACCACCTTCTACAGGATCACGGTGATCAAATTTCTTTGCTGTCGACACAGAAAATGATCAGGAAGACAAAGTAGCAGAAGACTCACGTGCATTCACTTCCAGAACAGTGAAAGGACCTAAAAAAGATGACATTTTTATTTTCCGAAATAGAGCACCGGCGGTGGTGGGCGTACCGCGAAGACCGAGAAGGAGCTCGACGGGTTCCCGGGGATCCGGAGGCAGTCCGGCTTGATCAGGAACAGATCCTCCCCTCTCTTCGCGAGCCCGGCGTTCCCGTACCTAACCGAGGGCCTCTCCAGCCTCTCCCCGCGGAGCTCCCGTCCGATCAGCGTCGCGAGAGGCAGCGGCGCCACCGCCGGCGGCCTCCTCGAGCCCGGATCGCGGGGCTGCGGGTTCGTCATCTCCTCCTCCGGCTCCGGGACCCTAGTCCATGGATCGAGCTCATCGGCACTCGTCCATTAAACCCTAGTTAGTAATGGCGAAGGAATCGAGAGAGAGACGATAATTTCGGAGAGTTCTAGAAAGAGAGAGAGCGATGAATGGAAATGGGGATGTTGGTTGGTGCCTTTTAGAGAGAGAGAGAGAGAGGAGATTGGAGACGGGGATGTTCTGTTCTGTTCTGTTCTCTGAGTTGTTTAGTTTGTATTTTTTTTTATGAAAGAAGAATTTGTATATTAAATAAAGGGAAAAAAATTAGAGTTTTTTTTTTTTTGAATAATTGTAGTGATATTATTATAATAATCTCATTTTTTCTTCTTTTTTGGTCCTAACAGCTGTTGTGATTGTGTTAATCATGATGTGTTTATTTTGTTTATGTTTCTATTAGAGAATTATTAGAGAATTAGTGTCCATGTCCACAGCATCCATACCACTTATTATCTCTATCTATATATTTTTTTTGCTATTATAATACAACTTCTAAACCGTTCAAAAATAAGTTATTTAAGTTATCTGTATATCCTCCATTAAATAAATAAATTTTAAAAAAATTTATTTCTCTATATATAATTTTACTATTATAATACAACTTGTAAGCTGCTCAAAAATAAGCATTTAAGTTGTATCCCATTAAATAAATAAAATTTAAAAAAGTTTAGTAACTTATTATCTCTATCTATATTTTACTATTATAATACAACTTGTAAACAGCTCAAAAATAACTCATCCAAGTTGTATGTATATCATCCATTAGATAAATAATATTTTTTTTTAATTCTAAGTGACATATGTATCTCCTCACATATTTAAAAAAAAATAAAAAATTAAAAAAAATCTAACTATCTAAGTATATAACAAATTCTAAATATATTCAATATTTAAATTATATTTAGACTAAATATATCGTATTATCTAACTAAACATATATCCAAAATTTTAAAACATATATATAACAAATTCTAATTAAAACATATTTAAACTATATTTAAACTATATTTAAAATATTTTAATATAATTTAAATTTGTATTTAATTTTTTAACAATATTATACCTTTTTTGGTATTTCCACGCACGTGAACGTGACTAGTTTTACCGTAATTCAGATGTTACATTAGTTTAATTTGTTGAAACATTACTTTAGGTGTTAATTTAGGTGTTATGCTTATTTTACTTCTCATTTGAAATGAAATGTTCATCTATTTTGTCTATATCATAGCCAGAATAATAATAAAACTTTTTATGAATGATTTGCCATCTATTTGTTAACTGGAATTCAAGAACTCAAGCTAACAATTTTATTGGAAAGAAATAAAAAATTAGGGTTCTTCATTGATTCCAGAAAAAAAGATTGTAAACTAAAAAAGAAAATATTACAAAGTAGAAAGAAAAGATTAAAAGTATAAATATAAATGTACAAACAAGATTCTAAATCACATTCATTACTCCCTCCCACCTCCTCATGCATAAGTTTGGCTTTTGTAACTAATTCCTCTAACTTAATTGTAAATAATTCCTCTAACTTAAATGTACAAACAAGTTGCTCTTCAGGAAACAAGTCAAATAAGAGGAAATGTATCATAGGAATGGTAAAATCCAAACAATTTAGGAGACTCTCATAATCTCATTAATATTTTACATTTGAGATGGAACTTTTGTTATTTTTTGAATCACTGTTGCTCGATTCTGAATGACTTTTGGCTATCTAACACCATTTAAATTTTATTTATTTTTTATGATCTTTGTATTGTTCATGTAATGCACAATTTTTCATTTATCACAAGTTACCAGTTACCAAATATAATCTTTAGAGGAATATTTTTAAAAATCTTAGCAGTAAACTATCTCAATTATTTTTAACCAAACAATATCATACAATCCTCATATATGAATTACTTTCTTGCTACGGTTTATAAAACAATTTAAAGAATCATAAAGTAGGAATTTTAATATAGCAAGAACAATCAATATACGAATTTTTTCAAATGCATATTTTAAGAAGAATTTTTAGATAATTATATTATTGCGTGAATCTAATTTACGTCTATAATTTGACCTTCAATTTGTAAATGTGTGTTAAAATATTAATATTTCTCTAGAATTTTGATACAATAATAAGAAGGAACTACAACGTATTATTTGAGTAAGTCCCATTAAAGAGTTTATGCGTTTTAGATCATAAATAATTAGGAAATTTGTTTGATTTCTATGTTCATTTGTTAGTGATTTTAGCAAAATCGAAAATTTCTAAGTTGGTCAAATATCCATCATTATTTTTATCTAATCTCTTTCTTCATTTTTTAAAATTCATTTATTTCGATAGAAAATTTATTAACCATCTTGAATGGTCTTAGATGGGTGTGGATTACAAGGGAGGTCCTAGTTTCGACTCCTGGTCTTAACGTTAAAAAATAGAATTTGTTGTTATTTTTATATTACGAATATTCAAATTCTTCACAATTCTTGCATGACATGATGTCTATGGTAATCGAAGTCCCGAACTTAGGGTTTTTCATTTTTATCACTTATATAAGTGACAACCATTTGTAAGTGGCCGATTTTAGAAATTGCAACAAATAGAAGTGTTTATTTTTTTTGTCACTTATAAGTGACAACCACTTGTAAGTGGCTCAAATTTTAGAAGTATAATTTTGTCACTTCAAAAATGAACAAAAGTACTTATAAAGGTGTAAAAAGTTTATCTTGTTCTCTTCTAATTTTAAAATGACTAAATACCCTCAAGCTTATGAGGAAAACAAAAATCCTAATCAATATCTCCACAACTTATTCAATCTTCTCTTATTTTTTTAGAAAATCAATGTGTTATTAATGCTTCAAACTTAACTTATGGGTTTTAAAAATTGTGTATGTTTCACTGTTTAAATTTTAGTATTACCTTGGTATTATTAATCCATGCAAATAAATTTGATGACATCGTATGTACATAAAAATAACTTTGTTTAGATAAGGAGATGTACCAATTACATAAATGTTTTAACATTTAAGTTATATCAAACATCTGAATCACTTATAAGTGACAAAAACATACAGTGTTTTAAACCACTTGTAAATTGTTTATTTTGTAAGTGTCACTTGTAAGTAATATCACTTATAAGTGAGAAAATAAAAAATAAACACTCCCTAAAATATAAATTGGAAACTGATATAAGTTACGCTAAATTTACTTGAAACATAGATAATAAAGACTAAAGTTAAACCAAAAAAATGACATAATTACAAAACTATCAGATATACTAAAATCGTGTAGAGAACGAAGATGCGGAGGAGTGTTAGAGAGACCCAAGTTTAACTTTTCAATAGATGAATAAGTGAAGGAGAATTGGGAAACAAAACTATGGTTTTTACATCATGTGAAACAATATAGGAAGGTTTCTTGAATTTTACCCTAATTTAATATATATTTTTCACACAAGTTGCAATTGAACAAGTTTATGAACATACTAGCATTTTCAACCGATTAGCTTGTTATGAACCATAATGCAAACAAAACTCTTTCCAAAACATTGATAATCTTGTTATTTTCGCCCTCATGGTGAATTAATACTATATTACTTCTATCCAAACTAACCCATTTTGTACAAAAAGGCGTATTGATGTTGTCCAACGTTTAGAATCTATGTTCATCTCCATTTGATCATTCTCGACATATTTATTTTATATATTGTTTTTTAGGTGTTTGAATCAATCAACCTTGTCACCATGAGGTGATTTTGTTGGTAGGAACTAGTGAGAGACAATGGAGACGTCTTGAGTTTGAAGTTTGAACTAGACCTACAAAAACTAACTAAATTAATAAAAGCAACAACCAACCGTCAACGAGGAAAAGAAGAACATGCACTCATAATTTTACAAACAAAAAGATCTTATGCTGAACTTGATCACTTTTGGTTTGTGAAATTGGAGCATTGAAAAAAGAAATTCATTCATTTTTTTTTGTTTGGATGTCCAAAAAATGATAAGAAAATGAATAATTTCCAAGATAATAGAAAATATGGAGAAAAATGGTTCCTCCTACCAACCCAAGTATTCATTTCCTCCCCGTAAGGATTCACTTTATCTTCTAATTTTTTTGGTTTTTTCAAACACCGAAAAAAAAAAATGATGGAATTGTAATTTACCAAAAGAAAGGAAATATGAAATAATCAATTTCCTTCCCTTACCGCAAACCAAAAATCCATATTTATACTTCTTTCACGTTCACTAGTTCCCTCATTATAACTTTCTTTCCACTTACCATCCAGTGAATGCACTAACGCTGGGGACAAATCAAACAAAAGCTTATAGGTCACGTTTGGTTCACGGAATCATGACGTTGGAAAAAAAATTAATATTTGAATGCCAATGGAAAAAGTGAGAGAAAAAAAATGATTCTCAAAGAAGAAGAAAAAAAATACGAGAAAAAAATGGTTTCTCATATCCAACCAACGATTTACTTTCCTACTTTAACGTTTCAGTTTTCTTTCAATTTATTTGACTTTTTTAAACACTGAAAAAAATCGGTTAAAATTATAATTTTTAGAAAGCAGAGAATTGATTTCTTTTACTTCGCTTTCCGCAAAGGAAAATGCTAAGTCTACAACCAATTTTTTTACAACCTTCTTATAACCTCTCTCTCCCATCTCTTACACATGGGTCCCACAGGATCCCACCTCCCCTCTCATCCTCCTGCTACATGGGCTCCACCCGACCCCACCACTTTCTCCCCTCCTCCAATTGAAGTCCGACACGTGGCGGTTGTAGGAGGATTGTAAGGACTTGGTTGTAGGCTTAACAAAACTCTTCCGCGAACCAAACCAGGCGATTGGGTACTCAACCCTCAAATTTTAGTTATTTCCTAACCAACAAAGATGTATCGTAATATGAATTTTAATAATAGTTCACCATTTTCTTACGTATCTCTCTCATCAATAATGTTTCCATTACTTAAATATAAGTAAATCGTAATACTTCCACTTATTTATTTTGAAGCTATATACTATATCACTATATATGTACGTATGTTACACGTATTTATTGTCATAGATTATAATTAGAAAGATTAAAAGTCACTTGTTGTTAATGAGTTGGTTTAATTAGGTTGCTTTTAATTATATATAGGTAGTCAAAGTCTTTGCCCCATGGAAGAATCGAATGAATCCCGTCATCTGGATTTGGAAAGTGCAGATTTGGAAGAACAAGAATCTCTTATGTGTGAGTTCATCCACGTAGGTTGTGGGTTCAATCATTTGAATTCCGTGATAACAACTTAGAAGAATTAGTAAGTAGCACGATAATACGTTAATTCCTTTATGATGCATCTATTAAATGGTTGTTACTGATATTTATTGCATCTATTATTTTAAATTGGTATATATATTGAAGAATATTTTTGGAAGTATTTTTTTACGGTAAAGCCTACTTTTTATATTATATAGTAGAATAGATATATATTGAAGGATGTTTTTGGAAATAATTTTTTCAAAGAAACACATTTTTTACATTATATAGTAGAATAGATACGTGTTCATACATCAATATATATTATCCATCCATATACCATTTGATTGGAAAGAAAGAGGTAGGACTTGTTTAGAATTGTTTTTTTTTTACAACGACAATATAAATAGTTTTTAACAAAATCTTTCCAGTGACTTCCAAAACTCGTCTTTTTTAAAACCTACTTAAAAAAAAAGCATAAGTAACAAACAATCATAAACCCAACCTTATAAGCTACAACATGCCCCAATCTCTTTTGTGTTATATTATTGGGACACCATAAAAATGATACAAACATGCATGAAGCCACCAGGATGGCCTTCAATGTTCCAACTATGCCTTTGTAGTATAACCAAATTAAGTATATAGGCACGTGCATTACACATACTTTATATTACTTGAAAAAAAACAAACAGTAATTTTTTTTACTACTTGGAAATGACAAACAATAATTTCTTTAAAATAAATTCTATACGTAATTATGCATATTAGATTTAATAAACAATTTTAATTTGTAAATATAGATAATGATATTTTTTGAAGAAAAAAACTTCCACAGTTAAAGCTCAAACTTTTCTTATTATTATATAGTAGTATATATTAATGAAAGACCAGTCTCATCTCTGGAAAATATGTTGCATTCTATTATTTATTAATGTTATTTTTTGATTATTCAACTAACATCATTGGATTATAAATTATGTATCCGATCAAGAAAATATTTTAACCTCCTACGTGCACCAAGATTCACCATTGATAGTTAGCATGAATAAATAAGATTTAGCCGAGTCGAGCTCGAACCTAGCCTGTCACGTGCAAGTGAAGCTCCAAAGAAGTTTGGCTCGATTTCACATCCTAACTCTCAAACGAAGAAAATGGAGATGGAACAAAATCGTGACACGTTCAGACCATGGAATCTAAAATAGATATGTGGTAGCTCACCAACATACAAGAGACAGAGTTTCTTCCACACAACCTACTATTTCAAAAACTATGCAAGATATTGCAACAAATATTGTATGTATTTATATCGAGAAAATAAATTTTAAGTATTCATAAAATTTTCTATTGTAGTGTAATTTTAGCGAAAACTTTCAATATATATAGGAGGGATACTCCTTTACGGGATAGATGTCTTTGGGGGAGGAATACACCTCCGGTGCAAAAAAGAAAATTCAATAGTTTTTTTTTTCTTGCCCTTATTTTTAAATACAACCATATAAACTCTCATTTTATACATACTAAATTATAGGACAAAATTATCCATGTGTCGGGTACGACACAGGAAGACATGTGGTTGCACTAGGTTGATCCTCTTTCCTCCCAAAAAATTTCCAAAAGTGTTTCCCAGGTTGACATGTGAGCTCCCCTTGATTTGTGTGCAAAACTCTAGTTTTAAGATTGATCACGCTCCCGAATTTTGTTTTCACTCGGTTCACATCCATTATCTTCAACTTTTTTTTCTCAAATTTATCTTGATATATATATTTTTTTTTTACTTTCACTTCAGTCAAATTTTTAATATCTTTTTTTCCTCTCGAGTTATGGTGCAACATACATGTTATTCATAACACTTTACGACAACACATTACGACCAAAAGTAACATCAATATTACAAACAACGTACCAACATCACAAGCTAAATATTGCAATGTCACAAAGTCAATTACACTGATCATGAGTTGGATATAAGTATCACATGGTATATGAAATTAAAGGTCACACGCCACATATCATTATCACAGGCTCCTTACCAAAGTAACATGTAAAAAATAAAAATTACTATTTAAATACCATGATCACAAGTTAGATGCATAATTACAAGTTAAATAAATGTCACAAGTTACAGGTATATGTCACATATGTTCATTATATGTAAGCAATAACACTTAACAAGCTATGGATAGATGTTATATAATACTTTTGTATGTCACAAATAAGAGTAATATATAACAAGTTACATGTAGATGTCACAAATTATCCTTACATGTAATAAATAACAGTAACATATAACAAGATACATATAAATGTCACATATCAAGGTGTTAGATGGGCCGGTCAGCCGAGCCCGATCAACCACGCGGATCGACGCGGTTCGAGTCTTCAGCGGGTCCGAGCTGGGTTGGATATTTCGAACTGGAAGCCTGGACCAGCCCGGCCTGGTTTGTCTTCGGGATCGGTCCGGTTAAACACGGTAAAACCGATTGGGCTGGCACGGCCTGCCCTGGTCCAGGCCCGGTTTGGACCGATTTTTTTTAGTGATTGTTTTGGGGGAAAATGACTCATTTTGAGGATTGTTTTTTTGACCGCTTTAAGGGTATTTTGGTCATTTTAAATTGACAAAAAAAATCCTTATAACAACTACATTTTGAGGGTATAATAGATCATTTTGCACAAAAAAAAAATTCTATAAATAGTCCAAAATTCATGAAAATTCTCTTACAAAATATATAAGCTAAGCAATTTCTGAAGATTGAAGTAACAACTTTCTGGATTTTGAAGTACAACTTTCTGGAGGCCAAACTGTAGTGTTCTTGAGGCTTCAACTTGTGCGAAATTTCTTTGAGGCTTCAAGTTGACATTTCAAGTTAATTTAATATTACATAATAGTTTTTTTTTTGATTTTTGATTTTTCTTTCTTCTCTCTCTCTCTCTCTCTTTTGTTGGTAGATAAATAAATTTCCCTTCTCTTATTTTTCTTAAAGATTAATTTTTAAAATATGGATGCTACTGTTTCTAACTGTTGGTGCTTTTACTCCTTTACATGAAGAGAGCTTGCTCTCAACATGCCTAGTGAAGTTTAGGGGTATGCACATGGGGTGGTGACCCTAAGGAGGGAACCATGTGGTTGGGATATGCACATGGGGAGTAAAAGCTCTCCTTTATATGTTGAGATAACTCATGAATAATCAACATGCCTAGTGTAGATACTTGTATGTGTTGTTGGGATATGCACATGGGGTGGTGACCCTAAGGAGGGAACCATGTCGGTGATTTTACTAGGAGGTAAGGATAAGGCTCCAAGTAAAGCATTCATTCTTTTTGCTCTTGAAAAATTAATTTGGGGCTAATGAAGTGCCCCGTCCCGCTCAGTCAATCGGAGGAATCGAAACGTCGACGGCGTTCGGACTTAGCCTTACAACGGCTTGATCGGAGACATCGCTCGGTCGAGGCGACCGCTCGTTCAGGTGGGGTAGTTTCGGTGAACTTGTCTCATCTTAGCCTTCACATAATAAATCACATATTTTCAAATGCACAAGTAGGCTTTGTCACGACCCGCACCCTAGAGTAAGGGCACGAGACATGGGTACGTCCAGCCTACGCCGCAGTGTCGGCGGTAGAACGCTGTCCTAGGTCAAACATCTAACAATATAAAGGTACATGTACAGTATATACACTTCGAATGGAGGTGACATAGCAAATACAGTCTCAATCACATCTAAGGTAGAGCATGATAAAAGAGAGATAAAACATGGAATCCACAAAGAGATATAGCAGATAAAAGTCTAAGTGACTAAGATACACAAATCCAGAAAATATCTCAAAGCTCACATACAGTAATCCATAGAATAAATACAACTCAAGACAACTGAAATAACTATCTATACAACCTCTACTGTGTCTCCTCTAGGCTAGCAGGCAACCTCCAAGCTATCTGTAAAATTTATCAACAGGTCCAGTCAAGACAGGAGCGAGTACAGTACATCTCAACAAATCATAACAGGCTAGGAAATATAAACATGCTAGAGAGTAAGATACAGGAAACTGAAGAACAACATGATGTAAAAGAGAGAGACTGTAAGTAAATAGCTACAATATATAGAGAACTATCAGTGACTAGTGATTCAGAGCACAAGATGGTTATGTAAACGACACGATGTTGTACACGAGTAATCTAAAGAGGGCGTACACGAGTAATCTACTGGATTGATTACATAACCACTTCTACTCCCCCGCCCCAAATCAATACACAAGGATCTAGCCAAGTTATGTTATTGTACACGAAGGTCATGTGAATACATGAATATACATGATTTCACATGTTTCGTATACGAATGTCACGAATACACGGAGTACACGATGCTCACGATAAAGTACACAAATACGAAATACCCGATGTATCCGCTAAGGGGATAATATCGTACGACAAGATCCATATAGTACTTGTCACGCCCCAGAACCAGAATACTGAAGAACGGGGACGTGCACAGCCAGCTACGTATAACGGAACGGCAACCATCCCGCTATACGGTCACGGCTGTCTAGCTATGTGAGGGTACGCTACAAACCATCAGTCTCTTAGGGTCAAATCAAGCTATTGTCTCGATCTCAACAAGTAATGATAGTAACAAGATATCAGACCACCAAATATACAATTGTAAGGCGTCCCAAACATTACATATCCAGATGATCATGAAGCTAGTCGTACAAAATGTAAGGACTAGCAAGAGTTAAGTCATACATGATCAACCTCGAGTTGCCAACCATGATTACAGCCCGTAGGCAGACAGAAGGTAAAGTGCATCGAGCTAACAAGTGCTCGTCGGCTAAACGCCTCAAAAGAATATCAGTTAACAATACAGTGGGAGAAACAAAAAGAGAAAACCCACTCGTTGCCCGGGTTCCGTCTAGTGTTCACCATCGGGCTGGAAAGCAGGTAGATCCTTTGCTGCTGCTCCGGTATCTGGCCATACAAAACCAGCTGGGTCAGACCCCAGAAAGAGCAAGTGCCACAAGGGAGGCCACGAAATAAGAACAAAAGCCAGCAATCAGCACAATAATATAATTACATAACAAGAGACAGTAATTTAAAAAAGGCATGATAGTTAGATATAAAAGACAAATCTTGTACAGAATCGATAAAAGACAGAACATATGGAAAGGTATGACAGGATGATATACGATGAGATGACCATGGGACTATTCAGATAGCTAGGTTACAACCCGTAAACCAAACAAGGACCGGGGTTGTAACCCTTCGTCTGAACGGAACTTGGTTTCTCCCACCATTTATCGGCAAGATAAAATACGCGAATTCAAGACTTGCAATTAAACATGATTAAGGTAAAGCACGAGTAATCATGTCATGTCATGACCTTGCACAGGATCAGGACAGGACAAGAGGGACTAGACTCCATCCAATCAATCACGGCCAAGCAAGTACTACGGCTTACTACTTTAACTAACTAGGGTTATCACAGACCTGATTACTAACAAGATGCAATAAGAATTCCAAGTTCGGTTACCTGTTTGTTACTACCTGAATGCTCCCAGCAAGAAAAAGAAAAGATAGCATGATATAGCAGACACACTGTAGTAAGATACATGTGTCCTAAGGTACCACGCTCGACGGCGGGCTGGAAGTACGCTCATCTCGACGGATAGCAACAAATCCCATGTATATATATATAAGGCCGGGACCAAAGGGACAACAGGTAACTGGGAAATTCTTCATGAACTAATTGATCAATCTAGTCATTAACCTAGCCAGATTCAGTATGAATCCCTGACCGTGGGAACCAGGGAGTCACGTCCTAGTCATGATGCAAGATAATATGAGTGGATTGCACAAGCAAACAGGAACACCCACGGTGTCAGGACAGGTCAAGCTAAGTTATCAAGTCATGTCAAGTCAGGAGTGCGCCACCACGGGCCACTATCAAGTTATCAAGATAATTCATGTCAGGGTACTTGTCAGGAGTGCGCCACGACGGGCCACTATCAAGTCAGGTTGGTCATGTCAGGAGTGCACCATTACGGGTCACTGTCATGTTATACTAGTTCTTTGCCATACCGTACCATGTACAATAGTCATTCCAATATATTAAGTAAAAATCAAGTTCATGACAAAAGGCGTAAGGATATAAAATGGGCGTAAAATATCTAATAAAATATCAATATACAGGGCTATAGAAGAGCCAAGCTCAAGAAATAAACAAATTCATCATAGACAAGTGGGTTGTGCAAGAGGGTCAGGGGTTGGGCTGCGCAGGGTATGCACTGCGTATGGAAGAACTGCGCAAGAGTTGTCTTGCGCAAGGGTTACCTTGCGCAAGGGTAGACTGCGCATGGGGTCAAAGGGCACAGGGTTAAAGGGACACAGGGGATATACTGCACAATAGGTCATTGCGCATGGGCCAAGGGTACAGGGGCTGTCTTGTGCATTGATTGGATTGCGCAAGGGAGGATTGCGCAAGGGTAGACTGCGCAGAGTATGGACTGCGCAAGATCAGGTTGCGTAGGAATGGATGGCGCAGGGTCAGATTACGCAGAGTATGGATTGCGCAGAAGTGGACTGCGCAGGAGCAGACTGCGCATGAGCAGACTGCGCATGGGCAGACTGCGCATGGGCAGACTGCGCATGAATCCATGCGCAGTCGGGTTGAGCGCAGTTCGCCAAGGGGCAAGCTGCACGGTCGGTGCTGCACTAAAGAGCGCTGGCCGAGGGGGATGCGCAATCCAGCACTGCGCTAAAGAGCGCAGGCTGCAGGCTGCTACTCCAGGCCGAGAAGAACACCAAGAACACCAAAAATTTAAATTTTCATATCTTTGTCAAATCAAAGCCAAATCTAGATTTTCAAGGTTCTAACTTGAGTAAAATCGAATTCTCTTCCACATGGAAGCATCAAAACAAGCAAAAATCAAAGTTTAATAGATCAAAACCAAGGATTTTCGAAAATGGTTAAAACCTAGATCTAGAAGAATGAAGGCTCCAAATCACAAAATGTCAAGTTCTAAAGTTGTTCTCCATGGCCTAATCTAGTTAATGGACAAATAAAAAGTGGTGCTTATTTGATGGCAAGGTGCACTTGCCTAATGGGTTGGAGAGTTGTGTGGAGGAAGAAGAAGAAGAATTAATGGAGGAAAATAATGAGGAGAGAGAGTGTTAGGTGGGGATTTTAATGGGGGAGGATAAGTTGTGTTGAGGGTGGAGGTTAGCTAAGATGGTCCAATGCATAATAAACCAAACCAAACCAATTCCTTCTCCTATCCAAATAAAACCAAGCTCCATTAATCAGAATTAATCCAGGAATGATAAATGACAATTAATCTACAATGCTAAGTATGAAATATACCACAACTCAACTGGTCAAGAAAAAAATGAAAAATACTGGTCAGAAATACGATCACGTATAAAATACGTATCACGAATTTCGGGGCACTACAGTACTAATCCGTGTTTTTAACGTGTCAGCATCATGTAAAGTAATCTAAAGCAGGAAATATACTCCTAATGCAGGATATGAAATGATCAGAGAATGTACTCGCCTGATAACCTGAACAGCTGATAAGTATAGAGGTCCAACTGAAGCCACAGAGTCCTATTTAAAGCAACACAGGTTACAAGGTATTCAAGTTATAATAAATGAATTTCTACAAGCAATCTATATTATTCTAGGCACTTCTAAGTCAAATCAACTCTAGGTCAACTCCGGTCAACAATCTAGTCAAACTAGGTCAAGTGTTTACTTACAGTTGACTTTTGGTCAACTGGTCAACTCTGGTCAAACATGGTCAATTCTAGTCTAATTAGTAAAGATATAAAGTGTACTTCGTTATTCGTACGTCGAAACTTACGATACGTAAATCGAGATAAGATGATCAACGGTAAAGTTAATAATCTTATTATAGTGATCCACGTGTCCATCTTGTCAATTTCAGTGATGTGAGATCACTGGAATTGACCGATCTCAGTTTCGTTGTACTAATCCCGAAATACGAATATTATAAGAATTAATTATTAATTAATTATAAAAAGGTTCAACACAGAAAAATTATCAACAAACATTGTCGGATGATGAAATAAACATCGCCAACGTGTCCAGAATGGTCAAATTAGCTAGGATAGCCTGCCCATCGATCCAATTTGGATACAAGGGCAAAAATGTAATTTCGGGTCAAAACGGTATCCGTGTCGGAGCCGTTTTGTACCGAAAAACGTGCAAAAAAATAAGTATATAAAATATAACAAATTATATGCCCACGAAACCAAAATGATGATACGAACCCAACGGTATATCCAGAATTGGATTCCGTTGACCCGATCTCAATTTGGTCCGTTGACCAGAACATTGGAATTCCGATTTGCCCGAAAATGCGTGCCGGAGCCAATGTTTTCAAAACTCAGCAAAATACATGTCAACGAGTTCAGAATGACGATACGAACTCAACGGTGTATCTGGAATTGGATTTCGATGAGCCGATCTCAAAATGACCCGTTGACCCGGATATTGGTATCCGACTTGCACCGAAATGCGTGTCGGATCCAATGTCCACTAAAATCTTGCAAATTATATGTCAACGAGTCCAGAATGACGATACGAACTCAACGGTGTATTCGAAATTGGATTCCGATGAGCCGACGTCAAAAAGTTCCGTTGACCCGGACTGTAGGGCCCGCTTTGTACCGAAATACGTGCCAGGGCCCACGTCCTTCAAATCTAACAAATTTTATATGAAAACATGCCAGAACGATGCCACGAGTCTACTGGTGGTGTCAGAAATAAAATCTGGAGTCCCGTGTTCAAAAATAGAATTTTACAAGTTGAAAATTACGAATTCGGATGGCCAACTTTGGCGTCGAATTCAACCAATCAAACAAGCTCACAATGAAACGAAACTGGAGGGGTAGTAAGAGGGTTATACCATCTTTGCACAGGAACTGGTAGCACGCCAAATGGAGCTGCGATGGAGGAGGTACAAGCTGACGAAGTTGGATCCGCGAAACTGTCCAAAATTTATACAATTTTAACGGTCAACTTGGTGGCCGGTTTTGATGTATCAAACGATAAAATTAACGGACGAAAATTGACAGGAGTGAAGATGGATATACCAAGATTGTGACGAAACGAAGAAATCGCCGATCCAACGGTCAAATTTCTTAAAAATCATGTGCGAAGTTGCTGCGATAGGACGTCATATCGGACTTGATTCCGCGTGCGTCACGGCAGGAATCCGTGCGATTAAGATATGCAAAGTTATGCTGGTCGACCCAAGACATTCTAAGTACTTTTTCGCTCTTTTGTGGTTTGTCAAGTAAAGTAGTCTCACGATCTCAAGGCCCGTCGACTTGGGCAGGAGTGTCGCATAGAGCATAATTGGCTTAAGGTACATGCACGGGCTTAGTGTTTAAGGCAAGGACCACAATTGGTTCAAAGTGAGTTTTGGAGAAAGGACTATCAAATAGGCGTTATCGGGTTGTCACGCCCTAGAACCAGAATATCGGAGAGCGGGGGAGTGACTCAGCCAGCTACATTTTACTGGTAGATGAATACCGTATAATACGATCAATGATGTCTAAAAGACGAGGGGGTGCATACTACATGAAAGTCTCGCTATGGTCACTCAACATCTATTGTCTCAATCATTCAAACAAGAAGCAGTAATGGAGAACATGTAAGATAAAGCAGTAAGGCATCCCAAACGCTCAGTCAAAAATGTTCTTGAGATCTGGTTGTACAAAATATAGCAAGATGATATAGCAAGGTATACATAATTATTATCAGCTGCAGTCTGACTTAATTACAATTACGTAAAAGTAGGTACAAGACAATCCGACTAACATGTCGCTGCCAAGTGGCAAAATGTAAGATAAGTAGCAAAACGAACGGAAAAGTAAAGAACCCACTCGTGTCCTCATGCGATCATCCCTCTAGTATTGACCATCTTGGAGGTAGAAGTAAGTTGAGTCCTCGGAAACTGGCTCTAAATCTGGCCATGCAAAACTAGAGAGGTTAGACCTCTAATAGCAAGTACCACAAGGAAGCACGATATGAGAACTAAAACTAAGAGTTAAGAATATAATAATGTCTCCGCTTGCTACTGGAATTTATACAACATCACGACACTTCAAACCAACTTCCCAACCAAACAAGGACAGAAGTTGACCTGTCATGTCCTGACATTCTGATCATCTCAGTAGTTAATAGAGTAGGTACAGTACACAACCAAATCAATTTAAATGGTCATGCAATTACTACGGCTTGCTACTTGTAAGTTCCAAGTTGTCTTGGAAATATGCAATAAGGATTCCTCAGTTCTTACTATGCACAAGCAAGGCTAGTCTACCCAATAATCAATTGCGCCAATCATGAATTAGACGAGTCCCAGCGGGACGCCCGTCATCAATATACAGTAAATAAATATAAGCAGATACCGCTCCCTGCCCGTGTGGCAGATTTGTAGTATCTGTGGGAACCAGCCGGCATATCGGGGCACTAATTGCCCCAAGGATGGCTGCCATGTAAGACCTCGGGAATCTATTCTCTCCATACAATCGTTATTTTATTTACCTTAGTAGTCCCTATGTTAATTGAAATCCTATGTCGTGGATCATGGTCATTCAGAATGAGTACTTTCGTACAGAGTACGATATGCCTAACTCTACAACGATGCCCGTGTGGTTAGGTTGTAGGTCTTACATAGCGTAATGCAATAATCAAACCTAGCCACGGAATAATTATGCCTTGACTGTAGAGTAGACATGCCACTTTTATAGAAAATCAGTTGAAGCCTGCACGTGTCCATATGCCAATGTTCGGGATCAGCTAGTCGATTGCAATGGTTCATAGTTAATATGAACGTGTCTCATTCAATTTCAATAAGACGACTAGCCAGCCTCATAGTTCCAACTAGGAATGCATGATCAATCATTAGTCAAGGTAACAATTATTATCAATTGTGACAAGGCATGAAAGTCAACTAGTATTCAGTATGGTCGAGTCTATAACTCTCAGGGTTTAGTTCCAGTCATACTGGGTATCTATAAACCAATCGGGACACAGGGCACATTCCTCACCACAATATGTATTAAAATATTAGCATACCATGATTATATCGAGTTCATGTCAAAAAGCCGTAAGGATATAATAGGAGAAATGCCATGCCGACATAAAGTAAATAAAGTATAGAGCAATAGGAACACCAAGGTTGGATTATGCCAAGGCCAATCTATACCATGACTAGTCTACGTCAAAACTTTACGCTAAGGCCACCGGTTTACGCCAAGCTTTACACTAAGGCAAATACGCGCGTAAAGAAAGTACGCGTAAAGAAGTAACGTTACGCGTAAACTCGTACGCGTAAAAGAATAATATTACGCGTAAACCAAAATCGCGTAAAGGAAGTACGCCAAGCCAAGGAGTACGCGTAAAAGAATAGAGTTACGCATGAAACACTGTACGCGTAAAGAATGACGTTATGCGTGAAACATTGTACGCGTAAAGAGTCGAGCCACACGTAAAGGTTGCACGCATAAAGAGTCAAGTTTACGCACGAATAAATATGCGTAAAGAGTAATACGCCAAGCCAAGTCGACTTGCGTAAAACAGATTCACGCTGACACGAATGATCGTGGGTGTAGAGCTTGATACTACGCGAGCACGTAAAAACGTGGACATAAAGTTAATGCTTACGCGAGCACGTATAACGTGAGCGTAAAACTCCTCCCGAACTCCAAATTCCATGGAACCTTCATTCCAAGCAAAAATGGAACTTCCATGGGTCAGAATGGCGTATAACACGAATCTCAACATCCTGGAACGATCAAAACTTGAAAACAAAGAAGTTTAATAGATCAAACCCAAAAAATCCGAAAATGGCAATTTCTAGATCTACTAAAAACGGAACTTCAAAATAAAAAATGTCAAGTTCTAAATTGTCTTATGATCACGAGAGGAAGATAAATGAACCATAAAATATGGGTTCTCATGTGGAGCAAGATGTACTTGCCTAAGCTCTAGGTAGGTGGAGAGAGTTATGGGAAGAAGAAGAGTAATGAGAAGGAGAAGTAATGAAGAGAGAGAAAGGGTTGGGGCTTTAAATAAAGATGTGGTAGGTGGGGAGTTGGGTTCGGTTCATGATGAACCATCAAAATTCGAAAACAAACCAACCATAAGCCGAACCCAAGAGCAAAACTAAAGCAGAAAATAAAATACCGAAAAATAACTAGCGTAAAATTAAAGAAATTAAATACAAAACAAATACATGATAAATATTAAATAAATACATTCAAGCAATACACGCATTAAAATACGTATTCTGGAAACGGAGAGTGACATCTCTACCCTCCTTAGAAAAATTTCGTCCTCGGAATTTCAAATCCAAGCAGGATAGAAATATCTGGGCTAAACTAATCTAAGTACAACAATTTTAGCGAGCAAGCAATCATCTTACAATACCAAATAGCAAGTAACATATCTATGTTTATCAATCTACGACATCAAACAATTTCTACTCATAGGGTGATAAGCATGAGGAATCAAGACAATCAAGTGTGATGCTTCCGAATGAAACAAGGCTACTGCGGGATATGAGGCGACGAAAATGTTACCTCCCACAACATCTTCCGATGCCAATGTCACTTCCAAAGATAGATTGAATGCCTGCCCTAGGCCTTCTTGTTGGTTCCCATGCTGCGGCCTAGCCTGGTATTGCTGCTGGCCCCTGCCTTGGTAATGCTGGGGTGATCTTTGTTGTTGCTGCTGCATCGGCGGTCCCTGCTGCCGAAATAGCTGAGCCTGTGACATGAACGGGCGTTGTGCCAACGACCTCACTGCTATCGTTGGTCCTTGATACTGGCATGCCCCTGGTGCTGGCAGAGCCGGATACTGTTGCACTGGACCTCCTGACCTCGTACTCATGGGACAGGTGGAAACCCGATGATCTGGACTTCCACATACCAAATAATGTCCGTTCAATGCCCGACACACACCTCTAGTATGCCCAGCCTTCCCATAATAGGTACAGCCCACTGGGGGTTGCTTTTTTTTTCCTCTGCTGCTGCTGCCTGACTGGTGGTGCTGGCCCACGTATCGCCACATCGTGAATGCGAACGCCAGGAGATGGTGTTGTTATTCGGGGCGCTACTCCCCCTCCTCCTTCAGTCTGATTGTGAGATCTCTTCTGACCTCCCGTCCTTGATGTGATCCTCTGGATTGTGATCTTATGCCTCCGGGTTGCCATCAATACCTTATCAAAGGTCTGGTAATTGTGTCCATCTATCAATTGCAATAGTTCAAGATGGAATCCTTGCTGAAATCTTATAGCCCTCTGGCTCTCCGTTGCTACCATCTCCGGGACAAACCTACTCAATCTGCAGAACTCTGCTGTATAAGCATCCACTGTCTTACCAGCCTGCTTGAGGTTGATAAACTTCTGTTGTAGCTCAAACTGTGCCACAACTCTATATTACTTCGTCTTGAACCTCGCAGTAAAATCATCCCAAGCTATAGGACGTCTGATGCCCACTTCCTCTGATTTCCACCAATCACGTGCGAGGTCCTGAAGTAACAACTTCACTTGATCCATACGTTCTTCTGCCGATACCTTAACTGCTGTCAAAATAGCCTCAATATCTTTAAGCCATGCATCTGCTGAAATGGCATCTTCCGTGCCTTCGAAACGACGGGGGTTGTACTTGCAAAATTGGGTTGATACTTTTGAATCGGTCCTCACCCCTCTTTCCAAAGCCGTTTGCAATCCTTGGTTGAGCAACACATTCTGCTCTTGAAGTTGAGTGTGCATGCGTTGATGGGCCAACATCTGATGTTGATGAGTAGCCATCATCCCTCTCATGATCTCCAGAAGGGCTGGTGTGTCTACTTCTACGGGGGTAGGTGGAACTGTTGGTGGTGTTGGAACCTCCAGATATTGCGGTCCAGTTGTTGGTTCCACTATCACCTCTTCTTGGATGGTCTCTTGAGGTAGCACTGGCCCTTGTTGCTGATCAACATGGTCAGGTTGTTCATACTGCCCTTGTTGTCCTTATTGTTGTTGTCCAGCTCTGACAGATGCGGACTAGGTGCTCCTAAGAAAAGGGACAAGAGAATAATCAAACGATCGGACAGAAAAGATCAATGAAGTCAAAGGATACCGGAATGTCAAGCTCGAGTCGAGAATAACGAATCATGAGATCAAGGAAAAACATGTATGATTGAGACATCCTATAAATTAAAACACCCCACAAGTCTGAAATCAAACCTGCATGGGCCACCACTAAAACCTTGTCACGCCCCAGAACCAGAATACCGGAGAGCGGAAGAGTGACTCATCCAGCTACGTATTATGGGTAGATGAATACCGTATAATACGATCAATGATGTCTAAAAGACGAGGGGGTGCATACTACATGAAAGTCTCGCTATGGTCACTCAACATCTATTGTCTCAATCATTCAAACAAGAAGCAGTAATAGAGAACATGTAAGATAAAGCAGTAAGGTGTTCCAAACGCTCAATCAAAATGTTCTTGAGATATGGCTGTACAAAACATAGCCAGATGATATAGCAAGGTATATATAATTATTATCAGCTGCAGTCTGACTTAGTTACAATTACGTAAAAGTAAGTACAAGACAATCCGACTAACATGTCAGTGCCAAGTGACAAACTGTAAGGTAAGTAGCAAAACGAGCGGGGAAGTAAATAACCCACTCATGTCCTCCTGCGATCATCCCTCTAGTATTGACCATCTTGGAGGTAGAAGTAAGCTGAGTTCTCGGGAACTGGCTCTAAATCTGGCCATACAAAACTAGAGAGGTTAGACCTCTAATAGCAAGTACCACAAGGAAGCACGATATGAGAACTAAAACCAGTGATAAGAGTTAAGAATATAATACTAAGTCTTCGCTTGCTACTGGGATTCACACAACATCACGACACTTCAAACCAACTTCCCAACCAAACAAGGACAGAAGTTGACCTGTCATGTCCTGACATTCTGATCATCTCAGTAGTTAATAGAGTAGGTACAATACACAACCAAATCAATTTAAACGGTCATGCAATTACTACGGCTTGCTACTTATAAGTTCCAAGTTGTCTTGGAAATATGCAATAAGGATTCCTCAGTTCTTACTATGCACAAGCAAGGCTAGTCTACCCAATAATCAATTGCGCCAAGCATGAATTAGATGATTCCCAACGGGACGCCCGTCATCAATATACAGTAAATAAATATAAGCAGATACCGCTCCCTGTCCGTGTGGCAATTTGGCAAACAATCTCTCCTGCCTCAGAATCCCCAAAACTATCCGCAAGTGCTCTGCATGCTCCTCCGGCGTCTTCGAGTATATCAGGATGTCGTCGATA
Organism: Iris pallida; assembly: GCA_029216955.1. Taxonomy (NCBI): domain Eukaryota; kingdom Viridiplantae; phylum Streptophyta; class Magnoliopsida; order Asparagales; family Iridaceae; genus Iris; species Iris pallida. The sequence continues at coordinate 25,155,300 of JANAVB010042420.1, read as the reverse complement.
AACACTACGACGAACTTATCCAGATACTGGTGGAATGTCTTATTCATCAAATTCATAAAGACAGCTGGCACATTTGTGAGACCAAATGGCATCACCAGAAACTCGTACTGCCCGTACTTCGTGTTGAACGCCGTCTTCTGGATGTCTGCTGTCCTAATCTTCACCTGGTGGTACCCGAATCTCAAGTCTATCCTGGAAAACACCTTCGCCCCGCTCAACTGGTCGAACAAATCATCTATCCTGGGCAGAGGATATTTGTTCTTGATGGTGATGGCATTCAAGGCCCGGTAGTCAATACACAACCGGACTGTACCATCCTTCTTAGGCAAAAAGAGCACTGGCGCTCCCCATAGAGAAGCACTGGATCGAATGAAACCCTTTTTTAGCAGGTCATCAATCTGCTCTTTCATCTCTACGGCCTCCTTGGGATTCACTCTATAGCAAGTCCGGGATACTGGTGATGAACCCGGCACTAAATCTATAGTGAACTCCACATCTCTGTCAGGCAAAAGTCCTGGAAGATCCTTTGGGAGTACATCCATAAACTCCCTAATGATAGGGTGTGGTGGTGCTACGTCCCCAACTGTCGCACAACAGTTCGGCTCTAGGCTGATCTTCGGCCCTGTCCTCCTGACACTGAATGGTGCTATGCCTGGGGGACTGAACAAAATACTACCCTCATGACAATCTATAGATGCATGGGCATAGCTAAGCCAGTCCATCCCTAATATTATATCATAATCGGGGAGTAGCATCACAAAGAATCGTCCCCTGAACTCTCTTCCGGCTATAAAAATAGAACATCTATAGATAGCTCTAATAGGCACTGGTCCTCCTCATGTTCACTCTACTAATCTCCGCAGTAGGTGTAGCTACTAGATGGTGTTTATGCATAAACTCTAATGATAGAAAGCTATAAGATACACCAGAATCAAACAAGCATAGAGCTAGAAAAGTATGCAAATAAACATGACCTGTGATGACGTCAGCTAAGTAATCTGGCTCCGAAACCTGCTCCGGCTCCGGCTCAAGGGCTAGGCTATAAACCTTCCCCTGAGGTCCCTTCTGCTGCTGTAGATGTTGCCTAAACCTCTGCTGCTGAGTCGGGAGTGGTCCTCTAGGTCCCTTGGCTGTTGGGCAGTCCCAAATCTGATAGGTGGCAGACCCACAAACCAAGCACTGCTTCAACCTCTTTCTGCAGATGGAGTAGTCGTGCCCTGGTCTTCCATAGAAAGTACATATAGCTCCCCTCTGCTCCTGCTGTTGATGTCCGGGTCCCGGGGCTCTAACTGGCGGGGTCGGGTGATGTGATGTAGGGGGACGGTAAGTCTGCTAGGGCGGCGTCGGTACTCTCTTCTAGAAAGTCTGACGCTTGGACGGTCCCTCATGATGTACAGAAGCCGGCCTCTTACTAGACAGAAGACGCTCCTCAATGCTCTGGACCAACTCTAGGCTCTGGTAGTAGTCAGTCGTACCGTTCGCCACTATAAGAATGCCGATGTCTGGAACTAGACCATGGCAAAACCTACGGGTCATCTCCTCTGGATCTGCAACCAGACTAGGAGCGAAACGGCTCAAGCGACTAAACTCTGCCGCATACTCGTCAACAGAACGGTTCCTCTGCTGGATGTTCTGGAATCGTAGCCCCATGGCTACTCTAGCAGTAGTCGAGAAGAATTTCTTCTTGAACTGGGTCTTGAACTGATCCCAAGTGGCCCTCCCTCTCGCAAACAACGGCTCATTCCGGAACCAGACTCCTGCCAAGTTTATCAGCAGAAATCCTGCTGCCTCGACCTGGAGGTTACCCGGCATCCTAACTCCAAGGAGCTTCCTCTCTACCGAGTCTAGCCAGTCATCTGCTACTACTATACCTTCAGTCCCTGAGAACTCCTTAGAATTCAGACCCATGAAGTCCTTGATCGTCCCCGCTCTCTGCCGTGGCTCTACAGGTGGTGGGACCACGGTACGTTCCTCAGCGGAGTAGGGTAGTCTGCTCCTGATGGGTCGTTAGGAACTCCTGGATCAGAGTGAGCAGCTGGTTCCCGTCGAGTGTGACGGAAGCCTGGGTAGGTATAGTGATAAGGGGTGGTGGAAGTATTGGGTCCTGCTGGGCCTGTGATGTGGAAGGTGGTGGAGGCATCTGGATTTGTGGATCTGTGGAGTGGGAGAATGTGGTAGTGGAGGTGCAGGTGTATCAGTCAACTGGTCAGCTGACTGGATATGGAGTGCGCCATTCTCAGGTGTAACATACTGGGATGAACGAGTAAGCACCATCTAATTACAATAAAAAGGACTTATAAGGACTTGTTTAAAGTAAGCAATCATAGGCAAGAAAATCTAATTATAATAGCAAGCATGCGATGTATTTCCTATGTTGCAATCCTAGTATTCCTCTAGGTGTTCTAAGCGTCATTCCTAATGTTGTCTAATTACCTTAAGTTCCTAATTGCAGGCATGCTTGGCACAATAACGTAACCAAACAACTTAAGTCAGGACCTGCATGGGCCGCCACTAAAAACATGTCACGACCCGTTACCCAAATTGTTGGGCCGGGCCGAGTCATGTCCAGCCTGTGCTTGAGATAAAACGCAGTAAGCTATTCTAGAGATAACATGATAAGACTAAATATGCAAACAGTTCTATAAGTGAATAAAAGTTATAAATGCTCCAAACACAAAAGTTGTCTCATATAGTAATAAGTCCAAAGTACAAGTTTGAAATGTAAAACTGGATACATGTCCAGTTACAAAATACGTAGTCTAAATACATGACTACACTAAGTATCCCAAGTGACTACGCAAACTAGGCGAGTTTTCCCGCAGATACATCTTCGTAAAGCAAAGCCGGGTTCTCGACAGTATCTCCATAATATGAGTCGCAGAGTAACTCCTCATCAGTAAGGACACCTACAACGTTATCCTGTCAGGACGGAAGCAAGTACTGATTCTAACAAACTAGCATATAAAACATGAAAATAAACATAAGAGGAATAACTGGAAACATGGCATCACATAATCTATCATGGCAAGGATACATATGTCATAGAGACAGATGTATATGTAATGTTTAAAACTGTAGCAGGTACGTGATCGTCAATAGGTGTACAATGTACTGTGGTACATGTAAATAAAATGTACATACGTACAAGTCTACAAGCATAGGTGTACATCCGTACAAAAATGCTGGATCAGCATTTAACATGGTTGGATTTGCAGTTCATTTATGTAACAGTATGTAAAGTTTGTAGAAAGTACTTGCCTCTAGCAAAGCAAGCTGCGATAAAAGTGCTATAGATGTCTGGTAACTCGTCACTGTAGAAATAAATACATAAACTTAGTTTTTACACTAAGCTAAAACACTAGGACACTAATTGGTACAACACGACTTGTGACTGGGCACCTAGCCAAAATGGTGACTTTAGCATAGAAGACCAATGTGGGGTGACACACTAATTTAACTAACTTTTTAGGGTCTTTACACTAGTGAGGGGTGAGGTTCAACACGGCCAAAACTCAAAATAACACAAAAAGTTACAAGTCGTAATTATTCAATAAATAAATCAAATGAACATTGTGTTCCAACAATTTTTTAGATAGACAAAAAGCTTAATTTTACATAAAATAAAGTACAAAAATGATCCTTATTAATTATAGAAATTTATTATAATTTTTTTGGAATTTATTAACCAGTACAAGTATTTTATAAAAATCAGTTTTCCTAAGTACACAGAAAATGAGTTCTGGTTTCATATGCCAAAATAGTGGCAAAACTGCAAATTAAATACTGTAAAAATTATACTAAATTAGCTAAATTAACATAGTATCTAAATACTATTTTTTCAGAATTTTAACAGCAATTTAAGTATTTTTAAAAATTCAAAAACATCATTGTACACAATCAAAATTAAATAATTAATTATCTGCGTATTTTGTCCATGTATATAATTTGAACCAAAGTTCAAATACAGGACCCAAGGCCATGAATCAAGTCCAATATGACTTGTACAGGTCTTGAATGTGTGAAAACACATTTGGGCCCAAAAACCCATGCTAGGCTTGGACACCAAATGTCACGCCCCGACCCGGAATCACCCGAATCATTGTCCTCGCAGGGGGCGTGATACCGCACGAGCCTGGAGTTGCGCTCGTGCAAGACAAGATGACAAGTTCTCAAATGGTTATCTTTTGATTCGATATTTACAACGATAGGAAAACAGAGTATACGAAACAATTCTCTTTATTTGATATTCGAAACTGAGATTACAAAGGCTTTCGATAGCCTAACAATATATGCCAGATTGGCTACAACACTCAGGTTCTCTCTTGCCCACAAAGGATTTCACCGTTCCATACATCATGCCTTCTATATCTCGGCCGCATCAATCCAGCTGCGTAGTCCGAGCGTCAATGCGATAGCACGCTTCAATGCGCTTCGGCATTCCAAGCCTTAACACGTTCAAGCAACGCTTTGCCGCGAGCAATCCATTTCCTGCACCCTGCATGAAGCTGGTGGAGGATCAGTACGTTCGTCCTCGCATGTACTGATAACAAAGATCATCTCTCCAAACCAACATCTTTAATATTTACGTTGAATCATGCAACTTAGCTTATGATCTTGCAATGTTCTCCTTAGGGTCAATTTTATGGCATCTTTGAAAGCGTAAAGCATGTTATCATAGCATCATGTTATCAAATTAAATAGACAAGCAAACAAGCAATCTTGTGTTTGATTCGTGGCGTGACTTACCAAGTCGACGCACTCGCCCTTGCACCGACGCAAGGTGAATATGCCGTAATCCTTTCCTGTCATGTTATATGTGCATCTCTAAGCAGGATCTCTATGCAGGACGCATACGCGCCTACACTTTCAACCCATCGTTCCTTAACTATATGAGGGCCGTTGGCGTATCCGCGCCGGAATGGACTAAAGGAGTTCCTTTCTTTTCTCTTCTTCTTTTCTCTCTATTTGGTTGGGCTGCCCGGCGTTTCACGGGTTGGGTCACAATCCCAAACAACCGAAACGTTCCCGCTGCATACCATCATTTGCGGCTTTTTCCATCTAGTTTGATGTGCGCCTACAAAGATTATCCGATCCCTCCGCGGCCAAATCGGTTCCGGGGCGCATCCGGCATTTAACCGTTTTGGGGGAACACTCGTGCATGAGTTATTATCACATTAATCTCGAGCCCATTCCAATCGACCATGCAACGCCCTATCATTCAAGTAATCAAATTCAAACAACCAAACATAGTCTTGAGTCCGAGACTCGGACTTATCATCTCGCGTCTCTTTCGTTAACTTTCTGTGTTCTTACATTTCATACTTCGTTTCAATGATTCAATGGCATCGTGCCTTAACTCAATGTTCGTCAACCGAACGATCCGAAGGTCTTGAACACCTTTCGAGGCACCATGTCATATCCGACAGTTCCGCCACATTCATGCCACAACTGTATTCTCTCGCAACGAAGCCATCTGTTATTATCCCGTGCACGTAGGCACGTTTCGAACGTATCCCCATGTTCTATAACTTAGAAATCAATGTTCGGGGCTTGCGCGCTAGGGCGCTCGTCTATTGTCTTTCAATGTTCTAGCCGTCTAACTCGTGCAGCAAAGGCACGGTATGGTTCGTGCACTAAGGCACTCGCCGAGTACAGTTATCCCATATTCTTGCGGCTTGCGCATCGAGGCGCTCGCCTTAGTGATATCCAATGTTCCATAGCGACTCGTGCATATTGATGCACGTTTCATTTTAATTGTTCTAACTTAGTGTTTGACTCATACTATGATTTATCTTCCGATCGGACCACGCCCGTGGCGTCGATAGGTTAACTTTAGCATACAATGATACATTTGACTTATCGAATGAAGGAGTAAAAAGAAGTCAATCCTCCCACCTTGAGTCGATACGCCTTCGTCGTTTCGCCGAGCCGATGCGGCTCGATTTCCTAACTTTGTTGCACGGCCACTCTCCTGACTTAGCCATTCGAGCACTTCGTGCTTCATTGAATTATTCATCCAATTTGTCTTAGCGTACCCAAGTCTCGGCCCGTTGCAAGGCGACGATTTGATTTCGCGGACCCCTTACTAAATATGTCAAAAGATCGACCTCTAATATTTTCCCGTCAAAGTATAACCTGCACACGAAATCAACTAAAATCAATACTTGCATCGATTCGGACTTACGCCTTGGTCGATTCGATTTCTTAGAATCTTCGAGCCGATTCAATGCACTCATCCTTCGGGGCAACGCGGCGCTTCGTATCGATTCACTCGATGCATTCTTTGGGACAAGGCAACTCTTCGCATCGACATAGTCCGATGCATTACTCGGGTCGACGTAACTCTTCGCATCGACTTAGTTCGATGCGTTGCTCGGGACAACTTAACTCTCGTATCGTTTTGCATCGATACATTCCTTTGGGTCAATGCGACTCGCTGAGTCAACGTTTCAGCGTAATGCGCCGTGCGGAGCGGGGCATTACAGAATATACCACTCAAAACAAGGTTCGTCCTCGAACCAAAACCAACACTCCGACTAAGTGTTTTATAGATCGTTTCACGATCTCGCCCCACCAATGTTGTTCGATTTCATAATATCTCGCAAGCTTTTCACTAATATTTCAAAGTCATCCCTGCAGCTCGATTTGAATTTGGATACAACTCGATTTAGATTCGTACCTATATTCAAGGCGTCCCGAAGATATGTGTATTTCGACCAAGTCCAGTCGTAGCAAATTGGAACAAAGCTGACAGGTAAATTTCAATCCTATGCTTGCCATTTCGTACTCTCGATCGGACTTATCCTTAGCAACCGTTCTCAAACTTTCATCACATACGTATATTCGATACATACTTGATTTCATTCAATAACGTCACTGCATGCGACGCGATTCAAAATCGCATATCTCATTTCGTATGTTTCATCGGGACTACCAACTATTTCCAAAGTCTTGCTATGCAACTTATCTCGATACGATTTCTTTATCAACATTCGGGACAACGCCCGCTAGGTTACTTACGTAGTCCCCGTGCTTAACTTCTTATATATATATATATATATATATATATATATATATATATATATATATATATATATATATATATATATATATATATATATATATATATATATATATATATTATATATATATATATATATATATATATATATATATATATATATATATATATATATATATATTATATTATATATATATATTATATATATATTTTATATATATATATATATATATATATATATATATATATATATATATATATATATATATATATATATATATATATATATATATTGTATACATATATATAATAGTATATATATATAATAATATATATACACATGAACATATATACATATATACACATATGTACATAAATACATATATATATATACATACATAATATAATAAAGTACTAAATATAAAATATATATATATAAAAATACTGCATATATATATATAATACAGTATATATAATAATACATATATATATACAAATACATAATAATACATATATATAATACAATATATATAATAATACATATATATATATACAAATATATGTATTATTATACATGTATATATAATAATACATATATAAATAACAAAAAAAGAAAAAGAAAAAGAAAAAGAAAAAGAAAAAGAAAAAGAAACAACACAAAAGGGGGGCTCGAACTCGGCCCTATGGGTCGGGTTTCCTAACTGGGTCGAGCTGGCCAGGGGGTCAGCCCACTCGTTGTGTTAGAGTTAGGTTTTGGTTTATTTTATTTAGGTATTAGTTGAAAATAACAGTAGCCCGAAATATCACTCTGTGTCCTGACAGTTTGGGATACAGAGTCTACGTGTCCGTGCTATGCACGACACGCATAGGCCCTAAAATACGTGTCTGAGCCATGCGTTGGGTTCGTCGTGTGTTGGCGAGTCCCTCAAGTGAAAACGAGACACCATATGACACGAAAATAACTGACACGTACGTGTCCGACTTCACAGGGGGGGATTCGAGAGCTGTGGACGGCGGAGGAAGCGTCGGCGAGGCGGCGCTTGGGTGGCGCTGGGCGTAGCTCGTCACGGCGAGCTTGTCGGCGGTGGTTGGGGGCGGTGAGCGTCGCTGTGGGGGTGGATCGGGGTAGATGGCCGGAGTTAGGATTTGGGGCTTAGGGTTTTGGTCGGAGAAGAAGAGTTACGGTGGCTGGGGGGTTTTCGTAGTGGTGGTCGAGCTAAGGGGAGTGAGGGGGTCTTTATAGGGGGTCGAGTCGGTCGGGGGGGACGTTGCGCTGGCCGAAAATGGCGGGGGCAGTCGAGTCGGCGGTCGTCGGGCAGTCGGGGGCAGCCTGGTCGTCGGGGGTGGATAGATTAGGAATTTAGCGTTTAGGTCCTCCTAGTTTAGGATTTTACAAATGGGTCCTAACAGCGTCTAGATACAAAAATCAAATTTGCGTAACCCATCCCGCACTGTTTATGTGCAAATAAAATTTGCACATAACAATTGGGAAATTGCAAACCGATATTTAAACAATCTAATTAATTGCAAAACTCAATTAAAACATTTTAGAAAATTACAAATTGATATTTTAAGCTTTAAAAATCATTTAAAAATTCTAGAAAATTCCTAAAAATTCTAATAACCTAATTTAAGGCTAAATATGACATTAAAAATTAATTAACACTAATTAAGTAAATTTTGAAAAACAGGGGCTCACAGAAAGTACGCCAAGCCAAGGAGTACGCGTAAAAGAATAGAGTTACGCATGAAACACTGTACACGTAAAGAATAACGTTACGCGTGAAACATTGTATGCGTAAAGAGTCGAGCCACGCGTAAAGGTTGCACGCGTAAAGAGTCAAGTTTATGCACGAATAAATACGCGTAAAGAGTAATACGCCAAGCCAAGTCGACTTGCGTAAAACAGATTCACGCTGACACGAATGATCGTTGACGTAGAGCTTGATACTACGCGAGCACGTAAAAATGTGGGCGTAAAGTTAATGCTTACGCGAGCACGTATAACGTGAGCGTAAAACTCCTTCCGAACTCCAAATTCTATGGAACCTTCATTCCAAGCAAAAATGGAACTTCAATGGGTCAGAATGGCGTATAACACGAATCTCAACATCCTGGAACGATCAAAACTTGAAAACAAAAAAGTTTAATAGATCAAACCCACAAAATCCAAAAATGACAATTTTTAGATCTACTAAAAATGGAACTTCAAAATAAAAAATGTCAAGTTCTAAATTGTCTTAGGATCACGAGAGGAAGATAAATGAACCATAAAAATATGGGTTCTCATGTCGAGCAAGATGTACTTACCTAAGCTCTATGTAGGTGGAGAGAGTTATGAAGAAGAAGAAGAGTAAATGAGAAGGAGAAGTAATGAAGAGAGAGAAAGGGTTGGGGCTCTAAATGAAGATGTGGTAGGTGGAGAGTTGGGTTCGGTTCATGATGAACCATCAAAATTCGGAAACAAACCAACCCTAAGCCGAACCCAGGAGCAAAACTAAAGCAGAAAATAAAATACCGAAAAATAATTAGCGTAAAATTAAAGGAATTAAATACAAAACAAATACATGATAAATATTAAATAAATATATTCAAGCAATATACGTATTAAAATACGTATTCTGGGAACGGGGAGTGACATCTCTACCCTCCCTAGAAAAATTCCGTCCTCGAAATTTCAAATCCAAGCAGGATAGAAATATCTGGGCTAAACTAATCTAAGTACAACAATTTTAGCTAGCAAGCAATCATCTTACAATACCAAATAGCAAGTAATATATCTATGTTTATCAATCTACGACATCAAGCAATTTCTACTCATAGGGTGATAAGCATGAGGAATCAAGACAATCAAGGTACACGGAAAGAAACATACCTTGTGAGTCAAATATGTGCGGATACCGTGATCGGATATCATCCTCACGTTCCCACGTTGAATATTCCAAGGAGTGATGACCCCAAGCAACACGGACAAGACTAATTGTTCGGTTCTTAAGTATCTTCTCCCTTCGGTCCAAAATGGACACCGGCTGTTCCTCGTAAGACAGGTTGGTACCAACAATCCGTTCAGAATGATCGAGGATATGATCGAACTTGAATTTGAATGTCGAGGAGATTGTTCAGTCGGACGATATCATCATTAGTATGACTCAGAACTTGTTGCAAAGAAAGATCGTCAGGTTACGCATGTCATCGATGGTATTGAGGCATATCAAAGATCGATATGCGATAACTCGGGGATACTCTGACTCGACGAATGACGATCGTGCAAGTGTTATTGTTCTGACGGATGCTATGCTTAGGATTTTGATTGAAATAGATATGAATGAAAACATAAGTGTCTTGATGGTTACGCGGATAACCACAGCGTCGACATTCTTGTCTTGCTCGAGTGCAACTTTAGCCTCGCACATGCGTCGTGTCGGATTTGGGGCGATCGTTCCACGTGAGCGCTGACATGGTGATTCATGCCGCAAGAATGATCGAACTCGAAAAATTAGGACGCGACAACTTTGATTGTCTCGACTGGTTGGTTTGATGCGAAGGAAAATTCGAGAAATGTTTGAACTGTGATTGACGAATGAATGAAACTTGAGGATTGAGTAATTCCAATCTGCGTATCGAGAATGAATTAGTCTAGACACAAAATAAGAGTTACGTTCCGATGAGGATGATCATTCCGCAGAAGCGTGTATGGTGATTCATGCCCACCGTGGATAATCTGACTCGCGTGAGATCGGGGCACAACATATTGTTAAGCTAGACGACCTTATGATCGAATACGTGAATTATGATGAACGACTTAGGAAATGTGAAATGTAAATTATGGTTTAGAGATAAATCGTGACGTAGCGTGTTTGACTTGAGAAGAATCGATAGGTAGAACTATATCGAACGAATTCGAGATATAGACTATGCAAACTTGCTTGTTGGACGAGCGATATTGATATGTCGAAGATTTGGTTGAGTGAACTTATCGTAGGATGGCTTTGCTGAATGACTCAGCACCCGTGCGATGAATGTTGGAATGTGCGTAGGAAATCTGTGCTCGAAGTTTAAAAATCAGAGTAATGCGAGCTTGGATAGAAAATCCCGTACTATCAACTTGGTTAGACCTTAGGATGGGGTCAGTGTTGATATTGTTGTTTGTGAACTATGATTCCAATACTGACAATTGACTTTATCCTGGAGAGATGGCCTAGCGGCTAGGCTAGAGGTCCATGTTGCGAGAGTTAGCATCGGTAGGATTGATTTTCAGGATTGGATGGATGGATCGATAGGTGGGATTGGATTCACTATCACAAGGCTTGGCTGAAATGCATGTATTTTGGGGACGCCTGGAATATGTACACGATCCAACTAAGTGATACGTTGAATTCAAGTGAGACTTGAGGAATAGAAAAGTGTCGAGGATTTTGAAATCGTATTGAAGGAAAGATTGATAGTGGCACGAGCGTGGCTCAGATTTGAAAAATGTATAGGAAAAATGTTTGCGAGAAACATAGGATGTGGAATCAAGTTATAAGTCGATAAGTGTACTCAGTTAATTTTGAGGACAAAACTTTTTCTGCGTGATGTATGATGTAGTGCCTCGTTCCGCTCAGTCAATCGGAGGAATCGAAACGCCGACGGCGTTCGGACTTAGCCTTACAACGGCTTGATCGGAGACATCGCTCGGTCGAGGCGACCGCTCGTTTAGGTAGGGTAGTTTCGGTGAACTTGCCTCATCTTAGCCTTCACATAATAAATTACATGTTTTCAAATGCACAAGTAGACTTGATAATAAAAGAGACGAATCCACATAGCTAAAAGAATAATCCCTAGTCGGGTCAATTGAGTTAGAAAAGAAACAAGGTCCCACGGTAGGCTTAGAAATGTTGCACGAGGGCTTTCAAAAATGACACTCGTCCCTTCGTCCCGTGGCTTGGGAGAAGGAAGTTGGTTAAGTTGTCAACAGGTTGGAATTAGCCTAAGTCATAGGTGTCGCCCGCGTAAATGCTCGATAGAGCATGCACGCTTCCCCCATGCAAGGCTTGGCATAGCCTTTGCTCGTCCCTCGAGTTAAGTTGTAGGTTTGATTAAGATAGGCAAAGTTATGCTGGTCGACCCAAGACATTCCAAGTACTTTCTCGCTCTTTTACGGTTTGTCAAGTAAAGTAGTCCCACGATCTCAAGGCCCGTCGACTTGGACAGGAGTGTCGCATAGAGCACATTTGGCTTAAAGTACGATGCACGGACTTAGTGTTTAAGGAAATGACCACAATTGATTCAAAGTGAGTTTTGGAGAAAGGACTATCAAATAGTCGTTATCGGGTTGAATAAAATGATAGGATAACATGGAAAGAATGCTCGCGACCATGGGTCGTCGAGGGGTCTCAAGAATAGAAGTCTTAAACTTGGTTTTGAAAGAGATGGGTAACACTGAAAGAAGGATGACTATGTGAGACGTCAGTTTGAGTCGAGTCTTGCATGGTCATGGACAACTTGTCGATAAGGGCGATGGTTCCTCGAGCGGCAACCCTGGGCCACGGGACCGACTCGACCTAGGAGGAAACAGGGTATAGTCGTGCATAAGGTTTCAGCACAGGTTAAGCGGGGACTTGCAACGGAGCTAGCTACTTGCGTTGAAAGGACCCCGATTAACAAAACTATACGTCCAGGATAGCTTGTGATGCTAGTGACTAAAGTTCATATAGATGTCGATAAAATAGCGACGATCCGCGTGTATGCCTTTGGAATGTGTCGAGTTGAATGTGTGTACATTTTGGAAGAATTTTTGGGCCTAAGATTGGCAAAAACGTAGGCGACGTACCTTGGCACGAGATATGGCGTCGAGTCTTAAGTGTCGGCATATAAGTTGCATAGTTTGGACTTTGAGTTGTCTTGAGTTTAAGTCGAAAAACCGCCGTAAGGCAAAGTTGGTTGAGTAACACTAAGTTCACAAGTCTCGATTGGGTCAGTTGGTGATCAAGTAGCAAGGGCCGCGAGGCAGAAATATGGTTTAGTCTCACTCGATTTCGAGCTACGACACGATGGATTTGTAGCACGGAGTAAAACTCCTAAATTTCTACTATGATTTTTTATAATAAATATGGTATTGATTTTTGTACTTCGTGTTTGTACGTCGCGTACGAGTTTACGTTTCGTAAATTTCTCGCCAAGTACGAATAAGTGCGAAGTACATATTTTTATAAAATGTTTTAATTATATAGATGTAGAAAATATTTCAAAATAATAGACGATAAATATTTTATATTGCTTGAAGTTGTAAATGCGTCGCGCCGAGGATTGCCAAACTTTATTTTTATTTAAGAAAGGCCATTTTATTTTATGGTACAAGTATAACTAGTAATTTAGAAAAACTGTGTTTTATGTAAGTATTATTTTTGCATACGAGTGTATATATATTTGTATTTTTGAAATTAATTATTATCACTAATATATTATTTCAAAAAAAAAGTATATTAAATATGGGTTGATTTAATATTTAATTAATTATGGCGAGTTAAGTTGGAAAAAAATATATTAAGTTATTTAAATACAGTTTAAATTAGATGAAGAATCTATCTACATTGGATTATATTTGATTGAGTTACTTTTAAATCAATTTGAATTAAATAGTGGAAAATCCAAGGAGAATAAAAACTCTTCTTAGTCCTTATCTAGATAAGACTTTTGTAAGCCCCCTAATTTTTTAAAATAAATATTTGTAGAATTTTTGGATTTTTAAGTAACTATTTATTGACTTATTATATAATTTTTATTATTTTACATATATTTAGTATAGTGCTCATTAGTGAATTTAGTATAAAAATATATAATGCTATTTTTCTAGTACATTAAGGATCTAAACTATATTATACAATTTTTCTCAAAATTTTAGGATTTATTTCATAAATTTTATTACTTTTTACATGTTACTTATATTGTACACTATTTACATAATATAGAATAAATGTCAAATTAGTATTAAATATTTCAGCTTGTATAAATGAGATTAGATGAAGGTTATTTAAATAAATATTAACTGTATTTATTATCTATAGTAATTTTAAATAACGTTATAGATAATTTAGATAAATATAAACAATATTTTAAATAAATACTAATCCTACTTCTACTAGGAAAACATCTCTATCTATATCATATCCTAACAAAGCAAACTCCAATTTATTTAAATCAAATCCTATCTAATTTAGGAGATAAATCTAAAATAAATACCCATATAAACCCAATACATCTCCCTTCTATCAGCCATAATTCGAAATAATTTTTGGTATAGAAACTCTAAAATTCGTCATTAGAATTCAATCCCGCTTTTTAGCAGTAAGAGCAACTTGGAACGACGATATCTCCTAGCTCCGAACTCCGTTTCGCCTCCATTTTTTTTAAAAGAAGCGTATTGAGGTAAGGTTTCCAAAAATATATTTTAATAGAAAAAAAAATTTTTGTAGATTTTTGTAAAACTATTTGAGTATTAGATGTCCGAAAAACAAACGTATTTCGATATTTTCGTGATTTTGGGAGATTTCGGGCACGAAAATGCGATCTGTTTAGTTTTTCGGAAAGCTGATACGAAAATCTATTCCATATCCTAATTTCAAAATTTATTAAATAAATCTAGTAGGTACAGTATTAATTATAATTAGATAATAGACTATTTTCAGCATCCGGAGATGTTTGTTTGGACCTTAGTTCCTCGGCAGCCATTGTTCCACCTACTTTCCTGTCTGATCTTCGCCACCACAGTGCTCGGGACTCATGAAAGTATCTTGCTAATTAACTGTCATGTTATTTATTTTTTGCATTATTTACTTTGTTTTATATTTGTTATTTTTAATTATTATAAACTGCGCGTCCAAGCCACACTTGGGTGCAAGCGACTCTATTAGTCGTTTTACTTTACTATATACATGTTAACATAGTTTTAGCGGACTACCTTCTTGTTGGAGGATATTCTTATATCTCCTTGGGCCATGACACTCACACTACATGGTTTGAGACATTTTGCTAGGGGCACGACTTATGGATTGGCCATCTCTAAAGTCGTGTGACGGTAGTTGTTCGTAACTGCTATGACTAGGGTATAGAGACTCAAGCAGTTACAAAACTGGACAGGTTATAGACATGACTTAAACAGTATAGAAAATACTGGGGGAGGACAGTCGCTAGTGCGTATGGGAATCCAAACAGGTAAACCACAGTCTCCGGATGGAACTGTGGCGATCTATATTTGCAGATGCCCCCTGACGTTTTGGACGTTACGGACGGATACGGATGACTGGATGCCAGTTACGTACATGTAGCCTAAATTCCATCCATGCGCATGAAAGCTGTCCTCTAAATTGTACAATAGATGGTTAGCGTTCCCTTTTGCATATTGGTGTCTAGGAGAGTCTTGCGTATTATTATTATTTTGACAGTTCATATTAGCTTGTTCTTCATGTATCTTGTTACATCCCTCTGAGGACCTGGTTATTCTCCCGGTGTGTGTTCATGTCTTCCGCAGGTATTGTCACGACCCGTTACCCAAATTGTTGGGCCGGGCCGAGCCATGTCCAGCCTACGCTTGGTTAAAGCGTAGTAAGCTATTCTAAGAATAGACAATAAAGGATCTAAGTAGCTAACAGTTCTAAAATCATATTTAAATGTTCATCACAGCACAGCATCTATAAGCGAAGGTAACATAAGCACAGACTTAATAATACATAACCAAAGTATCTAACTGGAGACAAAGTCCAGTATCCAAATATAAGAACATACCAAAGTCTCAGTCTCAAAACATATGAAAATAACTAAGCAAGGTTTCCCGCTGGGGCCTCTTCTGGAGCTAAGGCCAGGTCCTCAATGCAGTACCATAATATGTAACACATAGCATTTTTCTTCTCGAAAAGTATACCTACAACGTTATTCTGTCAGGACGGGAGCAAGTACAACCTCTACAACTAAAGTACTGAACATATAATGAAAGAGATGTACAACAAGAAATATGGTGTGATAAGTCTATAAAACAGGAAATACTGGAAAATATGGCCTCATGGTACAACTGGGATCACAGTATCATAGTAATACAGGGAACATGGCATATCTGGAATCATGGTATAACTCATAATCTATCATGGCAAGGACACATATGTCATATAGACAGATGTATATATAATGTTTAAAACTGTAGCAGGTACGTGATCGGTCGAATAGATGTACAATGTGCTGTGGCACATAATAAAATGTACTTCCGTACAAGTGATAGGGCGATAGATGTACATACGCACAAATCCGCCTTGATATAAAGCCTACGGCAAGGTATGCATATAAAATGCGACCTCGCTCGCTACTATGAGGGGGGGGCATGATCACGTACTCAACTGTCAGTTTTCCCATAACCCATATATATAACATGTGAGAGATACGAGAACAGTAAAAACATGTAAGACTCGTTCCCGAGCCTCGTTCCCGATACAAAACATGTAATACAATGTGCTGTGACGGAACGCGATTCCAGCCTCGTTCCCGAGCTCGTCACGACGGGACGTCGTGCAAAACGCACGAATCGCCTCCGATACACGTAGGGGAGAGGGACGATGGCCATGGGGCCTGTCCCGGGGTTGCGCCCGGCCATGGGGAGGTCGGCCACGGCGACCACGTCGCCGGCGGCGGCGCTCAACCGCGCGTGCGTACGGCTGTTTCGAACGCAGCTGCTGCTCCTCCTGGTGCGCGCGGCTGTGCACGGGGCTGCGCGCCCAGGCCAGGCCGGCGAGGCGCGGCGGTGCGCGGCCACGCGCGCGGTGGTGCGGCGACGCGGTGCACGGCGGCGGGGGCTAAGATGGTCGGCCGGTTTTTTGATAGGTGGAGGTGGCGCCATGGTGTTGGTGGTGGTGTTAAATCATGGAGGAGGAGGAGATGGAGAGGGTGGCTGCGTCGGGAAGGTGCTCAGCCAGGGAGGAGGTCGGCCATGGCTGGGTTGGTGGTCGGCCGAGGAGGAGTGGGCTGGGAGTGGTGTGTGTGAGTTTGAATGTAAAGAGAGAGAGAGAGAGTGAGAGTTATATAAGTGTATATATATTATAAAGAGAGAGAGAAAGAGTAGTAGAGAGAGAGGAAGATATTTGAATAAGAGGGAGAGAGAGGGAAGTCGGTTTGGGGGGGTGTTCTCTTGCTGGTATAGTGATGGGAGGGTGGTGAGGTGGTGTAAAGTGAGAGAGAGAGAGAGAGAGATATATGTATGTTTATATATACATATATAGGTATATATATATAAAGAGAGATAGAGAGATATATAGAGAGTGAGAGGAGAGAGAAAAGTGGATTGAGAGAGAGGGAAGGGTGTAGGCCGGCTGTGAGGTGGAGGGGGTGAGGTGTGTGTGGGTGTTTTAATGGGAGAGAGAGTTTGTATATATATATACATATGTATATATATATATATATATATATATATATATATATATATATATATTTGTAAAGTGGAGAGAAAAATAGATATTTTCAAAATGGGAAAAATAGGAAAATTATGTAGGGTACTTGGGCAGTCATGAGAGGACAACAGGGAGCTTGGGTTCGGGTTCGGTCGAGCCGGGTCGGGTCGAAATCGAACAGAGTGCAATAATTGAATTTAAAATGGGTATTTATGATCACGGGAAAATAAATAATATGCGGGGACTCCAATAAATGGGACACAAGTTTCATGTGGGTAGTAGGCTCCATGTGGGCCAGGTTCGTACTTTGGGTCGACTAGGTTGGATCAATGTCGGGTCCCGAAATTTAATTGGAAATTAAATCAGAATTCACGGTAGATAATTAATTGGCCTAAATTGAATCGAAAGTTGTACGAAGGAAATGGAGCACAAAATGGAGTGTCTGAGTGGGACACGAAGGTCATGGGTGAAGAACGTCTCGAGTAGATCATTCATGAGAAGTTGGTTCCGAGAAAATGACTGGTCTGGTGCTCCTAAATTAAAAGCCATGGTAACGTGCAAACGATGATCAAAAATAAAAGTGGAAATAATATTCAACGATTAATTGGTCTAAGTTGACCCGAACTTGCGCGATACAAAAAGAGCACAAGAAAACGAATTCAAGTGGGACAGGGTATATCAAAACGAAGATAATCTTGTCTACTTCAAAACTCGTGAAGAGAGTTTACAGAGATTGGTATCCCTGACGCTCCAGAAATCAAAATCATGGAAAGGTACATTAATGATCGAAACAATTAAATAAATAAAATATTTATCGATAATAATTCATTTAGAAAAATTTAAAACTGCCCTGAAATTCAGGGGGCTTACAGGTATCCTATCAGTGATCGTGGTCTTCTCCATTTATTCGAAGATGACGTGACTTGGTTCCTCCTTGCTACTTCCACTTAGTCCTTTTATATATCATGTACTTCTTCCTTTTTTATTTTGGTTGGTAGTAGATGTGTCTCCACCCAACATATTGTATCAGAACAATTCATTATATGATATCTTTTGTTCCCTTATTTTGTGGATGAGATTAGTTAGTTGTGGTTTACTATATTTTACAGCTTATGTATACATACAAGGCCCTTGTACTTCGTATGTATACTGCTGGCATGTCTACGTACTTAGTCCTACGTATTTTGGGACTGGGCATTACACACGGTCACAAAAAAATGGAGTCTTATCGCGTAGTTGCGTCTCTGATTACGTGCCGAAAGGCAAGTACGACTTGATAGGTTAACGTTGTTGTTGTAAGCACGGGATGGTCTAGAGACACAAAATAGGCCAAGACGTTTGTCCTAAAAACTAATCCTAAGACAAGAGTAGAAAGACAATTATAAAGGGACTATGTTGCACAAAGTAAATCAAACGTGTTGGTTTTGTATGGGTGGGCGAGGAGCTCATTCCACCAGTACAATTGAGTACTGACACCCACATAGTTTTCATATGAAGGCACAGGTAGAAGCTCGTGGCGCGGAGCTCGCTTGGATGCGTCGAGGCACGGAGTTCCTTGGCGATTCGAGGCGTGCGGCCGCATGGACTCAAGACTTATACGGGACATAATGTATGGACATCGCCTTCCGAAGCATCCGCTGGCTCAAGACATGTATTGAGAGATGAGAGAGAGCTGAGTGACTTGTAATGTGAGAAGAGTGATCTTGAGTGATTGTAATCTTGGCCTTGCGCCCCATTGTAACCTTTGTTTCAATATCAATAAAGAGCTTTTTTGAATAACTTGTATTTGTTCTGAATTTTTGCTGCATGTTCAATGTCTCTGCTTGGGACTTCTGTGCGGTGACCCCGTCGCAGCCGCTGAAATCGACAGTTATGGAACCCGTCTTGCACAAGCGCAATCTAGACTCGTACGGCATCACACCTTAGCGAGGACGATCGCTCCTACGGGAGTGGGGCATGATAGCTAAGTCCCGTAGTGTGGCATTTTGTTGGTGCACTTTGCACTTAGCACGTCAGCATCGTCGCTAGGCGCATAGTACGCTTAAGTTGTGCTCGTTGTGTGAGCCACTTGTGCGGCCACATTGCGCGGCCCAGTTGCGCTGCCCTGGTGCGCGCCCAGGTTGCACCCAGGTTGCGCCCAGGTTGCACTGGGTTGCGCAGGATGCGCGGGTGCACGGGTGCGCAGGGTGCGCGGGTGCGCAGGGTGCGCAAGTGCGCGGGTGCGCTGGGTTACGCGGGGTGCGCGGGTGCGCGGGCGATGGTTGCGCCAGTTGCGCCTGCTCGCGCTGGTTGCGCCAGTTGCACCAGCTCACGCAGGTTGTGCCAGTTGCATCTACTCGCACAGGTTGCGCCAGTTGCGCCTGCTCGTGCTGGTTGTGCCGCGTGTGCAGTGTGCGCTGTTTGCGCTAATGGCACGCGCACAACCTGTTCAACAGGCACAGCACGCGCAAATTGTGGCTGTCCACGATTCGTAACGTGCGATAACTGATCCTGAAATTTCGAATCTGACATCAAGTCGTTGCGCACTTTGGATCTGGGCAGTTACAGCAGTGGCTATATAATCAGAGCCTCTCTTCTCTCTCCATATACTTCTTAGACTTCAGAAAAAAAGATTTCCAGAGAGAGAAGAGAGAGCTGCTGCGTACCTTGTTCCTCCTCGCGCAACTGGAGTTCTGTCCTTGTCCTTCTAAGCAGTCCGTCTTAGAGCAGATTACCAAAGCGTTCCAGAGTTCGTTCGAACTTGTTGGTTCCTGGAAGCTGACCGGGTGGGCGGATCAAGCTTTGAGCACTGGTGTTCTTGACACCCCAGCAGGCCACCACTTTCCATCTATCGCTTGTCATCTTCGCTGCTGCCTTTAGCATTTTGATTAATACCTTCTGTTTAGAAGTACTAATATCATTTGCTACGTTTACGAAATCTTTTTAGATTTTCGTATTCCAGAATCCTCCTAGGATCTCTGTTGCGCACCTTCCTTGAAGCGTTGCGTTGAAACGTTGTTTTTATAATTGTTTCATTTTCTAAAAATTTTTATCGAAAATTGTGCCCCAGTTCTAACACTAACCATCCTTATGGAGGTAATTCAGAACAAAATTTTGCTTATTCTGCGCCATCGACACAAATGTTACATCCTTAAGTTGGAAGTATGACTACTAATGTTGTAAATAGAAGAAAAAAATGTCACTGATAATTAGGGCACAACGATTTTAGATTCAAAAAATCAAAAATTAATAGCTAAATGTGCACAGTGTAAGAAATATAAAAAAAAATTAATGGAAAAAAATGATAGCACGAACACTTTAACAAGACACTATGAAATTTGTTATCGTAAGGACATACTGCATGCTAGAAAGACACAGATAAGCACCGGTCCTCAAGGATCTTCTATAGGTAGCTTTATTTATTTTGTTGCTCGTAACAAAACTAAGTTAACAAAATATATTATTTGTGATAAACAACCATTTACATTCTGTGAGTGTGATTGGCATTATGATTATGCAAGTACTACTCTTAATCCTTGTTTTACTAAAGTTTCTAAATCTACTAGAGCATAGGCTATCAAAATATTTCAAAAAGAAATAACAGCTTTAAAATGAAGTTTTGTAAATGTTACTAAATTTGCTATAACTTCTGCTATATGGACTACTAAACAAAATTATGTTTATATTTGTATCACGACATATTATATAGATGCAAAGTTGATGTTGCAAAAATGTATATTTGTCGACCTTTTGAATTTTCACATAATGGTTTTGTAATTGTTGGCGCTACCATGCATTCATAATAAAAAATTCCAAATTTTTTATAATGCTAGTAATAACACTTATTGTATTGATATTTTAATTTCATAATTTTTTACTATAGTAGAAGGACGAGTTTTTCATATTATATGTGTTTCTCATATTATTAATTTAGTTGTACAAGAATGTCTTCAATTCTTTCAAACAAATTTAAAAAAATTATATTATGTTTACAAAATTTGAACACTTCTGCAAGTAGACAACAAGTTTTTAAAATTCTATGTGTACAATATGATATAACTTTTAGGAGATTTGTTAAGGATGTACTACATAGATGAATTCTACTTATTTAATGTTAAAATCTTCTATTAGATTTAAATATGTTATTACTCATTATTGTAATGTTAATCCAAATTTTGATTATCAAGTTACTGAAAATGATTGGTTAATTGCTAATTCTATTTATGAAATTTTAGAATTATTTTACAATACTACATGTATTTTATTTAGAGTTTATTATCCAACTTCTCCTCTAGCCTTAACATAAATTACTAACATGTCTCATTTGTTTTTTAAATTTAGAACTGTTCCTCATTTTGATTATGTTGTTTCCAAAATGAATTAAAATTTTGAAAATACTGGGATGAAATACCTCTTCTATATTGTTTGACTTCGATTTTTGATCCGAAGATTAAATTATATGGTGTATATTGTTAGACGATTTTAATAACAATATGAATGGTGATGTAAACAACATTTCAAGTTATAGATTCTTTAATTACTTTGTATGAAGAAAGAGTTGTATCGGACCAACCCGGTACAACACTTCAAGTTGGTAGTAGTAGCTTTTGTTCTATGCCTAACTTATCACATGCTAAGAATGTACTGCAAAGAAAAAACAAAAACAATCTTCTCTACAAACTAAGGAATTGTCGTTATATTTCTTATGAAGAAGATGAAGATGAATCTTTATCTTATTTTTATATTTTAGAATGGTGGAAAAGACACGACAAAACATATCCTATACTTTCTTCTGTAGTACATGATATACTAATAGTCCATGTGTCCACGGTAGCATCAGAACCTTATTTTAGTGCAAGTTCAATGATATGCTAAGTAAGAAGAGGAGCAGGATGCTGGAAGATATTTTGGAGGCTTGCGTCTGCGTTCAAGATTGAATTCGTGCGAAAAAACGCACTCAAAACTCAAGGGATGAAAGTGCCGACATCAGCGAGCTAGACTTTCAGTCTCTTACATTTGGAGGACACTACTGAAGGAGGAGCTGTGCAATAAATTTGGACGAAAGACAGAAGTCGGATGACGGAAAAGAAAAGAAAAAATACTTGTACAATTTTTTACAAACGTTGTGGAAGTAAAATATCAATTTGAAACTTGTACATTTTATTAAAAATTTATGAAAATAAATTACTTGTACATTAAATTATATTGACATTAATAAAAATTTGTCAACTTTTTTATTCTCTTTTTTTTTGGTTAATGTTGTAGCATATTTAAATTATAATAACATGAAGTTTTTTTTTTTCCAATTTTTCTCTCATTGTCTTTCAATTTGTTTTTATTTTTTTTGGAAAATCCGGGTCGGCTCGGACCCAACCCTGAACCGATCCGGCCCATGCTCAGTTCACCCCGGCCCGCGCCATACCAGGTCATGGTTCCGGGCTCGGTTTGATTTTTTTCTCCCAGGGTCGGGTTGTCCCGACCCGCTTCTTCTTTTGGGTTGGGCCCGACCCGCCCAAAACCCGGTGAAACCCGGTTGACCAGGTCGCGGGCGTGTCTGGACCGGCCATCTAACACCTTGAGTCACATATTAACCTTATACGTAACAAATAGCAATAACATATAAAAAGTTACATGTAGATGTCATATATTACTTCTATTTTGTGAAAAATATGAGTACTTTGCAACATCAGATGACTTTATGTAATATATATGCTTCAAAATATATAACAAATAACATTAACTTGTTAGGGATTACTATGTAACAAATTATACAATCCTTATAATGGTTTTTACTTGTTCATTTGTAACTCCCTTAAAATTACTTTGTCACAAGTTCTTTATATATACAAATAATATCATGAATACTTCAAAAATTAAAATAATATTTTAATTAGTTAAAATACAAACAATTTTTTATTAATTTTTTTAGGTGTCATTTTTTTTGGACCGATGAACAATGCCGTGGATAGATTCAAACCGTGCTCATCCCTACGGGGATCCCCCTGTACCCAACTGGCTACACCCCACGATTATTTATTTTTTCTTAATATTTTTTTCCACATGTTGATTGTGACAGCTTTTGAAAATAAAGGGAGATTAATTTCAAAAGTTAATTTTGTTTCTTAAGAAACGACAACAACAACAACATAACAACATAGGCTTTTAGATAGCTTTTAAAAGTGGTTGAAAATAGACATATTGCTTCCAAACTAGGCTTAATAGACATATTGTATCCAATAATGCTAATATTTTGTAATATCCTTTAATATGGATGCCCCCTATCACCGTATGTCTTTATTTTGTGTGTCGATGTCCTCTCCCGACTTTTCCATCGAGCTGAACGGAATAACCTTTTCAATGGTATCCGTATCAACAGGTATTCTCCATCCATCTCACATCTTTTGTTTGCTGATGACATATTTAATTTTGGTCAGGCCAATCCGAATGCACTTCTGTTTACGAAAGAGTTGCTTCGTAAGTTCTCCGATTGGTCGAGACAACAAATAAACTATAAGAAATCGAGTATCCTCTTCAGCAAAAATGTTACTCAGCAAGAACGGTTTGATATGGCTCAACTCCTTCATCTCTCGGACATGAATGCCAGAGACAAATATCTCGGCCATGAATTACTACAACCCAAAGGAAGATCCTCTTCCTATGCCTCTATGATTGATAAATGCGAAACTCGATTGAAAGGTTGGAAGGCCAGGCTTCTTTCGCATGCCGGTCGCTCTACGCTCATCAAATCCACTCTCGGATCTATGCCAATCTATTACATGTCTACACATAAAATCTCACGCTCAGTTGCCGACACCCTTACTAGGCAGCAGAGTGCTTTTTGGTGGGGACATGATCGTATGGAGCGCAAAATGCATTTTTTAGCTTGGGACAAAATTGCTCAACCAAGAATGGTTGGAGGATTGGGTTTTAGAAAGATGGAATGGGTTAATGACGCGTTGGTCGGGAAGCTTCTCTGGAGGTTCCTAAACAAACCTCATCAACTGTGGGCTCGCTTATTGCGGGGCGTCTACCTCCAGAATACATCCTTATGGTCCGCTAAGCGGTCGAGGAGAGACTCCCCAACCTGGACGAGTATACTCCACGCGAGGAAATTCATGGCAGACAAGATTCTCTGGAAAATTAACAGGGGATGGATTGACATTCTTAATAACCCGTGGATTCCTAGTCTCCCTGGTTTCAGAATTACTTCTAATATCAGTCTCCCGACTGGTATTAAACAGGTTCATGACCTATTTGAACCTAATGCTCGAACATGGAAGAAACCGCTCATTGAATCTGTTTTTTCTCCTCTTGAGGCGAAAGCTATTCTGGAAATTAACCTGCGGGGAGAGGACGGGGATGACTCTCTCATCTGGACCGAAGCCAGGAATGGTATGTTCTCCTCGAAATTATTATATGAATCGATCCGCCGACATAGGCCTAGCAGTTCTACCATTGCATTGGACCATGGTGTGTGGAAACAACTGTGGAGCTTGAGAAATTTATCACCAAGAGTTCAGTTATTTATCTGGAGAGTGATGAGAAATGCATTGCCATTACTATCTTCTATCAACAGACGTATTCCTACCATAAATCATTATGTCCGTTCTGTTTATCTAATAGGGAAGATACAAATCACTTATTTTTGCATTGCCATGTTGCAAAGACTTCATGGTTTGGAAGTTTACTGGGCTTGCGGATCGATGATCAAATGGATATTATTACTCTGCTCTGCAAATGGTTGCAAGAACCCTCTGCTCATGAAGCTCTCACGCTAGGAGCATACCTACTGTGGAGTATTTGAAAAATGAGATGTTCCTGTTTATTCAATAAAACAGCTCCCAACGTCCAGCAAATCATCAATCAAGCATCTCTCTTGCATTCGAGCTATACTAATAAGAATGCTAATATCCTGGATGGAATACATGCCTTGAGGAAAGAATTCATTTCCAACACTACATGGCAGGCTCCGAGGACAGGTGAGATCAAAATAAATGTGGATGGGGCTACCTCTTCTACGACAATTGCGGTGGCAGCAGTTGTTCGAGATGCACAGGAAAGTTTTGTTGTGACAGACAAGACATGGACGACGACTCATTTCTTTGGAGCAGATTGTAGTTTATGGGCTGAACTACAGGCCATTCATCATGGAGTTCTATTGGCGCGAGGGGTCAGCGCAGATGCGATTCCATCGAAAGCGACTCTTTGACGGCGGTTAGGATTATGAATGGCGAGACGGACCTCCTGCCTTGGCGTATGAAAGATCTGCTCATCTCCATCCGTGAGCAGATTACTCCCCTTCCAAAGCAACCCACCTTCATTTTCGCTAGAAGAGAATGTAACAAAGTAGCTCACTCTTTAGCTACTTTTGCTGTCAAAAATCTTGACAACTCCATTTTTTCAAATCCTCCGGATTTCATTGTTCCAATCTTGGAAAATGATTGTAGTAATGCAGTTCATACTACTCTGAATTAGCAATAAAATATGCGTATTCTCTTCAAAAAAAAAAATAGAAATAATACATGAGATAATGACAAGTTTTAGTAACCAATATCTCGTGCAAATATATTAATAATTTACATATTCTTTTAATGTTAACTCTTTTATTTTTTAATGTTACAAAGTATTGGGGATTGGGGGATATTAGAGCATCTCCAATGCAAAAGTCTCAATTTCACTACTTAACCGTCTCAAATAAACAATACATTGTGGGTTATATCATATGTTGCAAAAAAAATTACAATATTGTATAGTTAAAAAATATTTTTTTACATTAAAATATATTTTTAGAAATATGTATCTTATGCGGTCAATTTTTAAAACTATCGTTTAAACAGTGTTGTTGTTGTTAGTATCGAGGGACCTTGATCAATCATGTGACAACATATCAGTGTTTTAAAAATCATAAGCTAATTAGCATTTAGATACTGAATTTTATATCAGTTTAGGTTCTGGAGTTTTTTTTAGTTTTTTTTCCCATTATTTATATCTTCCCTAACCTATATATGTAAATTTCACTGTCAAACATGAAGGGAGGGTTTAATCGGAAAAAAGAAACAAAAAAATAATCCAGGATTTAAACTCTCAAATTGGATGTTAGGATTAATACTAATCTACTATTTTTCCAAAAAGTCGGTCAACCCAATCAACCTATCCGGTCAGACCACCGAACCATCTGACTGTGTTGAATTTTGAACCTACTTGACCATAACTTTTAACTTGTTTTGGAATGTACATGCAATCAAAGTTAATATATTTGTTTCTTGACTAATTCTACTATGATAAATAAAAAATGCTCTGTGGATGCACTTTTTTTGGCACATTTTATAGCCACATTAATGTGACAATGTATTATTGGATGTCAGTTATTATCTTTTTTTTATGACTTTTTTGACATAGAATAATGTACTGTCACATTAGTGTAGCTATGAAGTGTGTCAAGAAAAGTGTGTCCTCATAGCATTACTTATGATAAATATGCATAACCTTTAAATCTTTACCATTATAATATGACTTGAAAACGACTCAAAAAAATACATCTATGTCGTATGTATATTCTTCATTAAATAATAATAAAATATTCAAAAAAAAAAAACTATCGTGTAAGTATGTATCTTTTCACACGTAGCTAAGAAAACAAAATTTCTAAAATCATTCTAACTACATGAAAATATAACAAATCCTAAAATATCATTAATATTCAAAAAATTTAACTAAATACATAATATTATACAATTAAACACATATTCACAAAAAAAAGACTTTTATGCCATGTTATAGTAATCATTCTAACTACATGAAAATATAACAAATCCTAAAATATCATTAATATTCAAAAATTTTAACTAAATACATAATATTATACAATTAAACACATATTCACAAAAAAAAGACTTTTATGCCATGTTATAGTAATCAATCCTCTTCTTTGCGACTCGAAAGATGCCTCCTTTCACCTTAACTTTTATGTAGCGTCATGGTAAATTCTTATGAAAGAGAACAAGTTTTGGTCTCATCAGACTATGTTCTAGAATGATGTCAATCAGGCCACACACAACTTATTTGCTGATGACTTTCATAAACTTCACGGAAGCCAGCACCTCAACTAACAAAATCGTAATATATTCAAATTATATTTAAAACATTTTATCTAATTTTTAAATAATATTAAAAATTTCTTTTTGTATATGTAACCTCCATAAACGCGACTAGTACTATATAATTAATATACTTATATATGTAATTTATTTGTATTTAAGATTATAAGTATATATAATTGGTTCAGAGATAAGTCAGCGGAAAAGTCAATGACTGGTTGTCACGCGGACCAAATAGCATTTTCGAGATGATAGAGAAATTTTTATGCAAAGCATAAAATTGTTTCAAATTGGTAATGAAAGCATAATGTTTTTCAGTACGCCCTATGTACCACTCCACCCACAGACGACAGTTACTGCCAGCAGCGGGCGTACTGAGTCCTCCGCGAATGATTACAACTCCGAAGAGGTGGTGTCCCCGCCACAGTGGGGCCCACACCAAAGACGCGCCTTCCAAGAAATCAAAAAGTGCGGCCCACATTGCTAACCGTCGACGTGGCCGTGTCAGGCGTGGGGACCACGCTAATCTGGACCTTTAGTTGTCGAATCCCTTGTTAGCAATGTCCGAGCTCTCTAGCCTAGTGGTATTAGAGCGGACACCCGGAGGGGCCGGCAAGGTTCGAGCCCTCCAATTGTGTGTGTGAGTGTGATTTCAAAAAAAAAAAAAATCCCTTGTTAGCAATCACCTGAATAAAACGCGTATTATATACGAATTTTTTTCGTATCTTACATAAATGTATAATACTTATGTACTTTTAAAAATTTCTGATTTGTACGCAAATTTTAAGCCTGTGGCGTTTTAAACACGTACCGTACGAATTTTTAAAAATTTAGCCAAAAAAATGTGACCAAGAAACCCAACAGTCTTGACTTTCTTGACTCTTGATGCTATTAGATATTAAGACCGGCACAATTCTAAAAAATTATCAAAAGAAAAGAAGAAAAAGTCTCACAGTAACAAAAAAAAGAAACCCAAGAGTCTTTGCACATGTTGCTTGCAACAATCAAAGAAAAAAAATTCGGTTTTCCATCATCCAACCTTTTCTTATTCTCATACTGAACCCTTATTTATGAAGGAGTAGAGGTGGATGGGCCATATATATATGCCGAATTATTAGTGCAAATTGGTTCATATAAAATGTACTAAACACGAATTAAATCTAATATGAATGTTTTTCGTTAGACGAATTTTTGACCGTATTTTACTTATACTGTGCTGATTTATATTTGTACTTTTGTCGTTTCGAATTATTTCCGTTTGTCCAATTGCTAACAAGGATCGAATCGACATAAAGAACTGCTCCTCCACGCCAGCAATGGTCCAGCCACTTCCATAATTTTTTCTATACGCGCGTTTCCTTTTTATTTCATTAATTTATTTTCCTATAAATTATGCTCTCTTTTTTAACAATCCGTAATTCCGTATTCACTCTCCTCGACGTGCTAGTATGCTACATAAACACCATTTGATATATATATGTGCCACATACATTTTTAAGAGGCAACATCAAAAATATTCAATTTTTTCACTATCATAAACTCTCTTTTTGAAATTGTTATAGACATTATTCATTTAAGTATAAAAATTCAATTTCAGGCACGTCTACCAAGATTCTGATATTTTATTATGACTGTTAGAATTTTAATAATACTAAGACATTTTTTTTATTATAGGACTGTCACAATTCTGACCATTTTTGTCAAAATTTTGAGACTCCTGACCATTATTAGAACTATCAGAATCCAAGGACGTACCTAGGTAGAGGGCTGGGGTGGGCTCCGGCCAACCCCCCAAAAAAATTATTTTTTCTTCATGCATAATTTTTTTATGTGAGTCAGTCTATACCTAGCCCACCCTAACACACTTCAGTCCACTCCAACTCAAGTTTATGGTTCCGCCCTTGTCATAATCATGTCACTCATGTATCGTCCCAACGAAAATGCATCCAAAATTGAAGTTCGAAACTCTAATATTGGATTCTAAACTTTGAAAAATACTCATTAGTAAATCATTAACCAAAAATCTAATAAGTAATATTTAAAAACAATAAAATAAACATAAAAACTAAAAAAAAAAAAAACTAAACTAAACTTGGAAGCGGAACAAATTACACTACACCAAAAGTGAAATTTTCTAACATCTAGATTTTTTAATTACTAACTTTTTTTACCGTTAGTAATTATCAACGGTAAAAGAAGACCGTTGGCAACCCAAAAAATCGTTAGTATAAATAAAAAAAACTAAAATTTAATATAAATAGTACTTCTTATTTATTTTGTAATACATTAAAACCGTTAGCAAATTTAATAAAAAATTAACATGTGTCTTTCACGTGACAAAAATGCGTTGGAAATGTGTTCTGGAGGGAAACACTTTTCATGTCCCTCTTTCTTCATCAAACTTTCCCGATGAAAAACCCTCCTCTCTCCAACAAACAGGTGAAGCACCAGCTATCCGAGGAGATCTCTCTCCTCCGACGGGTGAAGACTCACTCTACTCTGAGGACCTTTCTCTCCTCCGACGGGTGAAGACTCACTCTACTCTGAGGACCTTTCTCTCCTCCGACGGGTAAATCTCTCTCCTCCGAGGAGCTCTCCACCTTCTCATGTTCCTCCTCTCCTCGCATCAGCAGGTTTTAGGGAAAATCCAATTTTAGGGCAAATATTAGGGGATAAGTTTAGGGAAGAAATTATAGGACATAAATTTTAGGGAAAAAAATCCTTATGGTGCATAAATCCTTATGGAGCCCAGTTTAGCATATGGCAACCGTATCGACGCCAGCCTCTCCATCTCTCCCTCCTTCCTCTTCTTCCACCCGTCATTGTACCACCATCTGTGCAGCGCGTCAGCCAATAAGACTGCAGTGCCTATGATTTGATGACATTATTTGTTCGTATTTTCCAACTTAGCGTCATGAAGTGGCTCGGAATCATGTTGTTTATGTTTAGGCATCTCCTGCCCAGCCAGCTCTAAAGCAACGGGCAAGAGCAGCCTCATGTTGGTAGATTTGTCTTGGAGATTTGCCACATGAAGATAGCAATTTTAGTTGTTCGGCAAGGCTAATTTATTTGGTTGCAAATTTATCTTTATTTGCGTATGAAGGTGTTTTGAGATGATTTAATCTAGTCAAACATATGTTCTTTTACTAGGATTAAAGCATATTGGTCCGATAGGATTACTGAACTAGCTTAGTATTAGTTCTTGTGATTGCTATGCTCAAATGTACAAATTTCTACTTTTGATGAGTCAGATTATATTGTTCCAAGTAACATTTTGCAACTCTTTCAGGGTATATAATATATATGTTTTTGAATTATGAGAGTATGGCTAATTATGTTATCAATCTATAATGATGACTGAAGTACTTACTGGATGATGGCTGCACATATTATCTTATAATTATTATAGTTAACAGTGCTCCTTTCAGTATAATGTGTTTTCACTGGATAATTTGTTATTAAAACATATATATTTTTAATTATATAGCATTATAAATCAATTTAAGGTTGTGATAGTAAGAGGGAAATCCTTCAATGGGTCAGGATAGTAGAATTGCCGTCCTTCCTCACTCATGTAAATCCTTTAAAGAGTTTTATGTACAAAAATAACAAAAGCCTTTATCCCAAATTTTTGGGATCAGCCGTTTGAATCATTTTCTTTGGTTCATATCTATTAAGGACCACTTAATGTGTTTATGTTTTCTTCAAAGTTCCCAATGTTTTATCTATTTTACAAATGATTGAACCATTTCTTTCTTATATAGTAATTGTAATCCTGGTACCCTGCTTGCAGAGTGTTTATTTTCAATATAGGGAAGACATCTAGTCCTGCATGAAGACCAATTTCTCTGGATAGGCCAAGGACATGAAATGAAAGATGCAGTTTCAGACCATGTCCTTTGTTCAGGGAGCGATATCCCTGATCTCAGTCACGTTTCAGATTATTCCTTTAAAAGTGTTTGTAAGTTTTGTTAAGCAAAGAATTTTCACATGGATTTTTTCTTCATTGATGGCCTCTAATCAATCTAGAGGTATTATTGTTGTGGGCAAAAACTACTCAGAAATAATGTTTAGTTCAAATCTTAAAGGGCGCATCCTTGTCGAGCATTAATTTTTTTGTATTCACTTGCACAAACTCGATGAACTTATGTTTTGAGGGAAAATATATAAGCAGTTTTTTTCAGTCCTTAATCGTCTCTCATGGCGAGCTTCTGTTTTCAGGGAAGCAGCTGATGCTCCAGGTTGTGGAGTTGGTTCCCAGGCATCCAAGAAGGACTAAAAAGCGAGAACCTGTGAATGCCTCAACAACTTCAGGACCTTCAAGATATGGCAAGGGTGGGAAAAAGAAGACCCTGGCCAGAGCTACGACAACACAGACCCTGGCCTTACCGAGTAACCCATCACTTGCAGCCATTGACGCTACCAAGGTTCATCCTTCGTATTTATCTTTAGTTTTTTCTTCCATCTTTTCTTACAATTTTTTCTTCGTATTTATTTCTCGTTGTTGAGGCTCGACATACCCGACGCAGGAGGGCATGCTGTGAGTCATTCTTCTTTTGTTTGTTTGATTCTTTTTTGGTATATGGATTTGGGGATTCGTCGGAGAGCCTATTGTTTGGGATTTAGGTTTTAGCATCTAGCATCTGCTTCTAGTTTGTTGTTGGTGTGAATATAGACTTCATTATTCGGACATCTTACCAAAGTTGTAAAACTTTGGTGGGGGCTGGGAGTTCTATAACGTTTTTAGTACTCCAAATAATATTGGCATTAATTTCAAAGGTATGTTGGTTTTAGTAATCTTCAATTTTGTACGAGAAAGTATTTTGAAACTCAATCTTTCCAGTATCTCAGTGGACTTGTGAAGTTAATTTTAGTTTAGTGTTTTGATCCAGCATTGAAGCATCACTATATTACTCAATTACTTATTGGCTAATGCATGTCTTCTCGTCTTGAGAAATTATTGGGTGTCCCGGCCTCAATTCACCCTTTTCATGCCAACCGTTAGATTGCCATGGGAATTTGTGCATGCACACATCTCCATACAATCTAACGGTTAGGGAGGAAGGGTGCACTGAGGCCGGCACACCCAATAATTTTTCGTCTTTCAGGTAC
The DNA here is from genome assembly GCA_029216955.1 of Iris pallida. Classification (NCBI taxonomy): domain Eukaryota; kingdom Viridiplantae; phylum Streptophyta; class Magnoliopsida; order Asparagales; family Iridaceae; genus Iris; species Iris pallida. The sequence continues at coordinate 25,122,682 of JANAVB010042420.1, read as the reverse complement.
TAACTAAATAAACGTTGTAATGAATTCCTAAGTATCTAAGTATTTTTTTTCTAGACAATATCACTACCTGATCAATATGCATATTGATGTTGCAATGTATAAATAGATTCTTTTGGATAGAACAATATAATTTTCAATAAAAGACCTAAAGCACAGAAGATGAGTGATTTTACTCAAAAATATACTACCAACTCTCATCTTTCTTGGTCAATGGATATAATATCATATTTATTTAAGTTTATTTCTTGGCATCCATCGTGTCTTAGCTTCTTGACATGCCATGTGCAAATTTTTTTAAACTTAGGAACAAAATTGAAGAGGATCTTGATTTTACTCTTGAGACTATTACGGAGAAATTTGATGAGAAGATGGGCACCACATGCTTTTGGATTATGCCAGAATTTGGTATTGTGACTAATTCATTAGAGTAACCAACTTAATTATTAGTTCAATCGCCTCCAAGCTCTGACCTTCATTATCATATTTCTCTTTAAGGCTGCTGCATTTTCGAGGTGCTTGAATACATCCGAAGCTGTGATGATGATGCTGATGATCCAGGTGCTTTGCTGTTGTTGGTTGTTTGCGTGCCATAAGTACAATTCTGGAATCGGTGAGCAGTCTTCCTCATCTTTTTGTCCAAATTTATCCTACTATTGTACCAATCATGTAGAGGATGTTGACAACAGATGGACAAGGTTTTCATTCTTGAGAATTCATGACTTTGATTTGATTATTGCATAACATAAATGTTTTTTGGGGTATGTTGTATCTATTTTATCTTCATTTGTTCCATTTTTGTTTTACTATAGTGAAGACTTTTTAAAGCGGGTGAAAATTATTAATCATAGTCCCTACATTTTTGTTGACTGAACTGCTATTAAAGATGGAGATTATAACAGAAAGCTTCTTAAGCTTGATGATGATACTGCTGATTATATTCGCAAGGGCTTGTTTGTAAGTCCAAGATCATATGTTTTTCTTGTTTAATTTACTTCATCTTGAATACTCTAACAACAACATTTTTTGGACATTATTGTTATTACCTTCAGCCTTGATGGGGTGATTTGGATGTCAATCAACATGTAAACAATGTCAAATATATTGGCATGATCCTTGAGGTACTTCAATTCTACAAAAATGATCCTTCTTACAGAATCTTGGTTATTCTAATATAAAGTCAATTTTCCTCTAATATCAGCTCATGTAGAATTTTATTTAATCTGAATAGTTGAGCTTATCAGTTTCACTAACAAGCTCAGATAAATTGTAGAATCTTAGTTCTTCTAATATAATGCATTTTTCCTCTAATTTTAGCTCGTATAGAAATTTATGTGTCCATCTTTCTTTATTTTTCTTTTATCCAGATTAATAGAGACTTCTTTATTCTTACAGAGCTACTAGTTCAGATGTCTCAAATTGGACGAAATTTGAACTTCAGTTAGAATCTACAAGAACAAACAGGAATTCAAGGCTTCAATTGACAGCCAACAAAAAGAAGCTTGATGCAACATGAAACTGACATGTTAAGATGATAAGTTGTATATGCATCTATGTTTCTGTAAAGTAACTGTTGTTAAGATGATAAGTTGGAGTACCCTTTGTTTCACTTAACAAAACGCCTAAAATTGATTTTTGAAATAAAACGAGAAAAGGTACAAGAAGTACAAATTATTCTGGGAAGTATTGCTATGGAAGTCTGATTTGAAGGCGATCACTTTGTTCCTTGGACCATACGATGATGATGAAGATCACTGCTAGAAGATGAACAACCGGAAGAACTATGTCACCAGAAAGGTATCGACGCACTTGGGCACTGATGGCGAGGTCGAATGCTTTCCTGCTTTGCTTCACTCTGTTCTGAAAGAAAAGTTGAAGAAGAATGCTCTCAAAAAATCAAAGTGTCCAGGCTCTGATCTCTGTATTCTCTCATGTCTCTCTGATGATCTGATCTGATGATCTGAAAAATAAGTCTATTTATAGACTTGACCCATTGTGCGTAAAAAGCAACAAAATTGGATTTTTACGCTGGTAACTGTCACCTACGATGGGAGTCACCATCTACATATGTTGACACGTGTCCCATTATTTCAACAAAAAATAGGGAGCACGTACACATGTTCCTCAATAAATGTGGCACGAAAGCCACGTGGATAAACCACGTTCCAAAGTGGTCAGGAAGGATTGGGCGTAAAAACAACCCAAAATAGAGTCCAAGCGTAAAGTGGCAAACTGGCGTAAAAATAACCCACATAAAACTTCTCAACGTAAAGTGGCTAAAATAGCCTTGAGCGTAAAACTTAGCCCAAATAGACTTTACACTCACAATAGCCTTGAGCGTAAAAGCTCACATAACTATTGTGCGTAAAAAAGAAGTGATTTTATTGGACATAAAATAGTCTTCTCTGCACACCATACGACAAGTATCGAGTTTGGTGAAAAATCCGATCTTCTCGACTTCTGTGTTGCATGCTGTCAGCATAATCATTCTATCAAATCAAATCTTCTGCATTAAATGCGGCCTGACAGTCTGTCCCAGGCGTAAAGTTCAACGACTAGCCCTGGCGTAAAATAGCTAGCGTAAAATTCCCAATCTCTTTGACTCAGTCCACAGAGCACTTTTTACGCTCCTACAAAACTCCCTTCAAAGTTTTCAAATATTTTCAAAATTTGAAACACTTTGAACAGAAGCGTAAAATTCGGAATTTGACCAGTTAGCGTAAAATTTGGGTCATGCAACGGTCATCTGCGTAAAATTTGGGATATCCAACAGTCGGCGTAAAATCTGGAATTCGAACCGATTCAAAAATTCCTTATAAATAGGGTTCTTCGGGGAGAGAAAATTTTACTTTGTTTCTTTGTACTCCCAAGCTTTCTCGAATCTCCTGTCTCGAATCCTCTTTTGTATTCAATTCGATGGCCCTAAAGAAATCCGCCGCCGGCAGCAGCAAAGGAAAGAAGCCCGCCGTCGATTCCTCGTCGGTCGACCGTGCGCAAACTCCTGTCCGATCATCAGCAGCGTCTCAGAAAAGCAACCCCGCTGTGGCTCCTCCAATGAGGGGTAAAGCATTGCTCCTTTGGCTGTAAAACTCGTCGGAGAAGAAGAAAACCCAAATCTTTGATTTCACGCCCACGTTATACGTGTCAGCGTAGAAATTAAGATAATCAAAATACGCTCAAGTTATACGTGTCAGCGTAAAATTAAGAAATACGCCCACGTTTATGCGTGCCAGCGTAAAATTTGAAATACGCCCACATCTAATGTGCCAGCGTAAAATTTGAAGTACGCCCACATTTAATATGCCAGCGTAAAATCTCACAAAATGAAAGACTTTGTGAAAAATAAAGACTTTTTTATATTTTTAAGACCAATTTATCTGCGTAAAAGATACCAAATTAGATTTTCACTAACTTGATTTTTCTTTTCTTTTTTTTTCTTTTGGCAGTGGACTTGCAAATTCACCCTCTCGCAAAAGTTTTTGGCTCATCAGTTAGCATGGTGGGCTCAAATTATCTGGAAAATCTGTCTCATGTAACATTTCCTCAATCGAACCCAGATTATCCCATAGAGAGGGCACAGCTGATAGCTGCTCAAGGGGATAGGATGCTGCTATCCATGATAAATGGAGAATTATTGACTTCACTAAATGAACAACAATTTACAAAACCAGCCTTTTTATTTGGGGATGCAATTGATTGTAAGTCACAGACACACCCCAAGAAGGAGTCTTGGGTGTTCAAATCTGGAGATAAAGCCATGTATCTCCCTGATATGGACAGAGATTACCCTTTGTCAGCATTCTTCCATGCCACCCATCCTCGACAAATGCTGTGGAATCTGACTCCCAGCAGTCACGGAAGACCGGGTAGAATTGTATTCAAGAGGGATCATACCAATGATATGGGGTATTTCGCTAGCGTTCCCAATGGTGGTGTCACTTCTTTCTCTGGCCTCATGCCGAGATTTACCCCTAGTGAAGATTCGGGTTTAATACAACCAGTGCAGACCCAGATGTTTGTCAACAAGTTCATTAGGAATGGGGTATTATATCCCCAAACAAACCCCAGACTACCGGGATGGTTGACTCCTTTCAACCAGAACTGGATCCAGATTAGCATTTGGATGATGAAGAACTTCGAGACAGAACTGAAAGATATCGGCATGTATGAAGCGGTAGCTTCCACTAGTCAGGGTATACCCTCGAACGGTAACCTGTTCATGGCCTTGATGGAGATATACATAAGTTCGACTGGAACTTTTGCAACCCCGAAAGGCAAAATGGGTCTTGCACTCCATGAGATGCAATTCATCTCAAAATTACCCATGAGAGAAGCTCCGTATGAAGAATACGTTCCCTCCAACCGGGAACTTGCTGAAATTAGAGAGACAAACCCTCAGTTGATTGAGGTATATGAAGAATTAATGTGCCACTACATGATTTGTACTACAATACAGGAAAGTACATCTCATCTAGCATACATTAATAAGTGGACAACGTATCTCTTCTTCCATAAGGATAAAATATCAAAGGATGACAAAGAATGATTCCAAGAAAATAAAGCTCCAGCTATCAATACAGATTCAACCATTCCTGCTAACAAAATTTGGGACATGATGACTGTCTATAAATTCTCGAATAAATATATGTCCACCAAGATTGGAGAGTTCCCTGCTGGAACTGAAGCCTTGAGCTTCCTTAGATACGGCAGCCAAAAGATCTCTAGGAAAGCCTTGCTAGCAGGCTTCCTTTCTTTATGGTTGAGAAGATGGGTCGTACCGGAAACTGATACGGTTGATAGAATCTACCGTAGCGTACTATGGCCCGCAGTACGCTTAGTTTTTAAAGTCAGAATTAACCTTCTATCGGCGATGGTGTGCCGAGTAAATACAGGTTTGAGGACTTTCGGTGAGGAGTTAATCAACAATGCTCCACATCGGAATGCATTCCCCAGGGTAGAAATGCCCTATACTTATTTGATGGGCTGGTTATTGCACCACAACTGCAATCTGTTGCCACCAGGCCCAGGCGATGAGGCGGAGGTCTTCCTCCAAAAATTCAGCAAGGCTACATGGACTGCCACGACGGTAGCAGATACCCGGGCAGTTTTGAACTATTCTTATGGTTGGAACTTCTTCTATACTCGGCCACAAGTTCCAGCCGACTGTTTTGGCGTCCAGTTTGAAGATGAAATCGAAGGAAGAGCTATATTGCCACCAGCAGTCTTCCAATGGCTACAGTGCATCAGGCCCTCTCACTTGATGTACAGAAATGAAGATAATTGCACGTTCGAACCATATCTACCCAGTAGGTTTGCTCGTCAATTTGGGTATGACCAACTTCATGTTGGTAATCCCTGTACCAGTTTTCGTCACTACGGGAAACTGCTTGATGGTGCCAGGGGTTGGAGATATTTCGGTACTGCCCGTACGGGAGCCAAATTCAGAGTCTCAACCGCCACCAGCACTACAGAGCTACGTATTCTTCACTCGTACGCTCACTTTTACTCTTCTATCCGCTCCTTTGCCTACGGCTATAATATGAGAGGTAGCCTGAGATGGCCTAAGGAAGGCAATGTTGAAGAGCCAGTCAGGGTACCAACAGATATCCCTGACGATGCTGCTGTTCCAGATCCATATCTGGAAGTTATTGCTACAGGAATTGGAGAAGAGGCTGCAGAACCTATTATTATTGGGAAATCCTGCAAGCAGAAGCAGAGTACAGCTACTACTCTTCCAGTAAAGACTCCTGAAAAGAAGAAAAAGGTCACTGTCAAAATGCCTTCCAAACCAAGAGTTGCCACTTCAGAGGATGACATTTCTGTCGAAGAGCCGCCACATGTCGCATCCTCTTCAACTCATTTTGAAGAAGGATCCTCAGCCTCCCAAGCAGCCACATCAACTGAAGCTGTAGGGATTTTATCGCCAGGATGCCTTAGTACTCCACTTTATAGCCACAAAAGGCACAAATAGTTGAAGGCGTCGCTTCACAATCTATCCTACTAGATGAACCAGCTCTCGATTTTGATGATGAAGATTGGGATGGGGATTATGACACATATTTGGCACGTCCTACTCCAGGTATATATACAAAATCTATACAAGATTATACATTATGATTTTGTATTTTAATTTGTTTTGTTCATTTTGCAGATGTTATTATTGCACCAAAATCTATGGCTCCTCTTTCTTCTCAGGAAAATATTTATGAGGAAAACCCTGAGTCTGAGGAAAAGAGTTCTTCTTCAGATGGAGTAAAAAAAATTCAACCAGACGAGGAACTACGATAAGAGCTTGAAACAGAGGTTCAACCAGGATTATCTTCTCATATTGACAACAGAGAAGAAGAACAAACTGCAAAAAAAATCAACTGCTGACCAAGAAACAGCTGATGAAGAAGGAACTGATCTCAATGAAGAGATTGAAGTGTTTCAAGAGTCTGAACAGCCAGAAGTCCAAGAAGGTGATGAAGGCGTAGTCAAGTCATCCACTGAAACTGGAAATGTCATGATAGCGTCATCTGCTATTATTACTAATCCAACAGAGGTTCATGAGGAGACAATGCCTGAATCTGAGTCAGCTGCTTCAACTGTTATTCCATCCACCACAACTACCGCCACCAGAACTCCAGAAACGGTTGGTATGACAAGTGCTGAAGATGTGATCCCTGAAGCTCCTAGGGATCAGTTGGCTATGGTAGCAATGACAACATCGTCTATATCTCAATCCACTACCGAAGCAACCTCCTCTACTAGTACTAAAGATATAATCCCTGAAGCTCCTAGGGATCAATTGACTATGGTAGCGACGAAAACATCATCTTTATCTCATTCTACTACCGGAGCAACCATATCTGCCCCTAGTATTCGGAAAAGAGATTTGGTAGAGATTGCTGCAACTCCGAGCTCCAATGCAGAAATGAATCTCTTAGTTGAGATTCATACTGAAGCTTTTTACAAGACACTGGCAGCTCTGATTGACATGGTCTTGAATAGGGGCCTGAGTTATGAAAGCTTGAAAGGCGCAATTGTTTCTACTATCAGGAACGTCGCCATGTTTAATGATGTTGAGAGAGCAACTGTACTGGAAAAGGTGGTAGAAGAACTTGAGCAACCTATCAAAGAATATCTGCGGTTGACAAGTAAAACTACTGAAAGTCTCATTCAAGCTGAGTATGACGCTTTATCAGCTGAATACACTGCTCGAGAGACTACTTTCAACGACTCTCTCAGAGAACATAGCAGCAAAGTCGCCAAAGAGAAAGATTTCTTGACTGACGCAAAGCCTCAGTTGGAGCATTATAGAGAAGCCTATGACACTTCAAATACGAAACACTTCAAATACGAAAATTCAAGAACAAAATGATAAAATTCGTGAAGTGGAGGCTGAATTAGCTCATCTGAAATCTGAGAAGGAGCAATTAATAGCAGCTCGTGACCAATATTTGACACAGAGCTCAATTCTGGAGGAACAAGTTTTTGGAGCTGAATCCACTATCCAATATCTTGATGATGCCAGAGATAATCTGATAGCTACTTTCGCTAAGTTTTCTCCTATTTGCACTCCAGAGGCTAGAAGAAAGATAGCTACTGAAAATATAATGGGCTCTCGTGAAAAGCGCTTAGCAGAGCTCCAAAAATTGCTGAAAGATATATCTGCTCCGCCTTAGGCAAATAGGGAGCTTTTGTAACCTTTTATCTTATTCAGGAAATGAATAAAATATTTGTTTTGTGATCCTATCATTTATTTTGAATTTAAACAATAGGTATGAGATAGAAAAATACTTATCAGAGGTAATATGGACATGATAAGTCTTCGAAATTCAATAAATTATATCTATCCAGAGATAATATGGACATGATAGATAATAAAATCTCATTTTTCTATTTAGAGTATACAATACTATCAGAGGTAATATGGACATGACAGATCGTAACAACTCAAAGAAAAATAGATTGATATCTATTCAGAGGCCAAATAGACATGATAGATAGAAAAAACAAGCAGACTTAATATTTATTCAGAGATCAAATGGACATGATAAATAATAGATCCAACTTTTTATATCTACTGGCAAGATAAAAGATTAAAACTTCTCTCCAAGCTCAACCAAACATTGGTAGCTGGGGAATAAGGAAGAAATTCAAACATAATATTTCTTCAGAAATTTGCCATTGATAGGCATCATAAGTAAATTTCCATTTGGTTTAGACAACCTATAGGCACCATTAGAGAAAACTGTCTCGATGACATAAGGGCCTTCCCATTTCGCTTGGAATTTCCCTTTACTCTTATGAGTCATCACCATCGGTCTTCGAACGGCTAAAACTAGCTCACCGACCTTGAATACCCTCTCTTTAACTTTACGATTGAAAGTTCGAGATATACGGGCTTGATATAGCTCAATATGCTGTTGTGCTTGAAGACGCTTCTTGTCCAATCCTTCAAGTTCTTGGAGTCGTAAGCGATCATTGTTCTCTGTGGTTAGCACATTAGCAATGGCTATTCAAAGAGATGGAATCTGGATTTCTAGTGGAAGGACAGCCTCACATCCGTAAACCAGTAAAAATGGTGTAAAACCAGTAGGAGTTCGAACTGTTGTTCGATAAGCCCATAAACATTCTCCAAGTTTCTCATCCAATCACGTTTATTAGAAAAGACAAACTTTTTGAGAAGTTTGATGATCGTCTTGTTGAAAGCTTCGGCTAAACCATTAGCAGCTGGATTATAAGTCGTAGACGCCAGATTTTGAAATCGATTCTTATCACAAAACCCATAAAATGCCTGACTGACAAATTGTGGTCCATTGTCATGAATTATCCGTCGGGGAATCCCGAATCGATAAATAACATGGTGTTTGATGAAACTAACCACATTGGATGTCTTTACTTCGACAAGGGGAACTGCTTCCGCCCATTTAGAAAAGTAATCAATTATAGCCAGTATAAACCGATGTCCCTTGACAGAAGGAGGATTAATCGGACCAATAATGTCCATGCCCCAAGCTTCAAATGGCCAAGAAGCTGCTGTAGGATGTAAGAACTCAGACGGTTGATGAATAAAATCAGTATGAATCTGACATCCTTTACATCTTCTGGCATAATCCACAGCATCTGCTATCATGGATGGCCAATAATATCCTATTCTTCGAATACGATCTTGTAATTTCGGACCTGGTTGATGAGCACCACAAACACCATCATGAGCTTCACGAAGTGTTTGTTTAGCCTCACTTTCTGAGAGACAGCACAGCAAAAGTCCATCATATGAACGACGGTATAGCATATGTAAAGACGAATCATAATAAAATCAAAATGATCGTCTCTTGATTGACGCAGCTTCTTTTGGATCTTCAGGTAAAATCCCATGAACCGCATAATCAATGAATGGACTTCTCCAATCCCTCTGCTGGGAACTTGACTCTGTAATATAACTCTGTTCAATATACAGATTATTCTTAACACAGAATAAGTCTCGGTCCAACAAAGTAATTGTGTTTTGTCTTCGAATTGGAACAGCTAAGTCTGCAGCTAGGCTAGCAAGAGCATCAGCTTCCACATTCTGAGAACGTGGTACGAATTCGATGAAAAATCCTTTGAATGAAAGGATCAATTCGATTACCACTTGATGATAAGGGATGAGGTCAGGATTTCTGACTTCATATGTCCCTCTAACCTGATTAACAATCAGTTGAGAATCTCCATAAGCTTCTAAGAACTCAATATCCAATTCTTTTGCTACTTGGAGACCAATCAACAGAGCTTTGTATTCTGCCACATTGTTAGAGCATGGCTCATTGAGAGAATAAGCACGGTATATGACTATTTTGTCAGGAGAAACCAAGACGATTCCTACTCCGGAGACGATATTGTCTTTAGGTCCCACCCGTGATGCTCCATCAAAGTATAATTGCCAAATATCATCCCTCAAAGTCATATTGCAATCCACGACTTCATCTGGAATATCCTCATATAGCTTCGATGTTTCAGGTATAGGGTGAGCTGCTAAGAAATCTGCTAATGCTTGACCCTTCACTGATTTTTGAGGTACATAGACCATATCATAAGGAGTGTGCAACATCGCCCAGGTAGCTAACCTAGAGTTAAGAATGCTTAGTTTTCTCATCAGTACCCGAATAGGATTTATTCTGGAAATGACATGAATAGTTTGTCCTGACACATAATGTCGTATCCTTTAAACAGAAAAAACTAAAGCCAGACATTCCTTTTCTACAGGAGTATACCTGTGTTCATCTCCGACCATCATTCGGCTAAGATAATAAATTGCTTGTTCATGACCCATATCACTTTTTTGTGTAAGAAGAGCACCAAGTGAATGATCTAATGCTCGAACATATAGCAAAAATGGTCTTTCCACTACTGGTGGTACTAGAACAGGTGGATTTGTTAGGTATTGTTTGATGTCATTAAAAGTTTTCTGACAAGCTTTATCCCAAACAAATGATACACCCTTCTTTAATAGACGGGAGAAAAGTTGGCATCTCCCAGAGAGATTAGATATAAATCTCCTGATATAAGCAATGCGACCTTGGAAGCCGCAGAGTTCTTTTAAATTGTGTGGAGGACGCATTTCAAGAATTGCTTTGATTTTATCAGGATCAACATGGATACCCTGAGAAGTGATGACAAATTCCAAAAACTTGCCACTGAAAACCCCTAAGAAGGACTTGGTAGGGTTCATTTTCAATTGATACTGACGCATCAATTCAAATACTGTCATTAAGTCTTGAATGTGATCATCTTTTGATCGACTTTTGACAGCGATGTCATCTACGTAACATTCAACTGTTTTTCGTAGATGTTCTTGAAAGATGTTGCTCATAGCCCTTTGATACATACACTACTAAAATAATCCAGATTAGCGACGTCAGGAGACGTCGCTAATTACGTCGCAGTACGTCGCTAACACTGATTTGTGACGTATTTAGCGACGAAAAACCTACGTCGCTTATAGGCAAGTCGTAGATGGTAATTTCGTCGCCGAACGTCGCTATTTGCGACGCGGCGTCCATTGTCGCTAGACGTCGCCAAATGAGCGACAGAAAGCGACGTATAAGTACGTCGCCAACATTGCGACGTAATGCGACCACTAGCGACGCTTCAAAAGTTTATAAATGATGACGAGACATGGCATCCACGTGGCCACGTGGGCAACGTAGCGACGTATATTAGCGACGTCGAGCGACGTAACGTCGCTAGTTAGCGACGTATAGCGACGTCTGTGTGACGTCGCAGTACGTCGCAGAACGTCGCTATACGTCGCTGATATAAAAAAAATTTAAAAAAATATAATTGATATTTTTGTTATGCTGTGTGTCTGTGTTTACAGTGTGTGTGAAGTGCAGTGTTCGAACCATCGACAGTTTCGCTTACTGTTGTATGTTTTATCTTGGATAGAAAGAGCAACAGTTCAGGGTGCACTTCTCAGAGCTTCCTCTTCACGTCCTTCACCTTCTCGGGAACCTTTACGACGTCCGAGAAAGTGAAGGACGTGAAAATGAAGCTCTCAGAAGTGCACCCTGAACTGTTGCTATTTCTATCCAAGATAAAACATACAACAGTAATCGAAACTGTCGATGGTTCCGAACACTGTATTTCACATTCACTGTAAACACAGACACACATCATAACAAAAATACACAATATATTTTTTTAAAATTTCGGCAGCATCTTCTTTGTATATCAGATCATCGCTTATAACCCAGCGTAGGTATATTTGTCATCCCGTCGCAGATATCACAGTAAATATCACAATAAAAATAGGAGGCAGTGCAAAGTAAATATCAAAGACACACATCCTCACAAACATCCAATAGAGTCAAATAAAAATGGAAGATGATAAAAAGTCTCCCACCAAGTGTATAAACAACAGTATATGAATAAACAATTTGCCCATAGGGCCAATACATACAAGTCATAAAAAACCAATAAAATCACTGCGGACCCCTGCCGCGCAACTGGGATAGAATGTAGTCATACTGCTCCTGGGTGAGCTGTACCGTAGGGGCAGTAGGAGGCAGTACAATGTCTGGAGTCGGCGCTAGAGGCAGTGCAGTATCTGGAGTCGGCGCCGTCGATGGACCCGGAGGACGTACCTGTTCCAGCTCTCGCAGTCGCTCACCATGCGCAGCAAGGGCACTCACCACCTTCTCAGTATACTGAGCGACTGAGAGAGAAAGGCTCCTCTGCGATCCGTCCAGCTCGAGCTGTCTACGCTCCGTGCGCTGCGTAGACTCGGTGAGCGTCTGCAAGTTGGCAGCTGCAGCCTGATGCAGACTCATCAGCTCCTGTATACTGCGCTCGACCGTATCAAATCGTCCGGTGACGATCGGAGGGTCGGATCGTCGCTCGACCGCATCAGAAATCTACTGCTGCAACTCGCGACGCAGCTCCTCGATCTGACGACGAACATCCTCAGCTCGTGACGACGCCTGCGTAGCCGGAGACTGCGCACTGACAGAGGGGGCCCGGGATGACTCCGAAGCCAAATACGCGCCGTAGGATCCCGTACCGTAGTACGTATCCTTCTGAAGACCGCCAACGGCGGTCATCCAGAGCTCGTCCGGCGATGGCTCTGCAGGCGGCTGGGAGGAAGTACCAGCCCCTCTCTCTGCTTGCGCACTAGCAGCAGCAGCAGCATCAGCCGCCTCCTTCTGTAGCCGAACAAACTCGGCCTAGAACATGTTTGCTAACGTGTAAGTGTTTACTAAAGTCTATATTGATATCTATTTTCCTATTTTCTAAATTATAGTCAGTTAATATTAGTTGAATAGAACTTACATATGCCTGCGTCGCCCTCTCGTCAATGAAGTCCCCAGCCCTCCGATGGGTGACCAGGAAGACGGTCACCATGTTCGGGTCCTCACCCTTCTTTACCTGTTAAAATATATTATCTATTATTAGTATTAAACATTATATCGAACTATATATAAATTAATGTCCGTCATAGGAAACGTACCAGACGACGAAAATGCTCCGTCATCGGAATGGAGCCGCCACACCACTTACCGGCGCTCGACCGCGCCACCTTGGCCTTCTCAGACCGCTCCTGGTACTGGCGCTCGCTGAATCTAGCCTTCATCGCAGTCCACTGCTCTGGCGTAATCCAACCCTGGATCGGACGTCCGGCGCGATCACGACGCTTCTGGTCGTCGATCGCATCACGGATGAGCTTGGCTATGACGGCAGGAAATTGGCCTCGATCCTCGCCGCCCGGTGTGGTGGATAGAAATAGGTCCTCTACAAGAAGTAAAATACAAAAGTTGTATAATATACACAAATGATTATTAAAATTTAAAAATAAACAAATTTTTTACCTTGAAGTGGGCGAACCAAAAGGCCTTCCTATCTGCGGGAGCATCTGAGTAGTTGAGCCAAGGCCCACCATAGTTCTGCCTCACAAATGTCCCCAGCTGTCTCTGTACTGCAGAAGGCCGATATCTATACAATAATAATTTTTCATGAATATATATGTACATATAATCATTTGAGAAATATATAATAATTAATTAACTTACTTCATAGGCCCGTCCGTCCAAATCTCCATACGCGTCTCGCCCGGGGGAGCGCATGGAGGGTCACTCTCACCTCCTGCCTGGGCAGGATCAGTCTGATCGCCGTCCTCCATATGATCGGCGTGGGCTCCCTCCATAGAGCCGTCGACAGTAGGAATGCTGGACGGAGGATCAGGGATACTGGACGCGGGATCAGAAAGGCTGGACGACGAGGGAGGAGTCGCCAACCTGCTAGAACTGCCCTGTCCCGGTAATGGACCGGGAACAGGAAGGCTGGACGACGAGGGGGGAGTCGCCAACCTGCTAGAACTGCCCTGTCTCGGTAATGGACCGGGAACAGAACGGTACACTGGCGTACTCGGAGATGAGGATGAGGGTACGGAACTGCCCTCTCCATCCCCAGCCCGAGGCTGACGGGGCTGCCTAATATATAATCCTCTGCGTCGTCCAGATGGTCTAGTCATACCTGACAATAAAACATAAAAAAACATATTTATATGATAGACATCACAGATTTTTGAAAAATATCATAGTCAAAAAGTGTCACTGAAGTGTCAATAAAAGTGTCAATAAAGTGTCACTGAAGTGTCACAGATTTATATGATAGAAGTGTCACTAAAGTGTCAAATATGATTATAAAACAAACGTACAGATTTAATCCTCTTCTGAAAATTCATCTAGTTCGTTTAGCTCATCTACTTCTTCTTCTTCTTCTTCTTCTTCCTCCTCCTCTACATCTTCACTTTCATCTGCATCTTCCTCTTCAGATAATTCTACTTCTTCTACACAATTAGATGTGTAATAGGAAACTTCCGTCGTGTCCACTTCTATAATATTTGTTACAAGAGGTAGTTCATCATGTTGATAAGCTATATCGTCAACCTCAAAGGTATTTCTAGCTTTGGTCTTGCATACTGCCCACCAGTCCGACCTTGTTGTTCCCCGTTTAGGATAACTTGTGAAGTACACGAGCTGAGCCTGACTTGATAGGACAAATGGTTCATAGGCTTGATATTGACGCCGATAGTTTATATCAACAAGACCGTGCTTGTCTACTTTCCAACCTTGACCTTCAATCGGATCGAACCAATCACACCTGAATAACACAATCTTAGCAGGCTCTATTCCATAACTATATGTCAGCTCCACAATCTCCCATAACACGCCATAGAAATCGTTGCCCGCATCAACATCTTTGTAGTTCGAAGATCTGATACACAAACAGCTGTTTTTGGTGGAATCGAGATCCACAAAGTTGTCTCTGATCGAGCAAGTTGTTGACTTGAACCTAAACCCATTAACACAGTAGCTTGGCCATATTTTTGCAGCATAAATTGGTCCCTTGGCTAGCGTTCTAATAGACTCATTCTCAAGTCTTGCGTATGGACGATCGACCTAAATACCACGAAAGAAGCAATTAAGCTCATTCTCAATCAAGTGCATATACAAAAAGGTAATTACGGAGTTCTCAAGTCTTACATATGCACTCAACCATGATGGAAAATAATACCTCATTTCTTGTTCTAGTTCTTCTTCTGTTATGTGTGGCCTACCCGACCTCACATCATCATTAAATATGCTGAAAACAACATCGTTCAATTAATGTAATAGTATAATAATTAACACTATTAAAATAATATAGACGTATTAATTACTTACCCCTCCAGTTTCTCTACTTCCTCCTCGTCGCAGTTGAGTAATACATACACCTGAGCAGCCCTTAGCTCATCATCGTTCAGATATCTCTTTTTCATCTTACCCGATGGCTTTCCTGGAGCATTGAATACCTTCAGTATTGTATCATTACTTTCATGATCTCCCTCGTCGTTTCTGGAAGCTCTCGTTCTATTAGTTGCAACATGAGGCTTGAAATACATCGAACAAAAGGTTGTAATCTCCTCGAGAACATAGGCTTCACAAATAGAACCCTCGACCCGTGCCTTATTTTTCATCTTTCTTTTTAGGTGATTCAAATGTCGCTCGAACGGGTACATCCATCGATATTCGACGGGTCCACCAACACGTGCCTCATAGGATAGATGAATCGGCAAATGCTCCATAGAGTCGAAGAATCCAGGAGGAAACACCCTCTCTAGCTTGCATAGTGTTACCGCAATGTCCTTCTCTTGCTTTTCTAGACGATCAACGAGCAATTTCTTAGAACAAAGATCCCTAAAGAATATGCTAAGCTCCGTCAATGGATCCCAAACTGCCTGCGGTAAGAATTCCCGAAATGCAATCGGAATTAACCTCTCCATGAATACGTGACAATCGTGGCTCTTCATACCCATCAATTTATTTTCCTTCGGATCGACACATCTTCTCAGATTTGACACATATCCGTCTGGAAATTTTAGGCCCTGGATCCACCGACAAAGTCTCACTTTATCCTCCTTGTCCAGCGAAAAAATTGACTTCGGAAGGAACTGTTTTCCATTCTGCTGTATCAAATGCAACGCAATACGTTTGCATATTTCTTTTAAGTCCAACCTGGCCTTGGGATTGTCTTTCGTTTTTCCCTTTACGTCCATCACAGTATTAATTATGTTATTAAACACATTCTTCTCAATATGCATGACATCAAGATTATGTCTGATCAGATTGGTACTCCAGTATGGCAGATCCCAGAATATGCTCCTCTTTGTCCAGTTATGAACTCTACCAAATCCATCGCACTTGTACCCAGTTGTAGGATCTTCGATAGCACTTGGAAAATCTTTAACCTCCTCCCATATCGTGTCTCCGTACCACCTTGGCGGTGGATCACCCTTCTCTACAACGCCGGCACGGAAAGCATTCCTGTTCCTTCTGAACGGATGATCTTTTGGCAGAAATTGCCGATGACAATCAAAGAAGCACGGCTTTCCGCCGTGTTTCAAGCGGAAAGCCTTACTACGGTCCATGCAATACGGACATGAGAGACGGCCATGAGTGCTCCATCCAGATAACATTCCATAGGCCGGAAAGTCGTTGATGGTCCACATAAGGGTTGCCTTCATCTGAAAATTCTGCTTCCTGGAAACATCGTACGTGTTAGCGCCTACTTCCCATAACTGATTCAACTCATCTATCAAAGGCTGTAAGTACACGTCAATGTTCCTCTTGGGATTGTTCGGACCAGGAATTATAACGGTTAGAAACATGTACTGAGTCTTCATGCACATCCAAGGCGGTAGGTTATACGGAGTAACAATCATAGGCCAGCACGAATACTGGGATCCCGAAAGACCAAAAGGAGTAAAACCGTCAGAAGATAGTCCCAACCTGACATTTCGCGGATCTGAAGCAAAATCTGGATACACTCGATCAAAGTGCTTCCACGCTTCTCCATCGGATGGGTGATCCAACACTCCTTCAGTCTGTTCTCGCATGTGCCAACTCATATTTTCGGCCGTCTCTTTCACCATAAATAATCTTTGCAACCGCGGCGTTAAAGGCAAGTAGTGCATTGAATCGGTCGGTCTTCTTGCACCGGTAGACCTTCTTGTACTAGTTGTCTTATAGCGATCAGCACCATAAAATCTGCACACATCTGCGTCCTTGTCGTCTTTGTAGTACAGCATGCACCCATTGCGACAGGAATCGATTTTCTCGTATCCCATCCAGAGCGATCTCACCATCCTCTTAGACCGGTAGAAGTCTTTAGGCAACTTAGCACCCACCGGCAAGATCTCTATAATCAACTCCAACACTCGGTTGTAGCATTCTTGCGACATGTTAAAATCTAACTTAATGCTCAACAGTCTTGTAACCACCTCCAACGGTGAATGATCCTCACAACCAGGATACAATGGAGTCCTTGCATTCTCCAGCAACTCCATGAACTGTGCAGCATCGGCGTTCGGTGCCTCCTCAGGTGCATCATGAACGAAACTAGGCCCCGCAGCGTCGAAAACCATGTTCACGCACCCGTCGTCGTATGCATGATTATCTGAAACAAAATTAGGTCCCGCATGCATATACGGCTCAACGTAAGGCTCCGGCTCTGATGCTAAAGACACAAGTTCTCCGTGTGCGGTCCACTGATAGTAATTAGGCGTGAAATCCCTCGAGTACAAATGATATGCCACTTCCACTTCTGGATAATATTTCACGTTATGACATTTCACACACGGACACTTAATTTTGGTGCCGTCCATATACTGAGGGAACGCCTTAGCAAACTGCAGGAACTGCTCTACTCCCGCTATGTATTCATCCCGCACACCACACATATCATCAGGACGACGATTGTACATCCATGAACGATTCCGCAAGTAGTAATTCATATCCATTTGAAAATAATTCTGCAAAGATGGACACACATTATCTAACAGGCACAAATTCGTATATAATGTCTTATTATGGGACACACATTAGTAGCGGACAGTTACTAATAACAATGATATGCAATCTAGGTCAAACTAGGTTGTACTAAGTCAAACAAGGTCAAGCTAAGTCAAACAAAGTCAAACAAAGTCAAACAAGGTCAAACTAGGTCAAACTAGGTCAAACTAAGTCAAACAAGGTCAAGCTAAGTCAAACAAAGTCAAACAAGGTCAAACTAGGTCAAATAGTCAACCTTGGTCAAACAAGGTCAAATCTAAGTCAAATATCCTATTTCTAGTCATGACCTACCAATGTACCCTTTACCTTATCGCTATTGGTATCCCAATACTAGCTAGCACACACCATTCAAGGCTATACAAGCCTAACCTATAATTCAAGTACCAATAATGACCAGAGTCAACTCAAGCTATCTCATACACACAAGTAATATCTGGATGTCATTTGTTTAGACTTAAAAAAATACAATCAACTAAAACTAGTACCAAGTAATGAGCAATAGTGAGTTACCAAAGCAAACTGAAACTAAAACTAGTATCTGGGTGTCATTTAAACAACTAAAACTAGTATCTGGGTGTCATTTAACAAACATGAAGACAACAAAGTCAAACAAGGTCAAGCTAAGTCAAACAAAGTCAAACAAGGTCAAACTAGGTCAAGGGTTGACCTATAGTTGACTTTGTCAACTCTTAGTCCAATCTAGGTCAGATGTTTACTCTACTTTGACTTTCAGTAAAAATAGTCAACCTTGGGGGTGACTACTATTTCATATAATTTTAAAGTATCGGCCGACATATTGTATATTGAAATGTTGACTCCTTGAAACTATATTGAGAGTTCAAGAGGAAAAAAGAACCCATTGAGCATCAAAACTGAAACAGGTCTAGAGCTGAAGATAGCAATTTTAGGAAAACATACAAAGTAGTAAACGTATATCACATTACGGTATATGATATATCATATTATGATCTAGAATATTATGCCACCATATTGAGGGTCCAACATGTCC
Organism: Iris pallida; assembly: GCA_029216955.1. Classification (NCBI taxonomy): domain Eukaryota; kingdom Viridiplantae; phylum Streptophyta; class Magnoliopsida; order Asparagales; family Iridaceae; genus Iris; species Iris pallida. The sequence continues at coordinate 25,103,818 of JANAVB010042420.1, read as the reverse complement.
AGATTTCAGTCCAGAATCAACTCAAATATCAACATGCCCATATTTTAGTCCATGTGTAGAATTAATAATTCAAAACCAACACAATAAACAAAGCACGAAAATGCATAATGTTTGTCATCACAAGAAGAGAGAGTGCTACTAAAGATGTTACATAAGCAGTAAATATCCTTGGCTGTAAGAATTGAGGCAGTTCTTTATTCCATATAAATCAATAAGAGGATATAAGAGCAAAAATGTCCCTCACTTGTCTTTCAAACAAGTCAAGTAGCATTGATGAAGAAAGCTAATAACAGGTGGAGTTTCAACCAGAATTGAAGTACCAAAGCTTATTACATCAATACAATATACACAGTAGCTTCGCCTTGTGCAAAATTCACATGTGAGTACACCTAATTAAACATGTTAAAATAGAAAATAGATGGTTGGTAAAGGATCTAGGCTATGTGTACGTGTCCAACATAGTGTCTCGTGTCCACCACAACATGACACAGTGTGTCCAGTGTGTGTGTGTGTGTGTCCATCTGTGTGTGTGTCCGTGTGTCCGTGTGTGTGTGTGTCTCTGTGTGTGTGTGCGTGTGTGTCCGTGTGTGTGTGTGTGTGTGTGTGTGTGTCTCTGTGTGTGTGTGCGTGTGTGTCCGTGTGTGTGTGTGTGTCCGTGGGAGAGGAGGAGGAGGAGGAGGAGTAGGAGGAGGAGGTTAGGGTTTACCTGAGCTCGAGGAGGAGGAGGTCGACGGGGGGGTACGGGTCGCCGGAGAGGGAGGGAGTCGCCGGGGGGGGAGGGAGTCGCCGGGGGGGGGGGGAAGCGGTCGCCGAAGGAATCGCCGGAGGGGGGAAGGAAAAATTGGAAATTTCGAGTGAGTGGGAAAAACGAAACGCTGTGCCCTAAGTAAAAATATTAGCGACGTCACATGAGGACGTCGCTAAACGTCGTAAACTGGCGACATATTTTAATAATCCAGCGACGTAACGTCGCTCTTCAGCGACGTAATTTTATATATGTCGCTGAACGTCGCTGAATAGCGACGTTTTGCGATGTTTATATAAAGGAGTCGCTGAATTCTATATATAGCGACGTAATTTAACGCCGTCGCTAACTTACGTCGCTAATAGATCATATTTTAGTAGTGATAGCACCGGCATTTTTAAGACCAAACGGCATAACCGTATAGCAATAAATCCCAAGGGGTGTTCAGAAAGCAGTATGCTTCTCATCTTCGGAATGCATCTTGATCTGATTGTATCCTGAGAATCCGTCCATGAAAGACATGCGTTCAAAACCGCATGTATTATCTATCATGACATCAGCAATTGGAAGTGAAAATTCGTCCTTTGGACAAGCTGCATTAAGATCTCAAAAATCTATACAAACTCGGACTTTTTCGTTCTTCTTCATAACAGGAACAATATTGGCAACCCAGTCTGGGTGTTGTTCTTCACGAACAAAGCCACATATAATCAGCTTTTTGACTTCTGCTTTGATTGCATCCATCATGTCTGGTCGAAAATGCCGTTGTTGTTGTTTCACAGGCTTGGCATTAGGAAGAATATTGAGTTTATGAGTAGCAACTTTAGGATCTAGACCCGGCATATCCTCATAACTCCATGCAAAGATATCAATATATTCTTTAATTAATTTTATCAACTCTTCATTTTCATCTTCGGAAAGGTTCTTACTGATGAATATTGGCTTGGATGTAGTTCCGTCTCCAACATCGATTTGAAGAATCTCATCCTCCGTAGGTGGTTGCCGTTGTTCAAAACGAAGTTTCCACTGTGTGTCCATCTGTTGGGCCCAAGGGTCATTTTCAAATGGCTCAGATTTGTCATCAGTTTGAACCATGTTGACTGAGAATATACACTCAGATTCACCATAATAATCTCCTCCAGCATATTCATATTCGATAAAATGGATTTCTTCGGAATCTGAGGATTGTGAAGAACTAGAAGAGAATTCTTCTTGTATATCATCATTAAACATGTGGGACGGATCATATCCCAACCCATGACGAGTTTTCTGGTAGAAAGGATCACCACATAATGGTAATCGTCTACCTTTGCCTTGATTAAGACCTTGCATAGTCTTCAAATCATATCCTATTTTCTGAATAATCGTGAGAGATTGTTGACTATATTTGTCAATTCGGATTCTTCCTTTATCTTTATTTCTAAGATCATCCGTCTGAACAACAGGGATATTTCTAGCCAGGCCAAACACAATTTGGTGCTTGTTTTTCTTATCAGACGGAATCATGAAATAAGATTCTTCGTGACGTCTATAAGTTACACAAGCTTGCGATGAAGCGGCTACAAGAAGAAGATAAGGAGAAGATTTTAGGAACTTTTGAGCGTAAGGGCATATATCGACATGAGGAGGAAAAGAATTTTCCTTATGGTCAATGTATAAAGTTTCATCTGTATCTATGTCATCTTTATATTGATGACTTTGATCATCAGAAGATAAAGACATTCTTTCAACAAATTTGACAGCCATATACTCCAAAAGAAAATCTTCATTGATATTAGAAAGTACAGAATGATCAATATTTACATCATTTATAATTTGACTGCTACGCTTCGGATTAATCATTAACGGACTGCATCCGCCTTCTGCGTAGACTTGCCAAGGTTGATGATCAATGGTGGTTCTGGATCATTCGTACGAGAAGTACGTCCTTTGACTTTGATCATAAGGGGTTGATCTTGACTCTTGGCAGGAACATTCACTGATTCCTCAGATGAAGTTCGAGTTTTCCCTTTGACCTTGATCTTCAGAGGTTGGTCGTTAACAGGTTGGGGTTGGATTCGCCCTTTAACTTTCATCTTCAAAGGTTGCTCTTCTGGAGGATCTTCATTAATAGACTGATCTTTGCCTTCTTGATCGAGTATTCTGATATACTCCTTCAAAGGAATCAAGAAGTTTGTTGAATTATTGTTGACCTGGAGTTTGGGACGTGTTGCGTCTTGGACGTCGTCATCTGTTGGTATGAGATACCATATTGACTGACACGTATGACAACTCATGTTCTTGGTCAACAGCTTGTGGTTGAGGCTCATTGAAACTTAACAGATCAAAAACTGACCGTTTAGAAACCGAACAACAACACTTGATTACAATCTGATGACACTCGCAATGATGATTTTCTTGGAAGAGTGTCACAGGAGATTGTCTATCTTTACGCTTTTGCACTAGCAATTCGCGTAAATCAGAAGGGGCAGAGGAAGTAGTCTTCTTTATTACATTTGGGGTAGAGAAACGTTTAATCCCTTGTGTATAAAGAAGACTACTGGCTGCATTCGTAGAACCAACCTGTGCATTTTTACGCGTTTGGAGTTGCATGCGTAAATCCTAAGATTTTTTAGCACAAAGGACTCCATCTTCATTGCGTGTAATTTGAAGGTTTGGTACCTTGCGTACAGCAGTATAAGAAGGTTGTTGGTTGAAAAAAGAAGTTTTACCAACTATGTTTTTATGCTTCATACGTGCAGGTACATTCACTTTAGATGCAGAAGCATCCTTGTGAATTTTATCTACACTGCCACAGACAGGAGATTTACCTTTACGCACAGAGCGTAAAATATGAGTATCTGCCACGTCATAGACGGAAGATTTTTCTTTACGCGTGGAGCGTAAATTTTGTGTGTCTACCGCGTCACAGACGGGAGACTTATTTTTACGCTCAGAACGTAAAGCATTGGGTTCTACCTCGTCACAGACGGGAGACTTGTTCTTAAGCACAGAGCATAAATCTTTGTTTTTACGCACTGGGCGTAAAACCTGATTTTTGCACGCTGGGCGTAAAACTTGGGAATCTTCACTGTCATAGACAGGAGATTTATTTTTACGCTCAGGGTACAACTCTAAAGTAAGGACTGCCTCGTTACAAATGGGAGCCCCTACAACAGGAGTAGGAAGGATTCCTTTGCCTTCAGAGACAGTCGGGAGATCCGAGGATGCTTTGGATTTGGGAATCCAAACTTTTTGCGCTTTTCCTCGATTTCTGAACGTTGGAGCAACGAGTACCACCCCCAGTTCGAAGCATTTCTTTGTAGGCAGTCTGGTCGAAGTGTACAACCAGAGTCTTCTTTGTCGATCCGATCGACACATCATCGTATTGAGCAATTGCCTCCTCGTCAGAGGAGAAGGTCGTCCCCAGCAGAGTCGCCGTTTTGTTTCACTTAACAAAACGCCTAAAATTGGTTTTTGAAATAAAACGAGAAAAATTACAAGAAGTACAAATTGTTTTGGAAAGTATTGCTATGGAAGTCTGATCTGAAGGCGATCACTTTGTTCCTTGGACCATACGATGATGATGAAGATCACTGCTAGAAGATGAACAATCGGAAGAACTAAGTCACCAGAAAGGTATCGACGCACTTGGGCACTGATGGCGAGGTCGAATGCTTTCCTGCTTTGCTTCACTCTGTTCTGGAAGAAAAGATGAAGAAGAATGCTCTCAAAAAATTAAAGTGTCTAGGCTCTGATCTCTGTATTCTCTCCTGTCTCTCTGATGATCTAATCTGATGATATGGAAAATAAGTCTATTTATAGACTTGACCCATTGTGCGTAAAAAGCAACAAAATTGGATTTTTACGCTGGTAACTGTCACCCACGATGGGAGTCACCCTCTACATATGTTGACACGTGTCCCATTATTTCAATAAAAAATAGGGAGCACGTACACACGTTCCTCAATAAATGTGGCGCGAAAGCCACGTGGATAAACCACGTTCCAAAGTGGTCAGGAAGGATTGGGCGTAAAAACAACCCAAAATAGAGTCCAAGCGTAAAGTGGCAAACTGGCGTAAAAATAACCCAAATAAAACTTCTCAGCGTAAAGTGGCTAAAATAGCCTTGAGCGTAAAACTTAGCCCAAATAGACTTTACACTCACAATAGCCTTGAGCGTAAAAGCTCACATAACTATTGTGCGTAAAAAAAGTGATTTTATTGGACGTAAAATAGTCTTCTCTGCACACCATACGACAAGTATCGAGTTTGGTGAAAAATCCGATCTTCTCGACTTCTGTGTTGCATGCTGTCAGCATAATCATTCTATCAAATCAAATCTTCTGCATTAAATGCAGCCTGACAGTCTGTCCCAGGCGTAAAGTTCAACGACTAGTCCTGGCGTAAAATAGCTAGCGTAATAGCTAGCGTAAAATTCCCAATCTCTTTGACTCAGTCCATAGAGCACTTTTTACGCTCCTACACCCTTGTCCTGTATAAGCATGATGCAACATGAAACTGACATGTCTTTCATATTGTGACATTGCTTGTTATTCAAATGGAGGGAAAGTATTAGTCCATGGGAGGAGAGGCCTGGACATTTTGGCGATGCTTGGGGTTATTGGACTGATGATGGACTTGGATATCTTAAGTTTCTCCAAGTAGATCTTTAAAGAATACTATTTGAAAGTTGTAGTCTAAATTTTATTTTAATGTGTCTAAATGCACCTTCATATGCCTGCTTTAGTAACTGCTATTTCTAAACTATGCATCTTGTATTGCTTGTGTTCCGACTAAGGCCATCCATAGAGTTAATCGGGGTCTTGGTTTGAAAACAAAAAAAAAAAGGCATTGGTCTCTTTTTTTCATCTTCTCTTCATTTGGAAATCTCTCTGGAGCAATAGAAGATGACTTTCGGCTATGTCGATCAGAGTATTAAGAAGCTTGAAAAACCCCACTTTCATAACCAGTTCTAAAAGTGATGCACCAATTAAAAAGATTTCGGCAAATCATTTCTTCAGGTATCTAGTTTGATTGCTTCTTTGTATTTTCATAGTGACACAAGTTTTCTCATTTTAGTCTTTCCTATTCCAGAAAACTGGAGATTTCATGGCTGATCAAGTCAGCAACATGTCTAGTTGGGAATTTGCTGAGGTATGTGAACTGTATGTACTTTGTTTCTTTATCTATCATTGCTGCTAAATTTGTTTTGGAAGGAAACGAAAGCAAGCAACAGTTGGTTGAAATGAAGGTGTTAAATATAATCTAGGAAGATTTTAGATTAATTTTTCACCAAGATTTGAAACTGATGGTGAAGATGATAACATTATACTAACCCAAGATTTGAGGTTGACCTCAGTAACTGGTCTAGAAGAGGATGCAAGATTCTCCGACATGACTTCATGGGTGATGGGATCAACAGAAAATCTTTTGCTTCTGCAACTGAACTCAGAGTTGGAATGGTCTGCAGCAGGAGATCACATCTAGGGCGCAGAGGAAGCTTGACAATAGTGAGGATATTTGAGGATTCTACTCCTAATGTAGTTTGGGGAACAATACACTGGCTTATGTTTCTATCTTCTCTTCATTTCGAAATTTTTTTATAGTGGCAGTACACAACTTCCCTGCTGCTTTGATAATGTATTGTATTCCAATAATGAAATTTGTACTCTTGAGGAGAATATTGGTTGACAATAAATATTGTACCCCGATTAAATATTTACCATACTAGATCCATTTTTTTGTCTAAATTGAATTTCTCATAATGAATATTGGTCGATGATTATGAGCTAAAATTTTGGGCTCAATAGAGTAAACATTTTTTTAAAAATATTTTTTAATCCATTCCTAATGGTAAAAAACTGTTAGGAATTATTTTTTTCTAACGGTAAAAAACTGTTGGGACACTTTCCTTTCCTAACATTTTTTACCGTTGGAAAAAGTTTCTTCTCTAACGGTAAAAAAGAGTTGGTAAATTTTCATTTCCTAACATTTTTTTACCGTTAGGAAAAAAAATTCCCAACGGTAGATAACCGTTACGAGTTCCGATAGTAACATTTCCAACGCCAATTCACCAACGGTAAATAACTGTTGGGAATTTTTTTCTAACGGTTATATCCGTTAGGAAACGACTGTTTTGGTGTAGTGATATCGGAGATGGCATTCACTGTGACTTTCTTCTACTCTTTTTGGAACATTAATTAATTATGTAAGTACCTATACAACGACAGGGTGGTGCAGGTACATGGAGCCAGGAATGGAATGAAGCTATATTACGGCCTTGGGCCAGGGGACATCACCCTCCTAATTTCAGAAAATTTTAAAAATTTGTCGTATAAAATTTTAAATTTCTGCAATATATAAGAGCATCTCCAACCCTATTGCGACTTTAGAAAAAAGTTAATGCCACATAGGGATGACAAAATTATATTCAAAAGTTCTTCTCCAATACAATTGTCAAGTCAATTGTGAAGCTTATGTGGCAAAAATTAAAGAAGGCATTGTGAAGTTGATTGTCTTGTTCTAGACAATGCACTTGACAATGTCTTCTCTTTCATGTCATCAATTATGAATAAAAAAATATTAGAAAAAAAGAAAGAAGATGAGTAGTTGTCTTAAAAGTTGTCTTGGAAGTTGGAAAAAATACTTTTTATTGTCTTCTCAATACTTTTGCATTGGAGAGAGTTTTTCTATCTCATTGTCTTTTGAGATATAATTTTGCCACATAAACAAGATATTGTCTTGTGGCTCATGCCACATAGGAGCCATCTAAGACTCACAACACTTAACAAGACAATAGGGTTGGAGATGCTGTAATGTATATACATGTTCTTAAATTTTTATGAGACTATATGCTTATGTTCTTGATGGGCTCCGTGTTTCAGAACCCTCATCTTTTATATTATTTTTACTACTCCTGGTATGGTTCTATTGTTGGATGCCCCCAAGACACAGCGGAACAGATCAGTTCCCAAACCTGCCCAATAGCTTTTGGGTTCCATCGGTGTTAACAAAAATAAACAATTAACAAAACAATGAGAAAACAAATTTCTGCAATATATAATTTTATTTTTAGTATCTGTATCTTATTTATAATTTTACTTTGAGTATTCTACAACATGAGTCCCTAATTTTATTTATAATTCTAAAGTTCCATGATGATCTCTCGTCTTCCAACAAAGTAACTATAACCTAGACCTAAAATTTTCTACATTCAGAATGTATTTCAGAACAACCCTCCTATTTGGCCCACGGGCGGGCCAGCCTGCCCGCCACGCGGCACTCCTCTATTGGCAGGACGCCGACGTGGGTCCCACGTTAACAGAGGGGAGGCCAATGGGGAAGTGCCACCAGGCGGACGGACAAAATAGCTTTTTCCATTTCAGAATATTAATGCTTAACTTGGAAGTCCCAATTTTTTTATTCTAGATTTTACATATATATTTTTTTACTTTTGCAAATATCATTTTATGTTACCGGATCATTTTCTACTTTTTTTCATACAGATCCAACACATTCTAGACTTATTTTTTATTGTAAATTTGGAGGTCAAGATGTATTATTCAACCCCATCTACTGATGGATGCTCTAATATAAGTTTTGTAGATGTGGTCGGAGTAAAAATGGTTAATAAATTTCTTTATTTTGCTATGCGAACTAAGGCAAGATGAGCACCTTACAGTTAAAGATGAGCACCTTATAGGTGGGGTTGGGTTCGGTGTGTGTATGAGAAAAAAGGGTAAAGTGCAAAAAACTTCTCGTTAGATTTTCGCTTTTTGCACTAAAAGGTCACATACTCTTAAAATTTCTAAAAGTATGAAATATGCTCATTTTGTTCCAAGATGACAATTTTATCCCTCCCTCCCTCCTTCCTCGGCTGTTTGGGCTGCGTTCGCCGGCGAGGAGGAGGAGGGGGGTGCGCTCGCCGGCAAAGGGAGGGGGGGTGGTTGGGGCCGGCGAGGGAGGAGGAGGGGGGTGGGGGGTCGGGGGGCGCTCGCCGGCGAGGAGGAGCAGGGGTGGTGCGCTCGCCGGCGAGGGAGGAGGGGGGGTCGGGGGGGCGCTCGCCGGCGAGGAGGAGCAGGGGGGTGCGCTCGCCGGCGAGGGAGGAGGGGGGGTCGGGGCCGGTGATGGAGGAGGAGGGGGGTGGGGTGTCGGGCGAGGGGGTGGGGGGGCTGGGGGCTCGCCGGGCCGCCGGGGGGGGGGGGGGGGGGGGGTTAGAGGGGACATGGGCATTTTAGATATAAAAATTTTAAAATTTGGCTGGAGGACCTAATCGAACGAATTTGTAATCTAAGGATGGACAAACTGCCAAAAAATTCTAAAAGGTCTTTCTACGTAAAAGACGTATATTTAACGAGGAGTTTTTTGCACTTTACCCGAGAAAAAATTGTCAAAAATTGTGATGGGGGAGAGAAGTTTGAAAAAATACGGAGAAGAGGATGGGGGCACCAACTCCCGTAATGGTAGTGTTTGGGAGTAGCAGGAGTTGTTGGACGCCAATGGTGTTGGCGCTCCTTTGGGGATTTATGGGATGCTTGACGTTCCTTAGTCATGTTGTTGTACCTAGGGGAACCATTCTCTTTTCTTTTTCTTTTTACTTTGGAAATTATTTTTCTTTCCTAGTCTGTTCCTTATCCAAACACAATAGATGAATAATATTTCTTTTCGAATGACTCGATTCAGCGAACGGGCCAAAAAATGAGCAAAAAAGAAAATTAACTTTCAAAGGGAAAAAATAGGGGAAAAATAATTTTCCCACCCACTCCATGTTAACTTTTCCACCCCAATGATTTACTTTCCCTCTTCATGTGGAAAAATGAACCATGGGATGGGGGGAAAATAATTTTTTCCATATTTTTTCCTTTGAGAATTTCCTTTTCCAGATTATTCTCTTCGACCACATTTTGTTCGCAAATCAGGATCTTAAAAAAATACTTATTCATTTGATGTGTTTGAATGACAAAGAAAAAGAACATAAAGGAAAATAAATTTCAGAAAAAAGACAAAAGAATAATTTATCTGCTGATTCCAATGATTCACTTTTCTATCTGAATAATTTTTTTTTCTCCCAAACTTTCTAGTCTTTTCAAACACTAAAACTAAAAAATATAATTTCTCAAAGGAAAAAAGAGAGCAAATGATTTCTTTTCCTTTCCTTTACTTTATGCAACCCGAAGGAGACATAAAATCTCGTCAATATCCTCCATGAATATGATAACAACCTATTTGAAATAAAACACTAAGACATCACTCTACAGAAATAGGGATGTAGAAATTTCTAAAATAAATCTTCTGAAAAAACATTCACGCAGTGTGTACAAAATCTCGTACATAACGTCGACCATCTAAACAAAAAATATTAAAACTATTAAAGTTCTTGTCGTAATCTCTCGTGTTGTGGTAAAGATAACCCTTTTTTTTTTCCACCATGCCTCTTCAAATCTAACACCTTACTATATATGGCTGCTTCTTTTTTTTAAATTCCATGCATATACAATTGGGGAACTCGAATCTTGCCGACCCCTCCGGATGTGCTCTAATACCACAGGGTTAGAGAGCTAGGACTATCATGTGGCTTTCTATATGTGGTTGTATATATTTTTTTAGTCTCCACTTAAAATGTTCACAAGATAAGAATTGATCATGTATTGCTCATATCATGTGATAAAGGGTTAGGGTTTCGGAGAATGACGGTGAAGGTTGGGAGAGTTATAAATTATTTATGTAATTTTAGTATAGTCTATTCTAGATTGTCATCCCGCGATACATATCATATATCGATTTACTTGCATATCATATCGGGTATTGTATGATCAGTAATTCTAGAAGTTTAGATATGTACTTCTAAATCCACATAGGAACATGATTTAGTTCCATAATACACAGGGCCGACCCGAAGAGTTGGGTTGTCCTATCCTGGAGCTAATTTTGGTTGTCTCTGGATCTTTACTGTCAACTAGTTGTGATGGTCATCCGTGACCTTGACCTTTGGTGGGATATTGCTGAGCCTGGGGGGTTGCCCTAGCAGAGAGGGATTGTCCAAGCCTCAAGTCTTGTCTGACTTACCCCAGGGCCGGCCCTGATAATACATGACTCTCTAAAAAAAATTAGTATTTAACTCAAAAAAATTCAAATAAATAAATATTATCTATCATATCGGATCAACCGATCAATGGATCATACAATAAACAATTATAGTATATTGTATCGTAACATAGAATCATATGTATCGTAAAATACTAACAACATATAACCCATTCTATTGACAAAGATTGAAGACCTGTGAAATGTAGCAACACTAAGTTGCAATAAACATCAACTAAAGATGCAATCACAATGGAAAATCCATTAGGTGAGAGATCCACTTAACAATGCAGGTGGTATAACATCGATCAGAGACTGCCATTGATTATAGCAACTTGAAGATTAATCCACACCTTGGAAACACATTGTGGTTTTATTAGTATTATATTTTTTTTTAAAGATGGTTTTATAAGTATCTTGATAAATGGCATTATGCATTTTGCCCATGCAGTTTTGTTTCAACGATTTTTCCTCTGTAATTAGTGAACCATATATATATTTGAAGTCCTGTTAAGTATCATTTCTAGGGTTTGAATCTGAACTGTTAATTTGTTGGATATCAAATAGTTTTGCATTGGACATTTACTTTTGTTCTCATCACAAATTGTTTTTAAGCTGAAATAACTGATCAGTTATAACATACAATGGTGGGAAGCTTGTTTTTATTTGTATCTCCATAAATGGTATTCAGCGGTCTTCGGGTCTAGGACGGAATTTAAAAGTGAGACCTCGTGAACAGGTAGATAAAAAACATTTATTTTTTAAAACGAATTTTATGTTCTCGTACACTAACTTTATCAACCAATTTAACAAATAAAATCTTCTTAAAAAATAACCAGTTGAGTAACCTTAGTGTCATTTTTTCTAAATCAAACAAGGCAAATAAAAATAATATTATTTGGAGACAAAAGAACAAAGTAACTGTTAGAATAATAAAAGATATTTGGAAAAAAATAAAAAAGTATATTAGTTGATCTCATGATAATAGCTCTCTTATTACATTTGTTGATCTATGGTTCGAACTATGTTATTGTCATTTTGATTACTAAAGTTTACTATGTATAAGTGGATATAGGTCCTCTTTGAGCCGACTTCCTACTGAAGTTATTACTCCGGAGTACTACATAAGTGGGTCTAGAGTATTTGGGCCTTCTCATCAGACACTGTCTGGAGACCTTATATTGAGAAATCTGAGGCGGTTTTCCAGCTCGCTCACCCTCTGGGACGGCGGCTCTAATGGTGTTATGCATTCTCTATGCAGTTTTTTCAGTAGACTTTTCCTCCCGTTAGCGGACAATATTTGAAGCTTGTTGTTATTCCTTCCACTTATGGTGGGAGTTGGAGGACAATGTAGTATACAAAAAAAAAAGTCACGAGCGTTATGCCGCCGTAAAAAAAAAAAGGAGTTTGTTAAATTACTTTTTCTAGAATTTGAATATGAACTATTAAATTGCTGGATATCAAATAGTCCTGCGCTGGAGAGTACGTTTACTTTCTTTTCATCCCAAAATTGTTGTTGAAACAAGAAAGCTTATAACCTTTAGAATGGGATAGGTAAAGATCTGACCTCTAACTTAGTCCCAAATGGCTAACTATCCAACCATTGTTCTGATTTCCACAAGTTGAACTTGCGGGAGTTGGATCATGGACCGGACCTGCTCACCACCTACCCTTCCATTTTGAGCTTTAGGTAATAATCGCTTTTCTGCCTCACCTGTTCCGAAACATCGTCACGTGCACGCTTACTGTCACGTCCCTTTCCTCCAATAGTCAAGATATCGAAAACGTGACGTCGTACAAGTCTAAATTTATTTATACAGAATAAATAACAATCGATTAACATAATAGTTCAAATGATGCTATGCACGCAGCACGGAAAATTGAACATACATATGACAAATGAAAGAATTTTTTTTTTTTTTTTTTCTGTAGCAGAGTTTTCAAACTACAGGAACAATTGGAGTTTTCAAACGATTACAACAAATGCTATAGTTTTATGCATTACATTCAAAACTTGGATTGTAAAACACCTTTTCTAATGATTAAGGACATCCAAAGAGCACGCTATTAGTACTTCAAACTCTTTGTTCAAAAACCGTACTTGAAATGCGATGGTTAATATACTGTGATGTGTACCGGTGAGTATCAAAACTACACCCCACCTATTAATGCAAAACAAGATATCATGTGAAAAAAAAAAAAATTATTAATAAGGGTCTTTCTATCTATTGTCTATTTTTATTTTGTACGAAATTTAAGCAATTCGTACAAACATTCCATCATCTCTTTTAAAAACCATTAGAAATTATTTTATCAACGATATACCATGCTCTTTAGGCATCCATTTCTACTTTATCTAACAATGCACAGTACTTTCAGGCCTCGATTGGTTCTCACGGATTTAAGGAAACAAGAAATAAAGTTGTTCCTTTCTTTGTTTGATAGCCACAAACTGAGAATCAATTTCTGACAAGAGAAAAAATTGGTGGGAATATGGTTCCACTCAAGACCATGGGATTGATTTTCCCTCTTCTTTCCCAATATTTATTACAAAAGTTATGACAAAAGTAACCATGTGTCATTGCTTATTTTACCATTAATATTATTTTTATAATATTATTTTATTTTAAAGGTAAAAATATTATTGGAAAAGTAAATATGACAGGAATCCTACTTTCCCATTTTCATGAAAAATACAAAAGAATTTATTTCCTTTCCGTGAACCAAAGGAGGCCATCTCATATTTCCCGGACAATAGTAATCATGAAAGCACATAAAAGATTTAATAAAGTCATTGTTCTTTATTCTTAAGTGCCGAAACTCGTTCCGCAAAACAAGGTATTATACTGAAATCTCCATCTTTACAAAACAAATGTTAGACATTTAATCATATAATTAGCGTCAAGATTCATCCCCAACAATGTTTAGAGTATATAGTAATTAAACTAGTTGCATTAGCATGTGACTTCCAGTGGGATGGCGAGCCCAATTGTGTTGTCCTATATACCCTTGCGGCAACTTCATCCTTCAAATATTCGCGAAAACTTATATTTCTCTTAGGCCGATTCGAACGTAACAAATATCGTTCGAAAAATTTGTGTGCTAATTTGTCCTTGACCACGCGCCTATAAGAATAACTATAACATAATAAATGCAATAAACTTTTTTATATGCAAAATGTAACTCG